>CM040238.1:65856667-66356667 GCA_022545495.1 Chrysanthemum lavandulifolium
ATAGTTTAAGCACTTCAAATCACTTTGGGTCAAGAGAGTAAGACATGATGTGGAAGGATGCACGGATTTTACACGCCTATGATTTAAACCGAGAAATAGAATCTTCGGGATTTTACTAAAATCAAGACGAAACCGTTAAGCAATGACCAAGAGAGGGTGTTAAGATGACCGATGGAATGATACAATGAGAGACGATTGTGTGATAGGACTTTAGATTGTTCGTAGGAAAGGTGAAATGTTGATTGGTTGAGATTTGGATTGGTTGATGCGTTTTTACGGAGAATTTTTAGGTCTAAAACTTAAAAGCTCAATAACTTCCTTCGAGTGGATTTGGGCCTCGAAAATTCGTTTCACGACATCGTGGTGAAACTTCACAATATTCAGCCGTTAGGTCGTTTTGACAGTATTTCACGAAACGGAGTTACGGATCAAAAGTTATGGCCGTTTGAAGTTTTGACGAAAAGTCAACTTTGGTCAAACCTCTTCTTCGTAAAAATCAACCAAGTCGCTATAACCCTTGAACCAAGTCGCTAAGTCACCAAGTCGCTAAGTGCTAAGTCGCTAACACTTAATTCGCTACACCACTAAGTCGCATAGGTCCCAAGTCGCTAGACAAAAGCAAGTCGCTATGTAGTAACTCGCTAGGGCTCAAGTCGCTAGCAAAATTTTGGCGCGAATTGCTACTCAAGTCGCTAGATATACAAGTCGCTAAAGAGCAACTCACATGCACCAAGTCGCTACTACCAAGTCGCTACTGTAGTGGAGAGTCCACTACTTGTACTTTAACTCGCTAGATCTAACTCGCTAGGTTTAAAGCGTAACTCGCTACAATTTTGTGAAGCAAGTCGCTACCAAGAAAATATTCCGTGAACTAAGTCGCTAGCTTGAAAAACAAAATAAACTTCACTTTTCAATCCAAAACAACCCAACCAAGATGATTCAAGCTACCAAATGAAAACCTAAACACTTTTGATGATTCTAAACATAAAAGTACCAACAAAATTCAAACTTTAACACAAGAGATCAACCAAATGATGCAAAACCACTAAACTTTTTCAAACTCAAAACCACCTAAAACCACTATAAATCCAAAGATGTGCAAGATATGATCTAACCATGGCTCTTGATACCAATTGTAAGATATAACTTTTCACATACACATCAAACCATAACACAAGGTGGCGAATAAGATGGAATTCTAGAGAGAGAAAGTTAGAGGTTTAGGAACTTAGTGAGAGAAAGTGAAAGATATTATTATGAGCTCCAACTCTCTACCTTGGGAGGTAGAGAGTATTTATAGTCTTACACAAATCGCCACACTATGGGTCGTGGATCGGTATCTGGTGGGTAAAGACCGTCAGTCCTCCACGGTGTTACTTAACTAAATTACTACTTAACTTAAAAGAACTACGACTCACGAGCTTTCTAACGATTACATATACTTGAGGTGACCGACTCTTTAATACTAGGAATTTCTAA
The DNA here is from genome assembly GCA_022545495.1 of Chrysanthemum lavandulifolium. Classification (NCBI taxonomy): domain Eukaryota; kingdom Viridiplantae; phylum Streptophyta; class Magnoliopsida; order Asterales; family Asteraceae; genus Chrysanthemum; species Chrysanthemum lavandulifolium. The sequence continues at coordinate 65,858,147 of CM040238.1, forward strand.
TTCCTAACAAAGAAGCAACTTCGGAGAGATGCTTGAGAGGAAAGGCGGTGATGATTCCTTGATCTGGAGCATCATCGACTTGAGTCTTTTGGCTTCGAGCAGCCTTCATTCTGTAATCCTTCTCAAGTGTGTGGAATGTCTTGAAGATGATGATTTGTCCTTCATGATCCGATTATATTTGCGATCTGAGGACATGATCGGGAAAAGCCTTGACTTGTTTCATTGTTAAGCCAGAGTTGTACATTGAGCATTGGTTCTTCACCACCATTCTCACTTCAGCTTTAGAAGGAGGTTTGTCTTTGGCCTTCTGAGCTTTGATGGCCCTCTTTTGAGCTATGGCTTCTTGCTTCCTTTGTCTTCCCTGAGCCATCATTCGCTCCACATAATTGTCACTGAGGAAATCTCTACCTAGTATAGTTTGAGCAAGAGAAGGTCTTGAAATGACTTCTTTGAGTTAGAATATCCCGGTGTTCAAGCAGCATCCTGTATTCCTCATTGCATCCAGCTCTTCTTCTTTTCAGAGTCAAAGATGAGAAGTCCTCTGCTCCAAGTTGATGAGCCAATACTTCACTTTCCTTTGACTTCTCAAACTCACCAATCTACTTGCTTGACCTCGTCTTTCCTCCTCACTTACTGTGTCCGACTAAGCTCATCTTCGATTATTATAACCCGGTGGAATCAAATTGTATGCTTCAGTACTTTTGCTTTCAGAAGAAACAAGCAATACTCTTATAGCTATCTTGACCATGTACCATTGAGTCACTTTTGATGAATTTGAACTTGATCATGAAATGGACAAACTGCAATCTAGACAACTGCAAAACAGACACAACAATACACAAGAACAACACAAAGACAAACAAACTAAAAGGTTATTAGACAGTTAGTGTTAGTAAGGAATAATGAATAACAGAGGCAAAAATGCAAATTAGAGAAAATTAAGAAGATAAAATCTATTAAATAAATGCTATCACTATTGGCAAAATGATGTTTTTACAAACCTAGTTTATTGAACAAAATATGACACAAACAAAATATGCGAGTTTGTACAAAATCCTCCCACGAGGCATATGCCTCCCAGGCCTATGCCTCTCCTCAAACTATCACGATCAAGGGTTTAACATTCCAATATTGACCACGAGGTGTTGAAACCTTGGTCCATCAAACGCTTTTGTTAATGTGTCCGCCACATTATCATCGGTATGGATTTTAGCCACTTTTATCAAATGTTTTCATATGCATCTCGTATAAAGTGGTGCCCGATTTCAATGTGTTTTGTTCGACCGTGAAAAACCTGGATTTTGACTATGCAGATGGTACTTTAATTATCTATATGAATTGTAGTGTTCATGAAGTTGTACCCATAGTCCAAGAATTGGTTCTCAATCCAAAGGACTTGTCCACAACAATTTGCAAAGAACGCACTACGCTTGATGAGTTGAGGCACCACAATGGTTTGTTTCTTGCATTGCCAAGAAATTGGCGACCTCCAATGGTGGATCTTCTATCCGGTTGCTCGGCATAATCACCGCCACTATATGCTTCCAACTTGAAAGGAGACTCTTTTGGGTACCAAAGGCCTAAAGAGGTTGGCCTTTGAGGTACTTAAAGATTTTCTTGACAAGATTTAGATGGGAAGTAAGTGGAGTGACTTGATGTCGAGAACAAACACTCACAAAGAATGTAATATCGTGTCTTGAAGTATCGGATACATCAATGAACCAATCATGGACTCGCGGATGAACATTCACGGTAGATCCGGTTCATTATTTGCTTTAGTCTTTGGAGCTTCATAAGGTGTTGTGGCGCCCTAACACCTTCCATACCAAACTTCTTCGAATGTCCTTTACATATTTATCTTGATGATAAAGATGCCATCTTGTTCTCACGAACTTGGAGACCCAAAAGAAAGTAAGCTCTCCCATTGCACTCATTTGAAATTCACCCTTCATTAGTTCCTCAAATTCCTCGCACTAAGCTTCGCTTGTGGAGCCAAAATAATGTCGCCCACATAAACTTGCACAAGAATAATGTCCGAGTAATTCTTCTTTAGGAATGTAATTTTGTCAATAGCACCTCTCCTATAGCCATGCTTCAAACAGAATGATGAAAGCCTAGCATACCAAGCTCTTGGTGTCGATGTAAGCCATAAAGAGCTTTAACAACCTTGTAAACATGATTTGGGTGATCGGGGTCTTCAAATCCCTTTGGTTGAGTGACATAAACTTCCTCTTCAATCTCACCATCGTAAAAGCACCTTTGACATCCATTTGATACACCATGAAACCCATGTAAGAAGCATAAGCCAAGAAAATGCAAATAGCTTCTACTCCGCAACAGGGCAAACACTTCATCATAATCAATTCCTTCCTCTTGTCGAAACCTTGAGCCACTAATCTTGCTTTGTTTTTGACCACCACACCCGAGCATCTCTCTTATTCTTCAAAATCCACTTTGTCCCAATGGCATATTTGCCATCGTGTAGTGGTACCAAGATCCAAACCCGGCGATTGTGAAATTGTTGCATCTCTTCTTGCATTGCTTCTAGCCAACTGGAATCATTAAGAGCTTGAGATACCTTGGTTGGTTCCACTTGAGAGAAAACAAGCAAACAGACAATGTTTGAAGTCGTGTGATTGTCTCTTTGCCGGTTGGAGACATAAGAGAAAAGCAATCTGCCCAAATTGAGGACTTGTGATAGCCCTTCGAGTTCTAACGGTGCGAAGATCACCTATGATGTTGGATTGAGGATGAGCAATGTTGATCCTCCGAGTAGCAAGTGGGTGACTTCAATGGAAGAATCAACATTGGTGATTGTTGGTTCAAATTCAAACATCATAAGAGGGTGAGGTGAAAATGCCGACTTTGGGTTGATGATTTCCAAGATCGGAGGGTTTTGGAAAGCGTGTATGAGGTTCTCCAAAGGTGAAGACACTTGAGAAGGAACATGAGAGAAACAACAGTAGCCTTCAAAGCAGATTTGTGGATGGTAGGTGTGTGAGTCAACTTCAGCAGACACGTGGTTTCTGCTGACTCCTTCATTATCTACCTCTCCATTCGGTTTCTCGCTTCAAGCTTAGTAGCAAATTCTTGTGTTTGAAGCCTAGCAAGGTCCTCAAGATAATGAGAGTCATCTTCATCACTCGTGATCGTTAATATCCTTGGAGGTGGTACCGCAATATTGTTAGGAGAGAAAGAAGGCACCAAGATGGGTTGCTCATCATCTTCAAACTCATTTTCGAGTCATCATCTAAGTGGACCTGCATTGTTAGTGGGAGAAGCTTGAGGACCGCATTTTGGTTAGCAGTGTCTAGTGTAACCCAAGGAATCAGTTATAGTCAAGGTCAAAAGACCATGTATGACCACATCCTTGAACATTATGCTTATCTTCCAAAATCTCGTGTTCAACGCCTCCTCTATCTTCTTGGCTTGCAAATTGTACACCCTGTAGGCCTTACTATGAGTGAATACCCCACAATATAGCCATCATCGCCTTCTCATCAAACTTTCCCAACGGATCACTTGGTGTTTAGAATGGTCACTTGACAACCAAAAGGTTTTAGGTAGTGAATGACAGAACCTTCCCAAAGAGAAGTTCATATGGTGTTTTGAGTTGAGGTCTTGTAATGGAGACCACGTTGAGCACATAGCGTTGTGCAACAGCCTTGATCGTAACATAGTGGGAGTTTAGAATGCAAGCATGGATCTTGCAAACCTCTATTAAGGTCCTATTATTTCTTTCACCACCCCATTTTGTTGTGGGGTTCTTGGATTACTATAGTCCCTTTTTATACCTTTTGACCCACGAGTTCTATTAGAATTGCATTTTAAACTCGTCCCATTATCACATCGAATACCCTTGACCTTTTGTTCAAGCGATTTTCAACGAGCGTGATGAATTCATCAAGACTTGAGATGTTTCATCTTTGGTTACGAAAGAAAACCCAACAAAATCGCTATAGCCATCGGTGATAACCAAACGAGAAGAACTTATGATCAATGCTTTGACTTGAGTTGGACCAAAGCAGATCCATGTGGAGCAGCGAAGAGGTTCAAGAATGATGCTCATAGCATTGATAGCTTTGTAAGAAGCTCGTGTTGTTTTCCTTTGTTGCAAGCGACACAATTATGATCATTTGTGAATACTTTGGTGGAAGACCTTCAACAAGACCCATTTTGGAGAGTTTGTTAATTGTCTTGAAATTCACATGAGAACCTAATCAAGAGATGCTTTTGCCACCAAACAAGTGAGGTCACCACTGGTTGCACTTCATTTAGGTTGAATGTGTATAAATTGTGAGTTCGAGGAACTTTCGCAGATTGAAGTTTCTTACGGGAGTTTGAAGTCTTTAGACAAAGACAAGACATTCATTCTCATGAAGAGAACTTTCTTCTTAGTGTCACAGATTTGTGAGGCAGAGAACAAGTTGAAATGTCAAGTTCCTTAACAAAGTACACATTTTCAAAATCCGGATGAGGTGTCTTTATGGTCCCTTCCCGTGATACTCCCATCACTTCCTCCAAAAGTTACATTGCCTCCTCCCTCTATGGGAACAAAGTTGTGCATCATATCTCCGCTTTCGGACATGCTTCGAACAACCACTATCAACAATACCAATATTCTTATGCTTAAGGGATGATCCTACAAACAACAATAAAATATATACAAAAGGTTAGAATCGATGGAGGTTCAAGTCATTCTTGACTTGAACCCGCCTTTGTGGATCACGTGTTTAGGACATGAAGATTTAGAGGATCCACCATTGTTCTTGGTCCTCCATTGATGATTGGGTCCCTTGTTAGTCCAAGAACAACTCACGAGGGTTTCACAAAGAAAGGTGCCCCATATCCCATCCCAAAGATACATAGAGTCAACATATGTAGGCCAATAACCATGTTTAAAGTATGAGCTAGTTGGTTGCACATAAGGTGCAGTAATCGAACCTCTCCAATGAGAGTCAAGATAAGCGACTTGAGGGACATAAGGTGGAATATCGGCAACATTGGTCCACTTAGATTTGTGTTTCGGAGAGGAGCACATGCACCCGCTTTGTTCATAAAAATCACAATCCTTAATCAAATGAAATTTACTTCCACATACAAAACATGTCTTCTTCTTGGAAGATTTATTCAAATAGGGAGATGTTTGATTACATGCGTATACTTAAAACAGATACATTCAAGGAATTGTTTTTAACAGATCGATTATTCAAAGATGTAAAGACAAGTCTTCGTAAGAAACTGTCTTGAAGATGATTCTCTCCAGCCTTCCTTAGAAGGCTTGTAAGTAGACCGTAGTGCGGGCTTGGGTGTTGGTTCGAGCTTGGGAAGGTCGACTTCTCATTTGAATCACGCTTTCATAGGAAGTAGACCCTTGATCCGATGAATTGTCACCGTCGAGCAAGAGACAAAGTCATTAGATGAGACATCGTGGTCCGCAAGTCTTTGACTTTCGCCATATAGATGATGTGATCCATCAAAGTCAACGATGATGGATAGGTCTATGGGCATAAATTCACCTCTAATAGGTCCAGGACAAGATGCATTCACCTTCTTTTACAAAGTTAGGTAACCTCATTTGGTGTGGATTTACGACCATCATATCTAGCTTCTACTCCTACATACTTTTGAAAGCCTAGTCCTAAGCCGAGGTTCTTGTTGACCGTTATAGATTTCACTAGCCGATTATCACCGATATTAACCATTCCTTATGCCTAGCTATTTCTCACCGCTTTTGCCTTAAGCTCTAGGTTCACGACATCTGACTTCATCCTTAGCTTTCTTAGACAGTTTTAAGTAATTATTAGCAACTTCTAGATCAAACTGTGAACACCTTTATCTTTTCTTCATAAGCTATTTGATTCTTTTGAAACCATACTTTTGTCTTTCTACGCTTTTAATGCAAGTTTATGAGCTTCATTATCAATATAGCATGCATCAAACTTAGGTTTCATAGCATCAAATTCTTCTTTAAGTTCATTGTATCTTAGACTACAACCAAATATACAGTTGTGTACCGAGATAGTCCCATCAAGGCAAACCGATCATGCCTTTCATCCGGTGCACCTTGCAAGCAATCCAAGCTTGTCAAGATCATGAGCTTCCTCATTACTGTGTTCATGTGCGATCCGATTGACTGTTCATCCATGGTGAGGAGAGTCAAGTTCCACTTCATTTTTTCACGATAGGAAAGATAGTTAGCTCCATCTCTACTTTTCCTGTCTTTGCATTCCTTGAGAAATGCCCCATCCGGTGGCAAGTGAAACACTTGACTTTCCTCCTATCAAAGCGAGCCGGTTCCTTTCCTTGAAAGCAAACTTCCTCCCGCACTTTCTTCAAACCTCTTGATGTCAATCGATAGTAGTGCCACTGCATTTTCGCCTTCATCTCCTCCATTTCAAGAGGGTCCAACCGATCAAAGTCTTCATATGCAAGATACCGAGTATCATAATCAAGAACAAACGAGTGAAGAACATCCTCCATCACACTACTAGTCCTAGTTTGAGAACATGGTGGAGTGGGACGAGGGTTATGTGGTGGAGTGCAAGATGATGGTAAGTAGTTGGAACGGGAGATGATGGAAAGTAGTTGAACTTGAGCAGTACCATTGTGTTGGAGTGAGATGTTCCAACAAAAGTCGCATGGCCGTAAGATGATGTTCGTGAGGAGTCCCGACATCCGTTCAAGAGTTCGAGTCATTGTATGACTCATCAAAAGTGAGCATGTCCAACCTCCTTTAGCCTTGAGTGCTATACTAACATGCAACCATGATGGCGGCAAGGACCGCAAGAACTTTGAGTTGCAATCTTCATTATCCGGTTTAGCATTCATTTGATTCACCGACTCAAGATCCTATGGAACCCGTCAGATCCCTTGTGGATACCTTCTTCTTCGATATATTGAAGTCCCGAACTCGTTGTCTTAGCATGGACTTCCTCATTCTCTTTGATTCTTCATTTCCACCGAACCTTGCTTTGAGAGCCATCCATATGTCTTTTGCATCATCCATATGATGAAAATCACACAGATGATCTTGGAATGGCTTGAAGCGTAATAGTTTTACTTTATGCTCTCTCCGCATAGCCAAGACTTCTTCAAGAAGCGGTTTTGGTGGAGCCATGATAAACTTCCCATCCCCATCGTGAATCATTTTCTTTAGACTGTTTCCTTTCTTTACTACCTCCCAGATTCCAATCAATATTGGAAATCCAGTTTCCATCTTCATAGTCCAAAGTTCATACTCTTCCCTCTTTAAATAAGGAAATTTACCATTGCTGTTTGAGAGACTGAGTTGTTGCATGGAAGTGGTGTTGGTGTTGTTTGTGTTGGTGACTTCATTTTCATTATCGGATCCAGGCATGGTGAATGAATGTTAGTTTGTATGAGGAGAGAATGGTTCTTAGTATCGTAGAGATTTTCCCGAGGCTCTGATACCACTTGTTGAACACAAAGACCTTGATAGATCTTAAGCACTCGGAGATCGTTAGTGTTGCCGATGTAATCACAAGCAAACTAATGGAAGATCTCTACAACTCGTATTTTGAAGCGGAAAGTAAATACAAGTTATATTAACTAAGAACTCTTTGATCCTCTATGGATCTTTTGATTATAGAAACTCTATGTTTCGGATAGTTTTTAAGACTTGAAAGACTTGAGAAAAGCTTATCTATTACAAACTAACTTGGTTTCTTATATAGGCAAGAAACCCTAATGAGCGTTGACAATTTACGCTCCTAATACTAACATAGACTAAGCATGCATTTTAGACAAGCATGCAACTAATCATATTGTTTTGTTAATCATATTGTTTATTCTGAGTAAGCTCTACATAATACGGCGCCAACCTATACATACGGCACCGACTTTTACTCTATTCGAGCTTATCTCTCCCACGTGGATTCACATCTTCAAAGAAGAACACTATATACCTTTAACACTTCGTGAAGTGGTACTTCACAGTAATCCTTTCTTCTTCGGCAGATGCTTCCGCAGTAATCGAGAGTTTACCTTAATTCCCAACAACAAGAAATGACAAAGTAGTGGATGTAGTGGGTGTACTTGTGTTCCCTGCGGTTTGAGTATTGCGGTTTGTCAATTTAGGCGGTTTGTGTGTTAAGCGATTTGTCTGTTAGCGTTTTGACACTTAAGCGATTTGTCACTTAAGCGATTTGACAAGTAAGCGGTTTGACACTTAAGCCGCTTTGACACTTAAGCGATTTGTCGTGCGATTCGAGTAGGAAACGATTTGACAAGAAGCGATTTGTTAGGCGTGCGACGGTCAAGCGGTTTGTCAAAGTGCGGTTTGTCTATTGAGACTTTTCATTTCTTCGTTACGCTTTACGGTTTTCTTGATTTAGTAAAATCGCGTGAAAGAATCTATTTCCGGTTTAATCAAAGAGTAGTAAAATCCGTGGAATCTGTAATCATGTCTACGATCACTTCTTCCGTTGTCGATGACGTTCAAGTCGAGGATCCGATACTGCCCTCCCATGCTTGATAGAACCGACTATGACTCTTGGGCTCAAAGAATCGATCGTATTGCTTAGGAAAGGAAAATGGGTTAACATCCTTAAGTCAATTGATGAAGGACCATATCAAATTGAAACTACCAGAGATATCCTTGAAACCGCCGATGATGGTTCGGTTGTATTGAATTGGATAGACCAAAGATGTATGATGAGCTTGATGATAAGGAGAAGAATGATACGATGCGGACATCGAGCTTCAAACATTATACTTGTAACATATTGGATTTCATATACACATCAAACCATAAATAAAGTAGGCGATAAGATGAGTTTTAGAGAGAAAGTTAGAGGTTTGGGAACTTTAGTGAGAGAAAGAAAAATCTTATTATGAGCTCCAACTCTACCTTGGGAGGTAGAGAGTATTTATAGTCTTACAATAAAACGCCACCGACGGGTTGTGGATCGTGCACAATGGGTAAAGACCCATCCGTCCTCCACGGTGTTACTTAACTAAATACCACTTAACATAAAATAACTACGACTACGAGCTTTCTAACGAATACATATACTTGAGGTGACCGACACTTTAATACCTGGATTTACTAAATCCTAACAATCTCCCCCTAAGGGATGTCACCTCAAACACACATTAAAATTACATAGAATACAAATAGATATTACATTGAGATTGTTCTTGGATTCTTGTTCATGTTCTTTGTTCTGTAGCTCGTTGATTCATTGTAAAGTGAGTGGTGAAAAACAAACACAATATCAATATATCAAATTAACCGTAAAATTCGACAAATTAACCCTTTAGGAAAAAGGTCAACGTGCCAAACCTCACGGGTGTGATAAAGTGATACCGAAAGTGATTTCCGGTCGTGTCCCAACGAGGTGTGAATGGAAGGATTCGTTGAGTTTCGTGATTTGAACTTGAATTGGTTTTAATGATTTGTTGATTTGAATTACGAATTCTACAAATTAATGAACGGAAGGTAATTAAGGCAAGGAACCCTAAAAACTAAAAATAAACTATCACTAAACCTAAGGAATGATAAAACGAAGCTACACTAAGTCCTAGGGTGCTAAAACGCAAAAACGTACAAACCGGGAAACAACCCGAGCCATAAACGTAAAAGTTTTGCAATTTAAGGGCTACGGGTGTGAAATCAATTTTCCTACGTCCTAATTGACTAAAAATAATTTTAGGAAAAAGCGGAATATTTTTTTGACTTTTAAATTATTTTCTACGAATTAAAAACTAGTTTACTCTAATTAAATTATTAAAATAGTAAACTAATTGTGAAAAACTGGAAAATTCACTAAAAGTACTTCAATCTAAACTAAACCTAAGGAAAATAAGAAACATTAGGGGTTGCTTTGTAAAATAAGTCGTAAATAAGCTCTAAGAGCTTATTGTTAAAACCGCCTAAGTGCCTTAAATCATTTGTTTGTGTAAAATCCAACGAGACAAGTCCCAGGGCGTTGGTTATGGAGTGATGTTGTGAGGTGTTCGGTTGTGAGTGTGGAGACCAAGGTTCAATCTCGGCCCCACTTTTGCCAAATTATTATTATTATTTTTTTTGAACCTTTTCTTTTGGAGATTAAAGACACAAGAAAATCAACAACTTTTGTAACAACTTGACTTTTGAAAAGTACCCAATAAGTCATAAATCACTTATACCCACCGATCCGAAACAGTACCAAAACAAACACCCTTTAGCCACCTTGTTGGCCAAATAGGCAAAAGCAGTTGGAGAAAATGTAGTTAAGCAAAAGGTTGTGACAAATAAACCGAGATGTGCATAGATAAGTCGTAAATAAGCAAAGACAAATGGGAAAGCGGTTGTTGCAAAAGGCTAACAGGGATCCTAAAAACTAGAAAAAGTGGGAAAATAATCCTAAAGGAAACTAAGACAAGCTATTGTTTACAAACCTAGACTAACCGGCTTATACTAACCTAAACTAGACTAGAGTAGACCTAATAAGCAGTTCACAAATAAAGTTAAGCAAAGAATAGTGACTGTGTTGGTGATCAGCACTGCAGACTCCAAAAAATTTAATCGAGGCGCTTTTGTTTGCTTATTTTAAGCCAAAGTTGGACTCCCAAGTCGAGATAAGTGCAAAAAAAACAAAATAAACATAGAAGGGTCTTATGGCAACTGATTAGAACATAAAAACTTGGAATGACCCACACTTAAGTCGTTATCAATTTAAGTTGTTTGGGTTGTTTTGGGTTTCATCTTAACTTTTGGTAAAACCATTTTGGAAACAAATTTTAGATAGAGCTATAAGTTTGTTCAAAGATGGAATTTAAAGTGGGATGGAGTTTGACATATAAAGATTTAAGAACAACAAATTTTGACAAATTAAGGTTAGATTTAAACACTAAGACATCCCCAAGAACAAAGAAGCCAAAGTCGTCTCCTGCAAAAAAAAAACAAATAAACACCCCTTTTTTTCACTTGATTCTCCCAAACTATTTTCCAAACTATTCTACTTTGTAAAACTACCATTTTACTCCAAAATGAGTTTGACTACAATGGTCAAAGAGGGTAACAACCACTTTGACCCATTCACACGCCTTAATCCAAACAAGTAGCTTAAGCAAGACCTTTTGACCCCTTTTTTCTTTTTCTTTATCGAAAGTAAGGATCATTGATAACTTAAGTACACAATTAATAATCGGAGATTGCAAGTAATAAGATTAAAAGGTCTTTTCATTAACTAAACAAAACATTTCAAAACATACAAAAGATAAATTGTTAAACTGAAACTAGGGTGCCCTTCAATGGCTACAAAAGCTTCCTATTTATACTAAAACCACCGGTCTTCCACTCCTCAAGTGTCTTCGCCTTGTGTTTCTTCCGTGAGGGCGTCAAGCCAAAGGCTCTTTCTTGTGCTTTCTTGAACCAATCCAAGCCCTTGATTTAGTAGGTACCAAATGAGCTTAATCTCACCCATCCACCGGATCTTTATGAGCTAGGATTGCCACCGTGGCATGAGGAATCAGTTGAGTGGGTTTGGGATTTGGGTGAAACCGTTAAAAGGGAAGATTGGGAGGTTTGGGTAAAGGTGAAGTTGGGTAAAGAGTTGTAATGGTGAGGTTGAGTGTTTGGGTTGAAGAGAAAGAAGAGTAGGGTTCATGTGGGAGTGGTAAAAAGGGAGAGGCGCAGTTTTGTGTTTGGGCGGGAAGACAGGGAAGAGGAGGATGGGTTGTATTAGTTCGGTAGGGTGGGTATTAAAATGGGTCGTGGGTTGGATTGGGCCGGGTACAAGGTATGATTATTGGGTTTGGGAAGTTTTTGGACTTAGGATATAAATATGGAACCATGTAATACTTTAAGGACCAAAAGTGTTAACTCTAAAAATCCAGGGACTACACATGTAAATCTGAAAAATGTCTTTCAAAGGTCAATCTTGTGAATCTCAAATAAGTTGAGGACCATTTTGCCAATAGTGAAATTCCAAGGACTAAACTTGACAATTTTAAAAATCCAGGATCAAAGCTGTAATTTCTCAAACTTTTGAAATTTTTCACCAAAGGACTAATTATGACAACTTATGATTTCAAAAGGACCTTTGGTGACTTTTCTTTTAAAATACGTGCTCGGGGACTATTTCGCCAATTTTGAAAGTCTGGGACCAAACGCCAATTATGCAAACTTTGTTCGTTTTTCGCTTGTTTTTGATAATTTTGCATCCGAAACATATAAAACACAATTTTGAGATATTTTCAAGATTTTGATGCATTTGAGTGTTTTAGATGTTTTTACTCAGATTTGACCAAAATGATGAGTGAATAAGCACTCATCAAATCCCCATTACTAAAACATTGCTAGTCCCTAGCAATCTTTTGAGAAAACTTAATGGATTTGAGTCTCTTTACCAAAAGCCATTACTCGGAGTAGCCAAATGTTTTAGTTCAAGTAAGAACCATGGTACATTGATAACCATATGATTTTGAGCAAATCACCGACTTTCAACGGTTTTGATTTGTCTTTACCGAGCCGCTTGCTTTCGGACTAGCCAACTCTTAGATAAATTATCAATATTATCTTTGGTGAGTCGATTACCAATTATGGATTTCAATCGCTTTACCACAAGCAATAAACTTGCGGGCTAGCCAACTCTTCACTAATTAAAGATAAGTGAGTGAACACCATACAATTTTGGGCAAATTGCAAGTCGTCAACGGATTTGATAAATCTTTACCAAGAGCCGTTTGCTCTCGGATTAGCCAATCCTTTTGTTTTTAGACATGGCGGATCGATAACCGAAAAAAAAATTTTGGCCAAAATGGGGAATTGAGTGGTAAAACATATGATAAAACTCATGAGAATTCCCCCACACAAGAAATGAATATTGCCCTCAATATTCAAAGTACCGCGGTTATGCCGAAACATAGAACGAAAAGGAAATACTACGCCATTATTCAAGATTTTTTTTTTTTTTTTTTTTTTTTTATTTCGTAAAACCTTTATACAACAATGGGGCAACTCCCCACACTAGGGTGGTAGAAAGTAGAAAGAAGTCGAAATACGGTGAAAACCCATATAGCGTGCATCGTTTTTGATAACCGAGTCGCTAGCTTGACTCGATCCCCGCATTCATTGGTTCATGGGAAAGTTTGTAGATCCCGGACAACCACGGATGGTATGTCCCTCCAAAATAATGCTTCAATCTATGTCCATTCACCTTGAGTTTGGTCCGTCGGTTTGAGATAACTCGACGGTGCCATATGGAAAAACTTTGGCAATGGTGAATGGACCGTCCAACGGGTCTTAAGTTTCCCGAGAAGATTTTCAATCTAGAATTGAAAAGAAGGACTCGGTCACCAACGTTGAAAACGCGGTTCTTAATCTTTGAGTCATGGATCTTCTTTGTCTTTTCCTTGTAAATCAACGAGTTCTCGTAGGCTTGATCACGGAGTTCATTTAATTCATTGAGTTGAACTTTCCGTGATCACCCGCGACTTAAGGTCAAAATTGGCATGCTTCAAGGCCCAATAGGCTTTGTGCTCGAGCTCGATCGGGAGATGACACGCTTTCCATACACAAGCTTGTAAGGAGTACACCCGATGGGTGTTTTGTAAGCTGCACGAAGGCCCAAAGTGCATCTTCAAGTTTGTCCCACCAAGAGGCACGGTTTTCACCCACGGTCCTCTCCAAGATTCTTTTCAAACCACGATTCGAAACTTCCACTTGCCCACTAGTTTGGGGTGATACGCGGTAGAAAGACGGTGAGTGACACCGATTTAAGCATGACTTTGCGAATTGGTCGTTGCAAAAGTGCGCATCGCGATCACTAATGATGGCACGGGAGTTCAAACGGTAAAGAGAGACTTCAAAATTTCACAACTACTCGGGCGTGGTTGGTGGGGAGCGCCGCTTCCACCCATTTGGACAAATAATCGACCGCCATTTAGTATATACTTGTTCCTCGAGAAGACGGAACGGACCCATAAAGTCAATGCCCCATACGCCAAAGATCTCGCACACTTGAATGGCATTTGAGGCATTTCATCTCTTTTAGAGATGTTGCTATGACGTTGGCAAGAGTCGCAAGATTTGACGAGGTCATGGTCATCTTTGTAGATCGTGGGCCAATAGAAACCGGAATCAAACACCTTTTAGCGGTGTAGTTCGCCATGATGTCCCCGTGGGTCCATGATGACAAGCCTTGAGAATTTCATCGGCTTCTTGGTCGTGAACACACCGTCGGATGACTTGATCCGCACAAACCTTAAACAAGTAGGGGTCGTCCTTAAATAATGCTTAACATCTTTGAAAAATTTGTTCTTTTGTTGGGACGACATCCTTTCACAACAAAGTTACCCGCATGATAGTTTGCAAAGTCGGCAAACCATGGGTACTGAATTTTCATGATGAGATACCACATTAAGAGTCTCGAGAGGAAACGTTTATTTATTTCCTTTTCTCGAGCACACCTTGATGTGGATTTTCAAACGACGAGAGATGATCACCGCTAGGTTTTCCGCTCCTTTTTATCACGGATGATGATATCAAATTCTTGTAGGAGGAGAACCCATCGAGCAATCTCGCTTAGCATCTTGCTTAGCAAAGAGATATTTGAGAGCGAGTGATCCGTATACACTATGCTTTTGGACAAGATCAAGTATGGCCTAAACTTCTCGAAAGCATACACCACGGCTAGTAATTTTTCTCCGTCAGAGTGTAATGTGCTTGAGCTTCGTCAAAGTTTTGCTAGCATAATGTATAGGTCGGAAATGTTTTGATTTTCGTTGCCCAAAACGGCACCTATGGCGGAATCGCTTGCATCGCATATAAGCTCAAATGGTAATTCCCAATCGGGCAACTAGAATTGGTGCTTCAAATGAGCTTTTTCTTAAGAGTTTGAAAAGCTTCAACGCACTCATTGAGAAGATGAAAGGAGTGTCCTTTTCAAGAAGTCGGGTCATAGGCGGGATATTTTGAAAAGTCTTGAATGAAACGACGATAAAATCCGCATGACCAAGGAAACTTCTAACTCCTTTGACGGTTGTGGGAGGAGGTAATTTTGAAATGACATCGACTTTAGCTTTATCAACCTCAATCCCGCTCTTAGAAATCTTATGGCCAAGGACAATTCCTTCCTTAACCATAAGTGACATTTCTCCCAATTTAGACTAAGATTCGTGTTTTCACAACGCTCAAGCATCTTGTCCAAATGGGAGAGACATGTTGAAAAGAATCCCCAAAGACCGAAAAATCATCCATAAAGACTTCCATAGTCTTTTCGATCATGTCATGGAAAATGGCCATCATACACCTTTTGAACGCATCGAGCATTACACAAGCCAAAAGGCATACGCCGGTAAGCAAATGTTCCATAAGGACACGTGAATGTGGTCTTTCTTGATCTTATGGTCGATGGGAATTTGAAGTAACCCGAGAAACCATCGAGAAAACAATAGTATTCGCTTTCCGCTAATCTCTCAAGCATTTGGTCCATGAAGGGTAATGGAAAGTGGTCTTTACGGTGGCTTCATTTAACTTTCGATAGTCAATGCAAACACGCTACCCCGTAACCAAACGAGTAGGAATCAACTCGTTTTCATCATTTTCAACAACGGTAATGCCACCTTTTGGGCACACAATGAACGGGCTAACCCAAGGACTATCCGAGATAGGGTAAATCAATCCGCATCGAGAAGTTTTATGACTTCCGCTTTGATAACCTCATGAATTTTAGGATTCACCCTTCTTGGTGTTGAACCGCGGTTTGAAGTCATCTTCCATGAGAATCTTGTGTGTACAAAATCTCGGGTCAATACCCTTGATGTCGGAAGGTTCCAAGCGATGGCTCGCTTGTGTGACTTCAAAACCTTTATGAGAGCGGCTTTTCATCCTCACTCAAGTATTTAGCAATAATGACGGGTGATTTATTGTCACCTCCAAAATGCATACCGAGATGAGGTGGTAAGTCCTTAAGTTCGACTCGGAGGATCATTAGATTTTTCAATCGCTTTGATTTCCTCTTTATGAAGTTCTTGAAGAGGGAGTGATGAAGGATCTTCATTGAGCATCTTCTCGATGAGAAGAATATCTCCCTCAATGTCGATGGGAGCGTGATCAATTTCCCATGAAATGTAATCACTAGCCAAGTATGCTTCAATCTCTTCCAAAATAAAGTCACTTCCTCAAACGGAGTGAGGGAGGGAAGAGAGAGCAACGATGGGATCAACCGTGGGATTGCCACCGAGAATCCAAGAATTTCTTGAGAATACTCCTCCGACACAATGTCAAGGACATCAATTTCAGTGACGGAATTGTCTTCATAATTGGGGAGTATTTCGTAACTTGATTGAGATTGAAGGTAACGGCTTCCTTGTTTACCCATAAAGTGATTTCCACTTCATCAACATCGATCAATGCCCGACCTGCTTTCAAGAAGCACCTCCCAAGGATGAGGGTACTCGGGGATCGGCATCAAATTCGACAACAACAAAGTCGGCGGGAAATGAAACTTGCCTACTTTACAAATACATCCTCGGCTATACCTAGCGGACGAGAACTTGTACGGTCCGCAAGCTCGAGGATCATACATGTAGGTGTAAGCGGAGGTAATGAAAGCTTTTTCCACATGGAGTGTGGCATCAAGTTAATGCTAGCACCAAGATCGCCAAAGCGGAGCATTGAACTATGCCTTGAAAATCACATGGGATGAGAAATTTTCCGGGTCTCCTAACTTTTCGGGAAGTTTTTAAGGATAACCGCCGAACAATTTTCGCTCAAAGAAGTTTTAGCCATTTCGAAATCTTTTCTTTGTTATTCAACAAATTTTTGATTGTTGGACCGAACTTTGGCATTAGAAGAAGAAGCGTCCATGAAACTAATCTCGAAGTGCAAATCTTGAAAGATTTGGATAAGCTTCTCCATTTGTTGACTAGTTTTATCACGGAGTTTTGGTCATTAAGCCTTGAAGGATAAGGAAGTGAAGGCTTAGGAATGGTCATCGAACAACGGGTTCGGAATTGGAGGTAAGACCACAGGAGATTGGACTTGTGCGGTACCGTGGGCTTGAGTTATGCACCTTGTCCTTTGATACCTCGGTTTCTCGCTCCACATCCTCACCGGATAAGGATTAGGCATCGAGGGTCCTCATAAGATTTACCACTTGGTGGCAATAGCATTCAATTCACCTTTGGGTTGGGAATGGTATTACTTGGAAGAGCACCGAAGTTGAAGCTTGATTCTTTTGACTCATGAGACTAGCAATCATGCTTTCAATCTTGCTATGAGATTGATCAATTTTGTTACTAGTAGCTCTAAGCTCGGAAGTGAAATCATTCTTCAAAGTGGTAATTTGATTTTGCATGGACACCATCTTAGCTTCATTGCTTTTGATGTAATTAGCAATGTCAATGGAAGCTTGAGGAGGTCGGGCATGCATATTTTGTTGAGGAGCTTGGAATCGGTTTTGATTGAAATTTCCTTGATTTTGAAAACCTTGATTTTGATTTTGAAAATTCGATTCGACTGATTTTGATTGAACCGATTATTTCTATTTTGCACATTTTGATTGTTCGATTTTGATTAAACCCGGTGGTCCAAGGAAATTGTTAGAACGATAGTGAGAAGGTTTCGGTCCCCTGCGGTTGGTAGGAATTACCTCTGTATTGTAGGAACCGAGCGGCATAAACGCCTCTTGAGTGAAGCCACCGAGGTCGGACACTCAAAATAAGGTGTGGACCACCACAAGTTTCACAACTCTTGTTTACGACATTCACTTGTTGATTGTTGTTATTTTGACTCATTTTAAGTACGGGAAGGATATTTCTTCAATCTTTTGGTTAGAGTCGTGAATTCAAGATGGAAGGGTGGTAGATCTCCTTGACTCACTCCTCCCTACCGAGGAATCCCAATAATTGTGGTGGGCGGTCATGTTTTCAATGAGATCGTAGCACTCTTGGTCGCCTTTTCATAAAGGTACCACCGGGAAGAAAGATTTATCGTGTCACGATGTCTCAATGTTAACCCGCTATAGAATGTATCTATTTGGGTGACAAGCAACATGTTGTGGTTTGGACATCGATCAATTGAAAGCTTATAGCGTTCCCATGCCTCAAATAAGGACTCATCGGGATGCCGAAATTACCGATTTCATTCCGTAATTTCGCCACCATCGACGGTGGAAAATATTTCGCCAAGAATTTGGAGATCATTTCATCGAAACTATGGATTGAGTTCTTGGGAAGACGATCAAACCATGCGGTGGCATGAAGCGCCAAAGAATATGGAAAGAGGTATAAGCGAAGGCGTCATCGGTGACCCCATTTTGCTTCATACTTTGGGTGACGGTGAGAAATTTGTCGAGATGCTTGTTGGCATCGCCACCCGGTGATCCGTGAAATTGGCAAAACTTTGGACTTGTTGAATCATGTGATGCTTAAGTCCAAAATCCGCGGCCTCGATGTTGACCGGGCAATTGGACCGCCCGCCCATCCATCGTGGGTTGGCAAAGCTCTCCATCGCTCGAGATCGGGAGCTTGATTTTGTGGCCTGTGTTGTTGGACTTGAGGTCCGCTCCTAGGTTATGTGTCATTGTGATTTGTTCGACATGCACGTATCTCGGCACGTTTGCTTGGTTACTGTTACGCTCACGAAGCTTCATGAGCGAAAAGCATGCACTTCCAAAACAACACTTTCAATTAAAACAAGACCGAGGCAAAACAACGATGAACTTAAACCAATAATCCCACGTGAAATGATCACTTCTATAAGTAAAACGCACAAAGGAGCGGAGAGACTTTGTAGGTCACAAGCTTATTAAAACCCGTCTCTTTTCAAACCGCAATTTAATGTCGCCGTCCTTATACCCTCACACGCTTTGTTAAACCGATAAAAGTAAACCAAAACACGAGCGACACAAAGGCAAGTTTTAAATCTTTAGTTCGGGAACTTATAATGATAACACCTCGCTTAAGAATGTTATATTGATTGTGTCTTCTATTTATTTAAAACAACAAGGAAAATCTTTTGTATTTTTAATCTTTTACATATATATACAAAGAAAAGGAAAATATTTTTGTATTTTTGTATTTTTATAAAACAATAACTTCACGAGGAAGGTTCTTCAAGTCACTAATCGCAAAAACTTCACGATATTTTCGCAACACACCTCCCGCAAGGGCGCCAAAATTTGATTCGTTGTAAAGTGAGTGGTGAAAACAAACACAATATCAATATATCAAATTAACCGTAAAATTCGACAAATTAACCCTTTAGGAAAAAGGTCAACGTGCCAAACCTCACGGGTGTGATAAAGTGATACCGAAAGTGATTTCCCGGTCGTGTCCCAACGAGGTGTGAATGGAAGGATTCGTTGAGTTTCGTGATTTGAACTTGAATTGGTTTTAATGATTTGTTGATTTGAATTACTTAATTCTACAAATTAATGAACAGGAAGGTAATTAAGGCAAGGAACCCTAAAAACTAAAAATAAACTATCACTAAACCTAAGGAATGATAAAACGAAGCTACACTAAGTCCTAGGGTGCTAAAACGCAAAACGCATAAACCGAAACAACCCGAGCCATAAACGTAAAAGTTTTGCAATTTAGGCTACGGTGTGAAATCAATTTTCCTACGTCCTAATTGACTAAAAATAATTTTAGGAAAAGCGGAATATTTTTTGACTTTTAAATTATTTTCATTTAATTAAAAACTAGTTTACTCTAATTAAATTATTAAAAATAGTAAACTAATTGTGAAAAATCTAGAAAATTCACTAAAAGTACTTCAATCTAAACTAAACCTAAGGAAAATAAGAAACATTGGGGTTGCTTTGTAAAATAAGTCAGAATAAGCTCTAAGAGCTTATTGTTAAAACCGCCTAAGTGCCTTAAATCATTTGTTTGTGTAAAATCCAACGAGACAAGTCCCAAGGGCGTTGGTTATGGAGTGATGTTGTGAGGTGTTCGGTTGTGAGTGTGGAGACCAAGGTTGAATCTCGCTCCCACTTTTGCCAATTTTTTTTTTTTTTTTTGAATCTTTTCTTTTGGAGATTAAAGACACAAGAAAATCAACAACTTTTGTAACAACTTGACTTTTGAAAAGTACCAATAAGTCATTAAATCGACTTATACCCACCGATCCGAAACAGTACCAAAACAAACACCCTTTTAGCCATCGTTGGCGTCAAATAGGCAAAAGCGGTTGGAGAAAATGTAGTTAAGCAAAAGGTAGTGACAAATAAACTGAGATGTGCATAGATAAGCTGCAAATAAGCAAAGACAAATGGGAAAGCAGTTGTTGCAAAAGGCTAACTTAGGGATCCTAAAAACTAGAAAAAGTGGGAAAATAATCCTAAAGGAAACTAAGACAAGCTATTGTTTACAAACCTAGACTAACCGGTTTATACTAACCTAAACTAGACTAGAGTAGACCTAATAAGCAGTTCACAAATAAAGTTAAGCAAAAGAATAGTGACCTGTGTTGGTGGATCGCATTGCAGACCCAAACAAACCATCGAGGCGCTTTTGTTTGCTTATTTTAAGCCAAAAGTTGGACTCCCAAGTCGAGATAATTGCAAAAAAAAACAAAATAAACATAGAAGGGTCTTATGGCAATCTGATTAGAACATAAAAACTTGGAAATGTCCACACTTAAGTCATTATCAATTTAAGTTGTTTGGGTTGTTTTGGGTTTCATCTTAACTTTTGGTAAAACCATTTTGGAAACAAATTTTAGATAGAGCTATAAGTTTGTTCAAAGATGGAATTTAAAGTGGGATGGAGTTTGACATATAAAGATTTAAGAACAACAAATTTTGACAAATTAAGGTTAGATTTAAACACTAAGACATCCCCCAAGAACAGCAGGCCAAAGCTGTCCTGTGCAGTCAAAAAAAAAAACAAATAAACACCCCTTTTTTTTCACTTGATTCTCCCAAACTATTTTCCAAACTATTCTACTTTGTAAAACTACCATTTTACTCCAAAATGAGTTTGACTACAATGGTCAAAGAGGGTAACAACCACTTTGACCCATTCACATGACTTAATCCAAACAGTGACAAAGCAAGACCTTTTGACCCCTTTTTTCTTTTTCTTTCGAAAGTAAGGATCGATTGATAACTTAAGTACACAATTAATAATGGAGATTGCAAGTAATAAGATTAAAAGGTCTTTTCATTAACTAAACAAAACATTTCAAAACATACAAAAGATAAATTGTTAAACTGAAAACTAGGGTGCCCTTCAATGGCTACAAAAGCTTCCTATTTATACTAAAACTCTCGGTCTTCCACTCCTCAAGTGTCTTCGCCTTGTGTTTCTTCGTGAGGGCGGTCAAGCCAAAGGCTCTTTCTTGTGCTTTCTTGAACCAATCCAAGCCCTTGATTTAGTAGGTACCAAATGAGCTTAATCTCGACCATCCACCGGATCTTTTATGAGCTAGGATTGCCACCGTGGCATGAGGAATCGGTTGAGTGGGTTTGGGATTTGGGTGAAACCGTTAAAAGGGAAGATTGGGAGGTTTGGGTAAAGGTGAAGTTGGGTAAAGAGTTGTAATGGTGAGGTTGAGTGTTTGGGTTGAAGAGAAAGAAGAGTAGGGTTTGTGGGGAGTGGTAAAAGGGAGAAGCGCAGTGTTTGTGTGTGGGCGGGAAGACAGGGAAGAGGAGGATGGGTTGTATTAGTTCGGTAGGGTTGGGTATTAAAATGGGTCGTGGGTTGGATTGGGCCGGTACAAGGTATGATTATTGGGTTTGGGAAGTTTTGGACTTAGGATATAGATATGGAACCATGTAATACTTTAAGGACCAAAAGTGTTAACTCTAAAATCCAGGACTACACATGTAAATCGAAAATGTCTTTAAAGGTCAATCTTGTGAATCTCAAATAAGTTGAGGACCATTTTTGCCAATAGTGAAATTCCAAGGACTAAACTTGACAATTTTAAAATCCAGGATCAAAACTGTAATTTCTCAAACTTTTGAAATTTTTCACCAAAGGACTAATTATGACAACTTATGATTTCAAAAGGACCTTTGGTGACTTTTCTTTTAAAATACGTGCTCGTGGACTATTTCGCCAATTTTTGAAAGTCTGGGACCTAAACGCCAATTATGCAAACTTTGTTCGCTTTTTCGTTTGTTTTGATAATTTTGCATCCGAAACATATAAAACACAATTTTGAGATATTTTCAAGATTTTGATGCATTTGAGTGTTTTAGATGTTTTCATTTCAGTTGACCAAAATGATGAGTGAATAAGCACTCATCACCGTAGTCTTTGATTCTTCATTTTTGCTTGTTTGGATAATCCGAGTGGAGGTCTTTAATCGATCCACGTGATACCGAGTTTTGAGCCACTTTGAGATCATCACCACATTAAATCTCGACTCATCCATTGTAGTGTTGGTATTATGTGACGTTGTGACATTTGGACCGACATGCTCACATTTTGGATCATGATATATTCTTATCGAGTAGCGGAAGCTTTCGTTGATTCATGATATTGGCGCAGCAGTAGCGAAGCATGGAGTGATAATATCGAGTCATTGATGCACTAATCATGATTTCTTTTGAAATGAATGTGTTGTGTGAGCATGCGGCTATGGATTGACCGCCCATTCGGATCATTACAGAACGCCGGGTGCTCGCATAAAACAGATTAGCAATAAAGCGCACAAGAGTGTCTTTGATCACTTTTGTTGAATTGAGGTACACGCCCACGGTTCCCGTTGATCAAGACAAGCATCGCTCGTGATCGTGTAAAATTCAAGAATTTCCTTGACAGGGTTTCGCAATGCTTTCTAGTCGTTCTCAAACCGAACGCCTCAAAGAAGACAACACGGAGTGAGTGAACCAAATAATTTGAGATTCACCGATTGATGAAAAGAGATTTGAGAAAACAATCGTGTACCGCTCAATAGAAATTGTTTTTGCAATACATCGAAAGTTTCAATGAAAATCAATTATCAATCATAAACACCTTTTATTTTGAAAAATTAGTACACGATCGATGTGCTAAAGAAAAAGTTTTAAGCACAACGACCGGTTTTTCAAAGGTATCCGTCAATCCATAACTCGAACCAGATTGATTCAAAAGATTGAATCGCCCATTGTTTCGCATTCGGTTGTCACATGGTTGATCTATTGGATAGACTCACATGCTACCTACCGGGAGCTTGTTTGATGTTGGCTCCGTAAGGCTTTTCATCTTAATTATGAATATGTTTGCATATCACTCGATGTTCCGCAATACCACAAGGATAATGCGAGGAATCAAGATATAATCTCTCTTCCACATTGTGTGAAACAGAGAGTCTTCATTGAAAGTGTCCTAATGAGATTTGTAGATGATCTCGTGGCTCTAGACTCAATTGTGCATATTTGGTTCCTATGCCGAGACTAGGAGAGGGTCTCTTCTTCAATATCAAAAATCTCTAAGAGAAAGTCGATAGATTATGTCGGTTCCCGTGAGAATGAAACAAGTCCTTTTAAGAGAAACTTGAGTGGCTTGGGAAGTTGTAGTCTGAGGCGTCCATCGATCCATGACGCCTTGTCTTCAATACCGATGTTACCTTGGTAACCACCAAGATGTATATGAATTGAACCGGTTTCGCCTCTAAGGTTGAATAAATGGAGGGCTATTTCTTTTCACCCTTTTCACATTTAATTTCTTTTCATTCTTCAATCCCTTCAAGCTTACGAAACTTCATAACTAGAACCTTGTTGGGTTTATTCCAAGACTAGCTCGGTTCCATCCGCACTCTTCCCATATCTCATTTTTCTCCTTTTTCAATATACCTAAGGACTCTACACTATCAAGTGGTTTTGTCCCTAGGTAGATCCCTCCGGTTCTGGTGGATCATTGGACATCAACCTAACCTTATCATCCTTATATCACCATGCATAAAGTAAAGTTGGTCGGTCTTTTGATATAGTTCTTCCGCCTTGAAACCAATTGAAAACCATTTGAAAAACAATCAAGATACTTGTGATATAAAATAAAAGTATTTTGTATCTTAATTGTTTTGATATTTTAGAAACGCTCCCCATCAACATATGCATAAAATTCGTAAATTGTTTAGCACGTGGAGGCAAGAGATTTTGAAATCGTTAGATTAAGAATGAAAGGTCCAATCTTTGATTAAAATTTTCTAAAATGATCATCATCACTTCCCAATCAATTTGAGTAGATAAAACATTTTGAGGAAGGATGAGGTTTTCAAAGTTTGCTCCCCTCAATATGTGCCTCAAGTTTGAAAGAGTTTTGCACATATTGAGGAACCCGACTTAGAGACAATTCAATCACGTTTCAATAATTTAAGGTTTAAAGTAGATGCTCCCCTCAACATGTGCATGGAAAATTTGAAATAGTTTGACACATGCGGGAGGAAAGCTTGCTAAACACTTATGAACCCATTTATCGAATTATCGTTTAAATCCAATTTAAATCACAAATTCTCCCGATCACAATTTTCAAAACATTTGAGATTTGAGATCTCTTGTTGATTTAAATTGATTTTGAAAGCTTTGAGGAGAACTGTGACTTTCTTATGATAACCGATAAGGTTTTAAAATGTACCTTTTGAGGGTCGTTTAAGCCCTTATTTGATCACTTTTGTATCCGTTATTGCTTAATATCGTTCCTTTTCACTTTTAGGTCTCTGAAGGTAAAATGCTGGAATGGCACTTATTTGGACGAAAAGCGCGATTATACGAAGAAAATGGCCAAAGTCGAATCGAGACACTCAAAGTCGCCGAAAACATAAGGTGGACGCGGGGTGTTAATTGTGACGCCGTGAGGATCTTTGTGACGACGAAGCCAAAACTCCCATTTTCAAGTGACGACGCAAGTTATAAAAGAGTAGGCCGTCGCAACTCGTGACGGCCTAGATGTAATCCGACGGCGCCGGTCAAGAGGACGGCGCCACAAGCATAAGGTGACGCCGTCGCAAGTCTAACGTGGCCAAGACGAAACCCTAATGACGGCGACACGACGGCCACAAAACATAAGGTGACGCCACGATATGTAATATTATATATAGAATCCGAATTTTCAAGATTGAGTGTGTAGTCTTTTGGAGTAAAACCTAAACCGAACCAAGGCTGTCTTGTACAAGATTTTAGGGTTCCAAACCCTATCTTACACCAAGATAAGTGTTTTACTTCATTAATACAATTATGTCTTTGATTATTTGTGTGTATGCTTGCATGTTTTCCATGTCCGGCTAATTTACTTGTGTGTTTGCTTAGGGAATATGAAACTTAATTATTGAATATTGATTGGTTGTTTCTTATCTTAGTTGATTAATGATTGTGCAAAAGATTGCACTACCAGGCTTCGATGAGGATCAAAGTAATGAGGGGTGTGTGTTCCAGCCAAGACTCGCCTGTAACCCGAGAATAAGAAATACTAAGACACTACGTTAGTGATGCGCAGGGTAGGACCTCGCGAACCACCTTCGGCGAGAGTAAGTATGAGTTATGGTTGTATAAGTGTGTGAAAGTAAAGAGATGAGTGTGAAATGAGCATACCATAATCCATTGCCCGTCCAACCTATTTATAGTGAATGAAATAGGGTTGAGAGCACTTCGCATGAATGTCGGAGATCATGGGGCGCTCCATGATTGTGGATAACCGCTAGGGCTTAGTGACCCACGCTCGACTTGACGGGAAGCAAGAAGGAGAGGGAGATCGTGGGTTTGACCAAGTCGAGGTTCCTTATCCGTTGTCCTTCGTCACCATACCCAAGGGCTTAGGCCTTGGATGGCGAGTTCCCTTAGGTAACCTTCATGCCAACGAATGGTTTGACGCCTATGGATATTTTGGAATCCTAACTTGGGCCTTCGATAGAAGCGCTCGACACGCCCTCGGAGTGTCCTTCGAGCTACTCTGAGGGTACATCATCAAGCCCCCGGTCGAAAGTGATGTATATGAGCGAGGAGACATTGCTTTCGACTTCATGTCTGAAAAATATCATCCCGCTGCGAAGTGTGTTAGTTAAAGGATAATAATGTACCGACTTAGCGCATTTAATGCTAATCACTTATTACTACCGCCTGCCACAGAATCACATTTCCCCAACTTACCCGGAGACCAAAAGTCGCCTTTATTCAAAATTTAAAATTTTACCCGGATAAGACTTATCCCTAGGACACGTGTACGGTGTTCGAGAGAGAAAAGGAGTATAAAAGGGGTAGATGCAACCCTAGTTTATTTTACTCTTCGCCTCACCTCCACACGCAAGAAACTTCATCGCCTTCACTTCCAAACTAAAGGTAATCCTTCCTTCGTCATCGAAGTTTGTTTTTTTTTTATATATAAAAATGGATTCCAAGTTTATTATAAAGCGACAAAAGTGTACATTGTCTCAAAAGATCTTCATGATCACTTAGCCGATTATCCCATCCCAATAGAACACAAAGTGATGCTACCCAAACCTTCTCGTGGTATCTTTGATGCTCCTACGTGTTTCGTAGGGTTGTATACACATGCATTTAGTCACTCAAACCTTAGGATTCCGTTACATCCACCGATTTTAGAGTTTATGCAATACTACAAAGTTCACATCTCTAGGTTTAATCCCTTTGGGTTTGCCAAATTGACTACCTTCATAGTAATGTGCAAAGCCTACGGATATGAACCAACCTTGACAGCTTTAAGAGGATTCTTGAACTTGTACCCGGGGCAATTGGTTGACACTAGCAAAAGACACGAGCTGACGTATCTAACTGCATTTGAAAAGTTTACACAAACATATCGAGTTGGAAGGGTAGCTTTTTCACGTGCAAGACACTATTTTCCCCTACATATTCAGAAATGTTGAACAAAGAGAATAGGTATAATGCTAAATGGTATAATGACCCCCGCCCTACGAGGTTCGGAGTGATCCTTGTTACTGCGTTTGGCAAAGTATCCGTGGATGTGCAAGTATTCCCAAGCCATCTTATACATGGTGGGATTGCTCGAGTGGAGGGGTCTCCCAAGAAGCCTATGATCATATACCAAGGAAAAGTATGTTTATCCACTTTTATTTAAATAGGACCAATGTAGCATCGATATTTATTTCTTTTTGCTTTGATTTTGCAGAGATGTCGCTCGAAACTTCATGTTCCAAGAATTTGATGAAGATTTAAGTTTCATGCCTGCGGAGAAAGTCGAGGAGTCTTATGGCGTTGGCTCCCTTCAACATCCGTGAATAACAATGAGGTAAGCATCCGAAGCCGAGCCTATTTCATCAAGACCCCACAATCTGCCGTGGTGGTTACATCTCAACCGGTGGAGAACATTGTCGACTCGGACGATCCTGCGGATGAGGATGTCCCGTCGTTGGCTCAACAGAATAGCCGATAGGCTAAAGAGTAGAAAGGGACAATGCCAAGGCCGTGAAATCCAACAAAAGGAAGAATCTCCGCCTACCGGGAGTAGAGTTGTGAAGCATAAAAGTACCGAGGCGTAAAGCTTATCAAGTCTCGTCAATTGCCCGATGAATCCGTTGAGGTTCATGGTAAGTATTTTGTCTTATGAGACATTATGAAGGTAAAATATAATCATTATGCTAACTCGTGTATATTTTGTTGCTCGTGAGGTCTTCCGAGACGAAGGAGCTTCCAAATGCCTTAGCCTTTGTCATCGGATTGTTGACCATGTGACCCTCCACAAGAGAAGAGTATGCTAGAGAACATGTCCATTGAGAAATTCGTGACATGCATGATAATGGGGTTGAGGCAAAGCGGTGATGGATAATCACTTGAATGCCTGCACTGTGGGGTTGCTCGAACCGTGGCTAAGCCGGAAGCAAAGTGTGACGAGATTGACGGAAACGTTGAGAAGAACCCCGTCGTCCAAGACCTTCGAGAAAAGATAGCTCATTGACCGTGGAACGTGGCAATCTCAAACTGGAAGAAGCCAAGGTTATTACTCACTTTGGTCGAATGTCGCTATCGAGGCTAAATGCGTTGGGTTGGAAAGTGAGAAGGTTAGGCTTGGAGAGGTAGAGGTAAAGTTGAGGGAGGAGATCGACGACCGCAAATGAGGTATAAGATGCCGCAGAAAGACCGTGCAGGTTGTTTCAAGGTGGTGCCTTACATAGCCATGGAACTCTATCATAGTGACGAGTGGGAGCTCGGATGTGGAAGGTCATCAAGTCAGCCCTATTTCATGGACGGTGTTTGGCTCGAGGAGGTCGCCAAAACAGGTAAGCTCGTGGACCTCCAAGATTGAATGCTAGCGTCCCACTTCGCAGCTAAATATGATGAGGCAGAAATGCATTTGCAATCGCAGAGTACTCCTTCCTTGCCGAGGCAACCAAAGATCCAATGGCACCCTCAAGATCTCCTGCCTAAGAAACCTCGGAAAGCTGAAGCCTACCACTCCAACCAAGAAGACCATGTCTACTAAACCGCCTCGGTGCAACCCTCCTCCACCCTCTCCGAAGAAACAAGAATGAAGGCTGCTCTCATAGCGTAATTTGGTTCCAAAGGGTGGCATGTACCCTTAAGACAATTTATTTTATGTGACAATCGTGTCTTGTTTCCCAAACAACTTAATCGCTTGTGATGTATGGCCATGGGCCAAAAACAATTTGACAGAGTCTAGGCTCCTTATGCGTGTATAAGGGCAAGAGTCGTATTTTGAATGCAATAGTGTAGAGGACATACCTCTGCATATTTAGCTTAAGTTTGTTATGTAAACTTCTCTTACGCCATTTTTGCGACGCTTAAATTTTACAACCTAAGGTTCAACAACCTCATTGTGTGTAAATTACAACACCAAGAATATAATGGCCAACTTGACCATTGACAGAGGGTCGCGACCCACTCTATCTCAGATCCTTTATATAGCATGGCTTTGTTAAAAAAAAAAAATTACAAGCGCCAAAATCTACTAGGAGAGTTAATGTGAATGTTTAAGTTGGCTTTGAATAATAAGGCATATGTTACACCTCAAGCCATTCGACATTGAAACTCATTAACGACTTGGTTGAACAAATCTTTGTGTTTAAGAAACGAAGCAAGAGATTTGTGGGAAATGTCTTATTTATCATTGAATTGGTAGGAGGATTACATCATTCTTGAAATGAAAACTAAGACAACTACCAATAATGTGTGCTTTCCTTGAGAAGCTTTTGATTACAAGAAAAAGTTAAAGTACTTTTTAAACATAGAACTTTCAAGGTTCGCACCATTCCATGTCCCGTCGATGGGTTCTCCGAGAAGAGTGGCCAATTTGTATGCTCCATTGTCAGAGGCCTCGGCCTACCATGTAGGGTCCTTCCCAAGTTGGTCCCGTTTTCCCGACACTCGCTTTGCTTGCACCGCTGAGGCGCAGACATATTCTCCGGCTTGAAAGTGGAAGGTCGACCTTTTGTTATAGTAGCCTTTGATTTTATGTTTGTGTATTGCTTCTGATGGAGGCTATTTCTCTCTTTTCTTCAGGAGATCAAGGTTTTCCCGATCCTATCGTCATTTTGGGAGGCATCATACGTTGCCACACGCCCGTGTGTACAATTAGTTCCGGCGGATGACCGCTTCGTCCGTATGTTAGGGTCAAGGGGTTTCTCCGTTGCTTGACTTAGGATGTGTCCGTGAGCCCATAAGACTTGAGGGAGCTCGCCCACCCATCCATGATGAGTTCGACCTAGCCTTTCTCGATCCCTTTGACGATTTCTCTGTTTGTAACCTCCACTTGTCCATTACCTTGTGGGTGATAGACGGATGTCCGTGATTGTTTTATGTTGAGCCCTCGATGAAGTCATAAAGACTCCTTCGACAAAGCTGCTTCCGCTGTCGATATAATGATGTGGGGTACTCGAATCGCACACAATGTGTTCCCATACAAACTTCTCGATCCGCCTTCCCGTCACCGAGGCTGGGGTTTTGCTTCCACCCACTTGGTGAAGTAGTCGATCGCTACTAGCAAGAACTTGACTCCTCCGGAGCTATAGGCATAGGCCCTACAATATCGATGCCCCATGGGAGAAGGGCCATGCGGATGTCACACTTGTCATATCTTGCTTCGCATTTTGGAACGCTTGAGTGTATCCGACAAGCTTCACACTTGAGGATGATTTCGGTTGCGTCCTCGTGCATCGAGGGCCAATAGTAGCCCAACTTCATTATCTTTGAGACAATCGAGCGAGGTCCCGCATGGAGACCGCAAGATCCTTCATGGACTTGGCTATGATGCTCAAGCTTGCTTGGGGCCTACGATCGTAACCAAGGTGATAAAACGACCTCCTATATAGGGTTTCCCTATTAGCTTAGATCATGGGACTTAACCCGAATCTTTCTTGCAAGCTTGGGATCTTCGGGAGAAGACCACTTATCAAATATTCCTTACGGGAGTCATCCATGTCTCTCCTTCTTCGTGAATCACATCGGCGACCTCTTTGAGAACGATGGATCTTTCGTGAAGGACTTCCACGAGAACCTCCTTAGTGAGATGGCGAAAGCCATGGAAGCTAGCTTGCTTAATGCGTCCGCTTTTTGTTTTGGTTCCGACGAACATGTTGGATGGTGTAAGAGTTGAAGTTTTCGAGCATCTCTTTGTCTTTTCCAAGTCTTGTTTGATGACGGGTTGCCTTGCTTCAGAGGAACTCGCCACTTGGTTTGCCACCAATTGGGAATCTACGAAGACCGCGAGAGCTTTGACCTCCATATCTTTGGCTAGTCGAGTCCCGCTAGTAGCGTCAGATTCCGCTCGTTGTTTGTGGCTTCAACTCAAACCAAGAGCATATGTATGCTCCTTCCTTCGTGATCGACTAACATTAGACCGCCCGAGCCATCGGAATGGATGCTCCATCTCGTAAAGCTTCCATTCAACTCGCACTTGATAAAGATTAGCTTTGGGCTTTTCCTTTTCTTCATCGGGTCCGGAAGGTGTTTCGCCAGAAGTCTGCAAGGATTTGCCCTTTGATAGAACCACGTCCTTTAAACTCGATTTCATGTTCTCCGAGTTCAATAGCCCATTTAGCCATCCTTCCGCACTTTTCGTGTTTAGACAAGATCCGCCTTGGTGGCTTATCGGTTAAGACCGTAATTGGGTGGGCTCGAAATAGCGTTGAGCCTCCTTTCTGCGTAAACTAAGGCGTAGTACTAACTTCTCCAAGGTTGGGTAGTTGACCTCCGCTCCTTGTAGGACCCGCTAACAAAGTAAATTGGGATCGCCGCTTTCTCTCTCTACCATAAGGATCGCTAATACTTTCTCACGAGGATGCCAAATACATAAACAACATTCGCCTTTGATTGGGGTGTAAGTGTTGGAAGTATTTCAATGAACTCCTTCATCTTCCGAAAGGCTACTTGACGTCTCGGCTCCATTGGAAAGTTTTCTTGTCCGTGCATCCTTTGAGTGTCTTGAAGAAGGGTAGGGACCCGCCACCCTTTCGACAAAAATCGACTTAAGGTCGCCAACTTCCCATTCAGCTCGCACATCTTTTAGACACTTAGGGGCTTGAGATCGAGATGGCTTTGACCTTAGAGGGTTAGCTCGTATCCCCGCTTAGTGATCAAATGTCCTAAGAATTGTCCTTCCTCGACAATCAAGGAGCATTTCTTAGGGTTCACTTCATGTTGATTGCCTTGAGTCGATCGAATGTTTCTTGTACATCAAGGAGTAGGTCCTCCTCGCCTTGCTCTTGATAACCATGTCATCAACGAGGCTTCGAGATTCCCGCCATCTGCTTGTTGAAGGCTTTATCTACGAGACGTTGGTAAGTAGCCCTGCGCTCTTCAAACCGGGGCATCTTCCTCGTAACGAGAGACACCTTTACTTGTGTAGAAGGTCGTCTTTTCCTCGTCCTCCTTGGCCATCCGGATCGATGGTACCCTTGTAGGCATCTAAGAAGCATTTAACCGAAGCTCGCCAAGGATTCTACCTTCCGTCGATTTCGGGTAGGGGTAGCAATCCTTAGGGCATGCTTTGTTTATGTCGATGAAATCCACGCACACGCGCCACCCTCGTCGCTCTTTTTACCAAAGACCGGGTTCACACCCAAGTTTGGTATTTAACCTCCTCGGGATGCCGTGTAAGTTCATCAACTTTTGCAAGCCGCAGCTGCTTTCTCTGGGGCAAGGCTTCTCTTTTCGCTTTATGGGCTCAATGTGCTTGTACTCATTGAGTTTATGCTCCGTTCAAGGACTGCCCATCTATCGCCAATGTTCTTGGAACACCGTCATGTCGAATATTTCCAAGCAAAGACATCAAGGTTAGTACGTATGATTCGTGAGCTTCGCCTTGAAATTCGCCGGAGTTGCTTCCTACTACCACCGCCCTGCTCGGGATAGCTAGGGTTTATGACAACTCGCCTCCTCTGCATCCGTACAACTAAGAATTGCCATCTGAGGCTCCTCCGATTCCTCTCTCGATCTTTTGACACCATATACACCCTTATCCGCTTTATAACTAGAATGAATAGCCCTACTCCAAAGGGGTTTGGAACTTAATACCGCATGTATAGTAGAAACAACAATTCCCATTTTTGCATAAATGTTCTCCCTATTAATAAATTATAAGGAGAATCGACCTTCACGATGACGAAAATGAGTGTCTCCGCAAGGGATAAGGGCCTTCGCCTATGGTGACTTCCAACGGTACTTCTCCCGAGGCCATGAGTGTTCACCAGAGAACCCTACTAGCGGTGCCTTGAGTCGACCCTTCGTGAGCGTATAGACGACTTGAGCTTTAGGAAACAATGCTCGTAGATGATTTCGCAGAGCTTCCGCAATCCATATACGCCGGTTCACTTCGCTGGATATGTGTACCTTGATGATCACGGATCGGTCGAAGGTGTTCGCTTCTAAAATGTGGGAAAGGTTATTTCCCACACTTCCTAGCTCTTCCTCCGCTTCCTTCCTTTTCAAGGTAGTGTCGTTTGTGTACCATTAGTATTGGAGCTTCGGGCGTAGTTTCTTTCTTGTTCCCTTCCATTCTCCTAGCCGAGTGTCGAGAATTTGTCCTTTCCTCTTTATGCCTTTGACCTGTGTGCTAACCGTCCGGATCGCATCGCCTCTTCGATCACCTTCTTTAATTTCCTAGCGGTTGTTCGTGTCATGTCCATGATCTTCATGGAAATGGCGATGATTGACATGTCTCTAGCTTTGCCTCGTGTTATCATCCGAGGCGGGGATCAAGGATTTTGCGGCCTTCTCTGCTGCCGTGATTTCTGGGAGATTTAACCAAATTTGCCGTAAATCCATGGTTCGAGCCTTTGTTGTAGGGGTGAAGCGATCTCTGTTCTTCTTCTTGTTTTGGATCCTTCCTGTGAGGACCCTCTAGAGAATTTGTCGATGCTTCCTTTGGCTCTATCGAGCCCCGTTGTCGCTACCTCCTTAGACTCAATCCGTGTAAGCCTTCTCAATCAAGGCCTTGTAGGTGTTGGGAAGATCGGTGGACGTGAATTCCACCAAGCTTCGAGTTCGGAGGCCATGTACAAAATCGGAGATCCTCCGATCTTCGTGTAGACCCATAATCTGCAAAGTTTCATCAGTATCCGTAACGAAGGCCCTCGTGCTTCGTTGTCCCTTTGTTTGATGGTGTGCGGTTAAGTGAGTTTTAGTGTGCTTTTTTCTGGCTAAAGTGTAACCGAACTTAGCCTTAAGATCATCTAAACTCATAATGCTTCCGACCGTCCGCTCCACCATATTCTTGTGAGTCTCCGAGCGTGTAAGTGAACATATGGCATGCTACCGCATGACCCACTTTTGCATTTTGATAGCGCCTTCAAATAAGTGAAGAAAGTTATCGGGATCACCTTTTCCATCGAGGTGCCTATATGAGTAAGCATCTTCACGCCGTCGGTAAAGGTAGTCCTCGATCCATTTCACGAAGGGTGTGCAAGCCCGAGACTTCGCACCATAAGGGTTGTATGGAGGTGGATAAACAGTGTAGGGTTATACGGGTTAGGAAATGGCTGTGAATAGGTAGGGTATGCGGTGGAAGTTTGGTACGAAGGGTATATTCCCATCGATTGTGTAGGAATCATCGGTAGGGCATCTGCTTTGGTAATTCGGTTTGGGATTGAACCATTTGGAGGGTAAGTGTTGTAGGTTTGAGTAGGTAAATAGGGATTCATTCCTGAGGGGTAATTGGTTCATGTTGGAGTAGGAGATGGATCTCCGATACTCGAAACATAAGAGGGTGGTATCGAGCCCCGCCTTCTCTTCCCAAATGGGTCGCTAGAAGAGGAGGTAGGTTTACCCTCCATTTCCCATTGGGTTGCTTCCTCCGTTGGAGTTCTCGCTCCTTCTTTCACCATGCATTCTGTCCTTCTACTCGGATTTCCTCCGAGTCCTTCTTCAAACCCACCGTCCTTCCATTTGACCTTCTAACGGAAGGGAACCATTTCGAGGGGCGGCGCCCCCCGCCCATAGGTTGAGGCCTATCCTCCACTTCAATCTCCTCGTCATACTCCTCATTTGGAGTATTCCAACTCCCTCCGCATTTACGTGTTACGAACTTGTCTCTTGTGAGCCCTTAGCGAGAGAATCTAAGGCCTCAAAGTTTGCCTCACGGGCGGACCGATGTCGAATAAGGTTAGCGGATGTTGAGGCGTGATGCACGGGAGTAGTTTCCAAACGAGATCGTGTGGTGAAGGTTGAGGTTGTTATGGGGCGAGGTTATCGGTGTTGGTTGTGGTGAGTGGGACCAGTAGAGAAACCCGTGGAGGTGAATCTTCTCTTCCGGTTCCATGCCTAAAAGTAGCGTAGTTGGTTAAGGTATTAGGACCGGGTGATTACGGACTAATAGTTGTGGTCCCACGGATGGCGCCACCGATTGTGCAAAATATTGCATTACCAGCTCGATGAGGATCAAAGTAATGAGGGTGTGTGTTCCCACCAAGACTCGCTTTGTAACCCGAGAATAAGAAATACTAAGACACTACGTTAAGTGATTCGCAGGGTAGGACCTCGCGAACCACCTCCCGTGAGAGTAAGTATGAGTTATGGTTGTATAAGTGTGTGAAAGTAAAGAGATGAGTGTGAAATGAGCATACCATAATCCATTGCCCGTCCAACCTATTTATAGTGAATGAAATAGGGTTGAGAGCACTTCGCATGAATGTCGGAGATCATGGGGCGCTCCATGATTGTGGATAACCGCTAGGGCTTAGTGACCCACGTTCTCGCACTTGACGAGGAAGCCAAAGAGAGAGGAGATCGTGGGTTTGACCAAGTCGAGGTTCCTTATCCATTGTCCTTCGTCAGCCATACCTCGAAGGGCTTAGGGCCTTGGATGGCGAGTTCCCCTTAGGTAACCTTTGTGCCAACGAATGGTTTGACGCCTATGGATATTTTGGAATCCTAACTTGGGCCTTCGTATAGAAGGGCTTCGACACGTCTCGGAGGAGTGTCCTTCGAGCTACTCGGAGGGTACATCATCAATTAATGATCTAGTAATGCGATAGGTCATTCGTTGTGTACTTAATGCTTGATTAAATCTTTGTGAACCTTAGAATATGACTCCTTGAGTAGTTGTAAGCTAAACCATCCAAAGAGTGCCTTAGAGTAAGAGTTTATTATCCCTAGTGGGTTTTGTAGACGAGACCCTTTGGTAAGTTCAAAGAGTTAGGGAGAAACGCATACCCTACAACCTTAGACACACAACGCAACTAGGAATAAGGACGTGACAATTCAACCACCAATAGGAGATAATTAAGGAGTAGTAAAACCTAAGTAAACACATCTTTAAACTATCATACGAGCACACATTAATTAGACATAGACTACATACACCTTAGATTAGATAATTAGATAAGTAGAGTAATCGGTAGCAATACCAACCCCCCAAAATTCAAACCCCGAGATTTGTACCTTTCCTTTCCTAAAAAATATAAAAAGATAAAAAAATAATCTTCCTCAACCACAACCTTAGCGTAGCAATTTCTCACTAGCATTCCTGTTCCCCTAGAGAACGATATCAATACCCGTGGCTTACCCTAATACTACACTACAACGATTAGGTTCATCGCCTAGGGTGTTGAAAAACTTGCTCGACTTAAAAGGAAGTTCCTTTGACCCCGAACGACGCGTGTAGCGTTATCAAGTTTTGGCGCACTGTTGGGAATAGAATAGCTAGTTAGTAGTCCACCTCGCTTAGGTTTCTTTACTTGATTCCTATCAAGTAAACTTTTTCTCATTTTTAGCTTCCCTTAGTCTATCCCCTTCTTCGTGACCTTTGTTTGTAACCCCATCACTTTTCATCATGGAAGGTGATAACCAAGTGCCACTTCCCTTAGACAACTTAGAACCCGCAGTTCCACCAAAACTCTTCTTGAACCTTTGCGAACCCGAAAGAGAGCTCAATAGGCGAAGAAAAGCTCTCCATGATTCGAACCTTATGGCACTTCTATCAACTTTGATGAACTCACATCCGATGAAGAGTCCCTCATCTCCACAATCCCTCGAAACCATCATCATTGACGATCTAAGCCAAATGACGAGGAAATTCTCGCAACTCCGGCCAATGGACCCATTAATCCTCCTGAAGCAAAATCCCTTGGGAATACTCTTCCCTCTACATCCGGATTCACCGGTGCCATTGTCTATCCTTCATAACAAGTCAATGAGGTATGCATGCCTCGGCATTTGGGTCGATCCAAATGCATGTCAATTCCATGGATCCCACAATAAAACCCAATCCACCACATCAAACAGCTTTTTAAAATTGTTGATGCTATCTATGCCGACGGGCATCCAAGGAGACATCTAGACTCGGTTTTCCCATTTTCTTCAAGGGCAAGCCAAGGAGTGGCTCGATAAGCTCCCTCCACGGCCTATTTTCACGTGGGAACAACTCACAACCAAGTTCACCAAGAAGTTCTTCCCCCGAAGAACCGCATCAATTAGGAGCAAAATTTCGCACTTCCATCAGACGGATGTAGAATCTATCACTAATTCTCGGAGTCGTAATAAAGATCTTATTCAACAAGCCCCACACCATGGTATCAACCTTTGGTTGCTTGTTCAAATCTTTTACGACAATGTCTCCGAAAGGATTAAAAGGATTGATTTCAAGCGGTCAAGAATTGCGAACCTCACCGCAGAAGAAGGGTGGAACCGCATTGAGGAATACATCCAATACCAAGACGACCATTGGAATGAGCCAAGAACGCGCTAAGTATCTCTACTTTCTCAAATGAAGAGTTATCCTTCGATGATCGGATTAAGAAAGCATGTAAGAAGCTTGCATACCTCACGAAATCACCGTAACCAAAAGGCCGATTAACCCATACCTCATATGCGACATTTGTGGAGGCCACACGAGAGTGATGAGTGTGATGACACACGTTAAGAGAGCGCCTTCCTTTCCAAATATGATATTTATGATGACCTTCACCTCACGCTCTATCAAAACGATGAATGTGACCCCTGGGGCAATCTGAAGTGGAGAACTGAAGGAAGAGAAGGATCTGAATACATCATCCGTGATGTCTTTGAAGAAGAACTCGGGCAGTTTACCATGGAAGGGACCACACTCTTAAAAGGTCTTGAAGAGTTTATCCAAGAGCAGCAAACTGAATTAGAAAGTCAATTCGCCAACCTCCACAAAAGAATAAGCGGATCCGCCCACCTTTCACGATCGAACTTGCGCCATCACCACTGATCAGAACCACTACCAAGGATCCCCAGCATCCCGACGGAACCCCACCACAAGGGAACCGTGTTAGGAAATGAGGCAATTCTCGAACCTCTTCCAACCCCTCACGGTCCCTCCACAAACACCAAAGACCGCCCAATGACCAACTCTCGCACGGATTCCCTATCCTCTCGCCTTAAGAATCAAAAGGTCAAGAAGACAATGAAAGAATATTGTCTTATTTGAAACAAACGTCCGTCAACATACCACTCCTCGATGTATTCTATCACATCCCTAAACATAGCGATACTTCAAGAGGTTAATATCTAATCGGAAGAAACTTGAAGGGTTGATATCATTAGAGAAGAATGTTCGGCTATCATTCGTAAAAGCCTCGCCAAGAAGAAAGAAGATCCGGCGGTTTACCATTCCTTGCTCTATAGGGCGCTTATGAAAAACGCCATGGATCTTGGGCAAGCATTAACCCGATGCCTCACTCCCTGTTTCTTAAACTCGGATATTCGTGGCTAAAACCAACTGTGATGAGTATCCAATTAGTCGATCGATCAATCAAATATCCCATTGGAGTTTGTGAGAATGTTCTTGTAAGGGTAGGATAATTCAAGTTTCTAGTTGATTTCGTGATTTTAGAAATGGAGGAAGATAACTCAGTCCCAATAATCCTTGGAAGACCTTTCTTGGCTACAGCTCGTGCCATCATTGATGTTCATGATGGTAAACTCACTTTACGAGTGGGGTCCGAGAGCTTAACCTTTGACATCAAGGATTCTATGAGCCATTCCTCCTCCTGCGATCACCCCGTATATTTTGTTGAGGAAGTTGATGAATTTGTTGATGACATAGATGACTGCATTGACGAATATCTATTAAACGAATTCATGAATAATGATAACAATACAATATACAACGACGAAGAAATTGAGATGGTTGAGTCGTTTCCTTTATCCACGTAGGGAAGAAATTGAACCTATTGAGCTTCAAAAGCCGTAGAATAAGCTAAAACCATCAATCAAAGAACCCCTACCTTAGAACTAAAAGATCTCCCGAGTCACCGAATACGCCTTCCTTCAAGGAGAAGACCAACCCCGTCATCATAAGCTCTTCGCTAACCACTAGTCGAAAGAGAAACTCTTGGAAGTTTTAAAAGAGTACAAAGGAGTGATTGCGTGGAGTGTTGCCGACATTAAGGAATTGATTCTACATTCTCAGACTCACAAAATCCTCATGGAAGAAGATTACAAACCAACCGCTCAACCGCAAAGACGGGTTAACCCTAATATCAAGGAGGTAGTGAAAAGGAGGTCATCAAGCTTCTTGACGCAGTCTCATCTACCCCATATCGATAGCCCATGGGTCACCCCACCAAGTGGTTCCAAAAAGGAGGAATGACGGTTGTGAAGAATGAAAAGGGTGAGTTGGTGCCGCAAAGAATCATATCGGTTGGCGTGTCTCAGATTGACTACGTAAAATTGAATGATGCCACCGAAAAGATCATTTTCTCTCGCCATTCATTGACCAAATGCTCGAAAGGTTAGCCGGGCATGAATACCACTGCTTCCTTGATGGCTTTTCGTGGTATTTCCAAATTCCCATTACCCTCAAGATCAAGAGAAAACTACATTTACATGCCCTCACGGACGTTTGCCTACAAGCGAATGCCCTTCGGGTTATGTAACGCACCCGCTACCTTTCAACGATGTATGATGGCCATATTCCACTAATTAATTGGGGACAACATGGAAGTCTTCATGGATGATTTCGGTATTTGGAAATTCTTTCGACCTTTGTCTTTCCAACCTTAGAAGATGTTGAAGCGATGCGAGGAAACTAATTTGGTCTTAAATTGGGAAAATGTCATTTCATGGTAAAAGAAGGAATTGTCTTAGGGCATAAAGTCTCGAAATGGAATTGAGGTCGATAGAGCAAAATCAAGCAATCTCCAAACTCCCTATCCTACCACCGTTAAAGCCATTCGCAGACTTTCTAGATCATGCGGGTTTTATCGAAGATTTATTAAAGACTTCTCGAAAATTGCCCGGCCAATGACACAGCTTCTTGTTAAGGATGCCCCTTTTTATTTTTCTAGAGAATGCAAGGAAGCATTCAACCGACTAAAGACATATCTCACTCAGGCACCTATAATGGTCACCCCTTATTGGTCTCAGCCATTCGAAATTATGTGTGATGCTAGTGATTATGCGGTAGGCGTTGTGCTCGGCCAAAGGAAAGAGAAGCATTTTCAACCAATCTACTATGCTAGCAAAACCATGAATGTAGCGCAAGAGAATTACACGACCACCGAGAAAGAACTTTTAGCTGTAGTTTTTGCCTTCGATAAGTTCAGGCAATATCTCGTTCTCTCTAAAACTGTCGTCTTCACCGATCACTCTGCCTTACGCTACTTGTTTTCAAAACAAGATGCTAAGCCCCGACTCATTAGGTGAATCTTATTACTTCAAGAATTCGACATTGAAATTCGAGATAAAAAGGGGACTAAAAATCTCGCTGCTGATCATCTATCACGCTTGGAAAACCCTGATCTTGAGAAATTCGATCACATCGAGATTCGCGACTCTTTTCCCGAGGAACGGCTAATGGCCATTAAGGAAATTGAGCCATGGTATGCGGATTATGCTAACTACCGTCCAAAGAGGGTTTTGCCAAATTACATGACCAAACAAGATAAAAGAAATTCTTCACTACGCTTAAAACATTACTCGGATGAGCCTTCCTATTCGCAAGATATGCCCGATCGGATCATTCGACGCTGCGTGGCGGTAGAGAGATTGATCGAGTTCGAAAAGAATGTCATGCGGGACCATCCGGAGGACATCACGGTGTAAATGTCACGGCATGAAAGGTTTTCGATGCCGGATTTTATTGGCCTACTATTTTTCGAGACGTTAAGAGGTTAGTTCAAACGTGTGATGCATGCCAATCAGGAAACATCTCGCGAAGGGATGAATCACCTCAGAACTATATCCAGGTCTGCGAAATATTCGATGTTTGGGGTATAGACTTCATGGGACCTTTTCCATCCTCCGGAGGAAATGAATACATTCTCGTATCTATTGACTATGTATCCAAATGGGTAGAGGCTCAAGCCCTTAGGACTAATGATGCGAGGGTAGTTATCCATTTCCTTAAAAAACTCTTCGCACGATTCGGGATTCCTAAGGCATTGATCGCTGATAGAGGGACTCACTTTGCAATGCTCAAATGGAGAAGGTGATGAAGAAGTATGGTGTCCCCATAGATTTTCTCGCATATCATCCCTGCACGAATGGACAAGTAGAAAACACAAATAGGGCATTAAAGCGGATACTTGAAAAGACGGTCCACCGTAATAGAAAAGATTGGGCATTCAAACTCGATGAGGCACTCGGGCATTTAGAATCGCTTACAAAACACCTATCGGAACAACCCTTTTCGCTTGGTATACGGAAGGCGTGCCACCTCCCTATTGAACTTGAGCAAAAGCATATTGGGCACTTAAGACCGCAATATGGATTATTCTCAAGCGTGGTCCACTCGGTTCTTACAAGTTCAAGAATTAGATGAACTAAGGTGGAAGCATATGAATCATCAATCACATACAATGAAAGGGCAAAAAATGGCATGATCAACCAATAAAGAGTCCTAAAGAGTTTTGGAAGGAGATAAGGTGCTCTTGTATAATTCAAGACCGAGACTGCTCCGTGAAAACTCAAATCGAGATGGTATGGACCCTTTTCCGTAAGAAAGCGATGAGCAATGGAGCGGTGGTGCTACTAGACCACGATGAACGAGAATTCACCGTTAATGGACAACGGGTAAAGCATTATCGGTTGGATAATAATGAAATGGTGAACGATGAGGACATTGTTTTAGAAGAAGGTGGTGGTAATGAAGTAACGAGAGCACGACTACGAGTCTAGCTACAAGACTCTTAAATAAAGAAAAGCGCTTCGTGGGAGGCAACCCATGCTTAATTGTTTGCTTGTTAGTGTCATATATCTTTTATTGATTGTTTATTCTCATGTTTAACTTTGTAAAAATGCTTTATGTTGTTTTTAACCTCGT
Source organism: Chrysanthemum lavandulifolium (assembly GCA_022545495.1). Taxonomy (NCBI): domain Eukaryota; kingdom Viridiplantae; phylum Streptophyta; class Magnoliopsida; order Asterales; family Asteraceae; genus Chrysanthemum; species Chrysanthemum lavandulifolium. Next base: position 65,899,751 of record CM040238.1, read on the forward strand.
CTTAATTGCATATAAAGGTATTTTACATAAGGGATAAGTGTAGGGAGGATTACACACGTTTTCAAAAGAAACGTAAACATGAGAATAACAATTAATTAAAAGATATATGTGTGTGTTTGTTCGAGTCAAATGCTTGTATCGAGTCATAATGGATTTTTGCGTAAATTTTCCGATTCTAAAGATGTAAATTTTCCGTAAAATCGCAGTTTTGTCGGGATAACCGAGGGCGTCAGATCGCAATCGACGCGCCGTAAAGGAGTAAAACAATGATTATTTTTTCTCGTTTTCGAGCTACTTAAAAATTTGGAATTTTCCGTGTCTTAATTTTCCGTAAATTTTGTAAACATCCATTCCACAAGCATTATATCCTAGTTTAAATCGAGTCTTATATATATTATTACCGCCGATTTTACGCGAAGGTTTCGTTTGTTTCTTCAAGTGTGCGTGTTTAATTTATCAAGAAGAAGTTACATAAGATTGGAAGGAGCTTTTCACGCATAAATTCTTCTTGGAAAGGATTTAACCATTATTTCACACACGGATCCTACCGAGCTAATCGGGAGTACTAGTTTCTTTCGCTTTTAATTACCTTCCATTATCATAACTTTGATATTTCGGGAACATTGGGGACAATGTTCGGTTTAAGTGTAGGGAGGAAAATAAACGGAACTTTGAAACTATGCTTATCCTTGATTATTTGCTTTGTCCAATTGTATTTGTGTAATAAACCATGAGAAAATGTCGGTTAGGGTAATTTTGGCACCAAATTTAAAATTTTTCATGACATATAGGAGTGGGCCATTAGTCTTAACAAAAGCGCCTCACGGATAGGAAGTTATATGACTAGCACAAAACCCTTTACCACCTAAATTCCACCCAAAATGCGAGGATCGCCTTAGATTAGTAGGAATTAAAGCATTCATCTTTAATGCTTAGAGTGTGAACCGTAGTATATTAGATTCTAGAACTTGTTTTGTGATGCATCCCGAGATCGCTAGTAAGACTACACTTGTGTAGTTAGGAATAACTAAATGATAAGAGGCATTAGGATAACCCTTGTTTGATACCGTAATATAATTACTTCTTCCACATCGGTTGAGTAATTCCCCACACCCTTTGCGTTGTACTCATCTTTAGTACGTGATACCCCTAGTTAACCCTCGAGCCTATCCTTTTCGCGGTTCTCGTGATGTTTCGCTTTTCCGAATATCAATGAAGAGCATTGTTTACACCCCACCCCAAATATACACCCAAATTGCCTTAGCCTACCTTGTATGCACTCACTTTTAGTGCATTATTGTTATTACCCTAAATCCTTAGTTCAATTATCCGTTGCTTGCATGAGTTGCTAAGTCAAGTCATATCCTTTGTATACGCTTTGGGACGATTGGGATTCATGGGAAAAGTTAAAGTTTATGAAATGACGGAAGGAACGTTAAATTCAAATTCCCTTTGTTTGCGTAATAATGTACCCCAAGTGTTTTGATCTTTTCAATTCGGGTCAAATTAGTGTTAGAGTAATAAAACTCAAGTGTAGGGATGTGCCTATAAACCCTATCATTTTGATGTTACCATAGAGGATGGTAGAGTAAAAGTGTATGAAAAAAAAAAAAAAAAAAAAAAAAAAAAAAACGGGCTACCATCCTACATCTATTCTTTAAATTTTATGTTTGTTTATTTCAGTTAGCTAGAGTCTAGAGTGTCCAGTCTTGGCTTAGCAACGCCATTCTTCGTATGCATTTAACATAGAGATTTTTGACTTGCCACCGCTATATAGCCTATCCCACCAAACCCTTTGTTTCCCTACCATAAGCCTAACATTACAACCCTTTAAAGACCTCTTTGATAGTATTTCCTAGGTGCTTACGCCGAAGCGACGGAGGTTTGATCTATTCTCAAGCCGATGGTAATCTATGTACTAGGACCGGTTAATGAGTGTTTATCTTCCATTTCCAATTTGTTATATTTCATATACACCGAGAGAGATGCGAGTATCTAAACACCCATGTGAGGTGCTAGTATGTAATTTCCGTGCTTGTTATGACTTTTATGGGCTTATATGTGTTGTGGACTGTTTTAAACCAATGCTTCATGACCTCTAACTTATAAATTAATTGGCAAAAGCACATTTGCTTGAGGACAAGCAAATACCAAGTGTAGGGATATTTGATAAGGTTTTAAAGGTACCTTTTTAGGGTCGTTTAAGCCCTTATTTGATCACTTTGTATCCGTTATTGCTTAATATCGTTCCTTTTCACTTTTAGGTCTCTTGAAGGCAAAATGCTGGAATGGCACTTATTTGGACGAAAAGCGCGATTATCTGAAGAAAATGGCCAAAGTCGAATCGAGACACTCAAAGTCACGAAAACATAAGGTGACGTCAGTGTTAATTGTGACGCCGTCGGAGGATCTTTGTAACGGGACGAAGCCAAAACTCCCATTTTTAAGTGACGACGCAAGTTATAAAAGAGTAGGCCGTCGCAACTCGCACGGCCTAGATGTAATCCGACGCGGCGCCGAAGTCAAGAGGACGGCGTCACAAGCATAAGGTGACGCCGCCGCAAGTCTAACGTGGCCAAGACGAAACCCTAATGACGGCGACACACGACGGCCACAAAACATAAGGTGACGCCGTCGCATATGTAATATTATATATAGAATCCGAATTTTTCAAGATTGAGTGTGTAGTCTTTTGGAGTAAAACCTAAACCGAACCATGGTCTGTCTTGTACAAGATTTTAGGGTTCCAAACCCTATCTTACACTAAGATAAGTGTTTTACTTCATTAGTACAATTATGTCTTTGATTATTTGTGTGTATGCTTGCATGTTTTCCATGTCCCGCTAATTTACTTGTGTGTTTGCTTAGGAATATGAAACTTAATTATTGAATATTGATTGGTTGTTTCTTATCTTAGTTGATTAATGATCTAGTAATGCGATAGGTCATTCGTTGTGTACTTAATGCTTGATTAAATCTTTGTGAACCTTAGAATATGACTCCTTGATTAGTTGTAAGCTAAACCATCCAAAGAGTGCCTTAGAGTAAGAGTTTATTATCCCTAGTGGGTTTTGTAGACGAGACCCTTTGGTAAGTTCAAAGAGTTGGGAGAAACGCATACCCTACAACCTTAGACACACAACGCAACTAGGAATAAGGACGTGACAATTCAACCACCAATAGGAGATAATTAAGGAGTAGTAAAACCTAAGTAAACACATCTTTAAACTATCATACGAGCACACATTAATTAGACATAGACTACATACACCTTAGATTAGATAATTAGATAAGTAGAGTAATCGGTAGCAATACCAACCCCCCAAATTCAAACCCCGAGATTCGTACCTTTCCTTTCCTAAAAAATATAAAAAGATAAAAAATAATCTTCCTCAACCACAACCTTAGCGTAGTAACTTCTCACTAGCATTCCTATTCCCCTAGAGAACGATATCAATACCCGTGGCTTACCCTAATACTACACTACAACGATTAGGTTCACTGCCTAGGGTGTTGAAAAACTTGCTCGACGAAAAGGAAGTTCCTTTGACCCCGAACGACGCGTGTAGCGTTATCAATAACATTTAGCCGATAAGGATCAAGTTTGAAACATAAGACTCTAAAGATTAAACATGCTTGAGTATCTTTTTAGAAAACATTATAATAATCAAGGTCTTGTACCAATTGTATAAACTTAGTGTAAAACATTTAGAGTAGACCTTGCTCATTTACGTGCCAATTGATTGAAAAATACACTTTGATTTAATTGAAAATCATTCTCCCCTCAATCAATGACGAAAGTTGTTGATTGAAGGAATGAGATTTTGACATCCGAAAGCTCGATGATTTTCAAAATAGAGTCTCGAGTGTTTTCAAAACAATTGCGTTTTCATTAGATGACGAATATTTTCGGAAGAATCATTAGAAGGAAAATATTTGAAAGGAAACATTTGTCTTGTTAATGACAAACATTTGTTTTAGAATCGAGCATGAGATTTGAAAAGCAAGATAAAGCATGGCTCGTTCTTTCTTTAAAAAGCGGGTTATCGCTGAAATGACAATAAACCATTGTTTTTTTTTTAAACGAATATGTACATTCGACCAACATCTAAAGACCCGTTTCACTCTTTGACTGACAGCACAAAGACAGTAGATATTAATCGAATCAAGAAGAAACATGACAAAAAGACAATATATTTTATTATTATTTTTTATTTATTTATTTATTTTATTTTTTTGAGATTTTTCGAATTTTTCAAATTTTTTTATGGATTTTTGAAAGTTTTATAATTTTATCTTTGCTTTTTGTTGGTTTTAAAATTTTGTATTTTGATTTTCAGAATAAATATTTACAAGAGATGGATGAAGAAAGACTTTTACTCCTCGTCTTCCTCCTGAAGACGTTTGAGTGTTTCTGGTTGAAGGCTTTTCATGCCAAGTCGTGGAAGAATAAACTCAAAACGTTCTCTTGGAAGAGCTTTGGTGAAGATGTCTCGCTAACCGGTATTTCGACTTCACAAAATAGAGTTCCACCACACCGTTTTCTACTTGTTCCGGATGAAATGATGTCGAATATCGATGTGCTTTGCTCTTGAATGTTGAACGTTGTTGCATGAGAGAAATAGCACTTTATTATCACAAGACAAAGGATTTTGTTGAATTCAAAGCCATAGTCGATAATGGGATCCCATCCAAAGGATTTGAGCACAACAAGATGACATGGCTATGTATTCACCTTTGTAGAGGAAATAGAAGTACTCATTTGCTTCTTTGAAGACCAACTCACAAGCTTATCACCCAAAAACCGAGCACCTCCGACGCATTTGACGTGTATCTTGACATCCCGCATGATCGGCATCTCGATAGGTCGTTAGTGACATACCGGTGTCCTTCGGGTACCATAGTCCCATATTGATGGTTCCTTGGAGATACCGAAGACCCATTTAACCGCTTCAAGGTGCTTTTTAGTAGGCTTAGCTCGATATCTAGCACACATGCACACAAATGAACAAGATGTTCGGTCTACTAGTCATGAGGTACATCAGGATCCAATCATACCACGATATTTCGTTTGATCTACCATGATCCCCGAGTGGTCCTCATCCGACTTGGTAAACTCAATCATGGGAGTGTCAACGGTGTCACATGAAACAAATCCAAATTTCTTTAAGATCTCATTTGCATATTTAGATTGATTTATAAAATGCCTCTAGGACTTTGTAAATTTGTAATCCCAAGAAAAATGACATTTGTCCCATCATTGACATTTGAAATTTGGAACCCATTTCTTTTGAAAACGATCACACTCATTGGGGTCGATCGAGGCAAAGATAATATCATCAACATAAATCGAACGTGAATTAAATGTTTGCCTCGACTTTCGGTGAACAATGTAGGATCAATCGCTCCCTTGTGAATCCAAAGAGATAGAAGAAACTTTGACAACAGATCATACCATGCTCTAGGAGCTTGCTTCAAACCTTAAAGGGCCTTTTTCAAGCGATAGACATGAGTAGGATGCTCGATTCACAAAACCCTCGGTGGTCGACGAAACCACCTCTTTCAAATCACCATTAAGAAAGGCGGTTTTCACATCCATCCGATATACGACCATGTTCTTACTAGCCGATTAGCCAAGAAGATTTTGATAGCTTCGATACGAGCAACAGAGCAAAAGATTCCTCAAAGTCAATACCTTCTTCTTGACGATATCCTTTAGCCACTAACCTAGCATTATTTTTCAACACATCACCATGCTCATCAAGCTTCACTTTGAAGATCCACTTTAGAGCAATGATCATAGCACGCCTGGAGCGGTACTAATTTCCATACATCTAATCGATCAAACTCATGAATTTCTTCTTGCATGGCATTGAACCATTGTCTTCATTCATAGCAGCTTTAACATCTTTGGTTCGATCCAGAGAGTACGGAGTTGAAGAAGCACCATAAGGCATCGAAGCAAGTTGTTTACGAGTGGATACTGTGACGAGAAGGGTTTCCAATGATGTTGTCCAATGGGTGATCATGTGTCCATTTTCTAAGGTGTTCATGTGGTTGTTGTTGTGGAACCCAAGTAGCAGAGTCGATGTCTCCGATGAAGATGGTTCGATGATGAATCAGAGCAAATATATTTTCAAATAGAGCATCTTGGGAGTAGCAAAGGGATTAACTTCATCTTGTGAATCGAAGCAATTCCTTGATGTACACTCGGTGATTGAAGGTTTGTTGATGAGACTGATTGATCGCCAGCAGCGCTCTCGACTTAATGACATAGAAACCAAGGATTGACTTTATTGACGGGGATAGAAGCAGCCTACGATGATGGGATTGATGATCATTAGCGCTTGGTTCATAGTGTTCATCAAACATTGGATTAAATAGTTTCTTCAAGTCATCTTTCAAGGAGGTACATAAGGAGTTCTTCAAGAGGAGCCGTAAACAAGAGTAGAGGCGATGGGACTACATGATGATGCGGGTCTAGAACTAGGTTGTCCCGGAGCCATTGGACCGTCCACTCATCGAACGTAACGTGAATAGTTTCCATGATATTTCGGGTTCTTTTGTTGTAGATTCGGTATCCCTTTTTGTTTGGTGCATATCCTACAAACACTCCAATGTCCGCTTTAGCTTTAAGTTTGCCTAAGTCTTGACCCTCATTAGTTGGATAACACAATGCACCGAACACACGAAGGAATGATAAATTAGGTTTTCTATTATGGACAAGTTCATATGGAGTTTTTCCATGAGCAGTGTGAATTAGGATCGATTTTGAGTGTAACATGCGGTGGCAATGGCTTCACCCAGAAACATTGGAACCTTTGAGTAAATCAAGATTGTTCTTGCGGCTTCCACAAGAGTTCGATTTCGCCTTTCAACTACACCGCTCGCTGAGGAGTTCGTGGAACACTTCTTTGATGACCGATTCCAACACTTTCATAAAACTCACTAAGTTGTTTATTAACAAACTCGCCCATTGTCTGCTCGGATGATTCTCGACGCTTTGTTAAGTCGAACTCGCGGTTGCTTGATAAGTTTGATGATGATATATGGTGTTTCATCCTTTGTCCTTAAGAACTTAACCCAAGTGAATCGAGAGTAATCATCAACCACAACTAATACATATTTCTTCCCAAAGATATTCTTCACTCTCATGGGTCCACATAAGTCCATGTGAATTGTATGAAGAACTTCTGTAACTGAGTTTGTAGGCTTGGGTTTGTGGGTATATTTCTTGCTTTTTCCCAATTGGTAAGCTGAACAAAGATGATCCTTTTCATACTTTAGTCTAGGTAAACCTACAACTAAGTCCTTTCTAGAGAGATCATTGATGGTGCCGAAGTTCAAGTGATTGAGACGACGATGCCATAACCATGACTTTGTTTTCAAGCCTTTGACAACAAGCAAATTGAGAAGACTTCATCATATCTTCGATAGAGATGGTGTATAGATTTGAACCACGAGTTCCTCTTAAAAGTTCATTACCATCAAGTTCTCTAACGAAACAAGTATGTTTTCTCAATGCCACTTCTAGATCGTAATCACGTAATCGACCGACGTAAAATAAGTTATGACCAAGACCTTCTACGTAGTATACCCCGGAGATAACACTATCACCGACAACATAATCTCCATAACCCATAATTGCACCAAATGATCATTCCCGAATCTAAGCGTCCGATGAATTTACTCACGAAGTTCATGAGCGCGATTGGTCTCCAAATATATGCTTGGATAATTGGGATCCCCATGCAAGAATGGGTTCCATTTGGTTAGTAATGATGATTGGAACACTCACATCGTAAATAGAAACACCCATATCGTAAATAGAAGCAATGGAATCATTAGGAATAGATACAAGGCTAGTGTCCGTATTTGACCTATTCAAAGTATGTTCACTTCTTAAAGGAATAATTCTACCAAGAGGCATCCATCTTCTAGTGGGCATTGTCTTAGTAAATTGAGGGTAAAACTCATTAACCTTACGGCGAGAGGTATCCATTGATAACCTATATTACTAAATTTTCTTCCTGTGGGTTTCCTTTGCTTTCTAACTTTCTTCGCCTTTGCCTTTTAGCCTTCTTAGCTTGATTTTTAGAATCGCTAGCTTTAACTGGGAAATTGATAGCATTAGACAACCCATTCACAACACATTCATGATTAGTACCGTAAATCAAGCATTCAAGACATGTTTTGCAAGTAGTAGCGAATTGAATTAATTGCAAGACGCTTATAGCTAATACTAGAATCTACACGATTCGCTTTATTCAACTCAAACATAGTATTCCTAGGGTGATCTTCTACTCTTTTCCAATGCACATTCTTAGCTTGCAAGGTCCTATCATTCCTTGTATTGCCTTGAGACTTTGACATGCTCGCTTTAATGTCACCGATTACTCTGTAGAGGAATGAGAACATTAGTTGGTTCTGCTACTTTTTGCATTTCTGCTTAGATGTCTTTGGGATGTGAACTATTTGAAGGCACATCAAGTTCACTTTCTTAACACTAGAGGTCTTGGGATCCGAACTACTTGAAGGCATACTAGAGTTCACATTCATAACATTGGGCATTGAATGAGTTGTATACTTGGCACTAGGCATAGAACAAGGTATCAAGGGATTGACTTGCTCACCTAAGGTTTTAGGGCATTGTGTAATTAAGCATTCTAGAAGTTCTTGAGATCGTTTGGCATATAAGCATGCATGGCCAATTGCATTATCAAGTGGTTTCTCTAACTTATCCTCTTCTACAATCTCACGGAGACATTCTAGGCTGTCCTTATGGTATGAGAAATATGTTTGAATAGCAAGTTTGTTATTCCTAAGATGAGGAGGAACATATTTCATGAGACAAAGCATATTTATTATGTACATTCACCTTTGAAGCACCATTCTCCCATTTGTCATTGGCATTTTTCCTTTTACCGACTCTTGATTCTCAATTTCCTTTTGCAACGAAGTTATTTTTTCATTATTTTTGTTACGAGTGACTTTTATTGACTCAAATAACTCATTGAAATGACGTTAACCTTTCATTTTCTTCTAGAAAACTCTCATTTTCCTTTTGTAAAGCATTAACCAAGTTTTGAAGATGAAAATTTTGAGAATTCGAGAATCTAAAGGAGGAGGCATTTGGGAGCCACCACATTGTTCATTTCACCCTTTAATTGAGAAATTTGGGTTTTCAACTTTCGATCGTGTTACGTTGAGCTTGAATCTGCTCATCACGTTTGTTTATTTCAAAATCGCATCAAACTCGGAACATCCGAGGATATCTTGATGTTTGAGGTTTTAACATTTTTTGAGAAGTTGATATTTTAGTTGTAAATCAAAATGTTCAACTTCTAGTTTAGAAAAATGTTTTACCAAATTATCGTGATCATCATGTTCAATTTTCTCACTTAGTTTAGAGTTTTTGATTTCAAGCTCAATGACATGATCATGGGAAACTTTCAAAGCAACAGATAATTCATGAAATTGAGAAGCGATGAATAGAACAATTAGTGGCGAGATAGAACACATCTTGAGAGATACATCGTAAATCGATTCTCATTTAAGGTATGCAAGTTCTTTCTCTCAATCTCATTATATTTTAATGCTCGCTCATAGTCACTAACCTCAACTATCATTGCATCAAATTCCTTTTCCATTCCTTTAATATCTCAGATCTATCCCTTTTAAGACTCTCAAATTGATCTTTTAGTTGTTTAAAGAAAGGCATGACCTCAATTAAGTAACATTCTTTTGTTTGCTCAAACCCCTTTCCCTTCAGCTATCCCGATGGGTGTGATCCTTTTCTTACAAGTTTTCTCAAAGTCAACAAATAATTGAAATATAACATATTGGTGATTAAGGTCTTGCTCTTAGTGGCAATAGTTCTAGGAACTAAATGCATTGGTGTATTTGGAGGATACACATCATTGCAGCATATTCCTAAGGGAGGGTTTGTTTCAACAAGATTTTCACTTTTGCTTATCTAAGTCCTTTTCCGAACACTTGTTCGTGTGTTAACAAAGTTTGAGGCTTAAACTTATTTAAGGAAATCCAATTTTCCTTTTTGTAATCATGGGGTTTGACAATAATCTTATTCTCTTTGCACTTGGGATCGTTAAACTTCTTATCCATTTTCTCCTTGATGCATCATCTAATTTTCTGTCTTCCTCGATGCACTCAATGTAACTAGGTGTCTGCCTAGGTTTAAGAATCTCATTGCCATCATAGATAACATTTTGAGCAGCTTTTGCTATCTTACCATACTCGTGGTTGGATTCCTTTATAATGGGGATACTATGCTTATCGCGAGAACTCTATGCTTCGTGATCATGTGAGCGATCGAATTGTATTCCTTCTACGCATACAACTTATTTTCGAGCTTGTTTTTCAAGGTTTTTAGATTAGAAAAATCATTCAAAAGTTTTGATTCCTTAGCACCGAATTCTTGCTTAAGCATTTTAACATTTTCTTGAAGTTCTTGTTTTGCTTAGCGCTTTAGAAAGCTTTTCTTGTAAGGAGTTTAACTCTTGTTTTAATACCTCTTCTCTAAACTTACTTTTCTAATAGTTGTACGCATTTGATCATCCATTTCCGCTCACGGGTGGTTAACTCAAACTTAGCACGTTGTTCATAAATGACAACTCGTTCTTTATAGGCATTAAGTTCAGAGATAACAGAATCATCAGGGGCACATGCGGTGTATTCATCAAAACATAGTCATCATTGATCGAGAAGATGCATCACTTGGTACAATCTCACTTTCACTTTGTTTCACATATTGATCATATGGGACAACATTGATATTACCCATATTTTCAATATCGACTCAATCGTTTGATTGATTGTACTTTGTCATGCATCTTTGCACATCAAGATCATCGTATAGTTTTAATACCTCATAAATGATTTTGTCTTTGGATGGACCAGCTTGTGGTGATGAAGAGACTTTAGAAGGACCATTGGAGAAATGCTAGCCATGAAAATTGTTTGTGCAGAGGTTCATCATCAACGCCGAGTCGTATGCATCACAATCGCCGACTTGAAAGGCATTCGATGATTGTGGCCTATCTCCGAATTGGTCGCTCATCCACATCTCGCATCATATGTCTTGGCATTTCCTCAAGAAGAAACAACAACTCCTCTTCATCCAAAGTCGCACCATTATCCCGAGCTTGCACAAGCAACATCTTATCCTCAAGTACTCTGCATTCGAGGCGTTTTGGCGATGCGATTCCTTGCAATATGTCCTCACCACCACAGCTTGTAACACTTGATCGGCTTTGCTTGTCCTTGATTTCCATTTCTTCCCCTATTCTGATTTGCCACATATCCTCTACCAACTCCACCTCTTCCTTGTTCATACTGCCTTTCTTGAACTGGTTGTACCATAACCTTCCCATCTCTGACCAAAGCATGATTGTGTAGATTGGATGCAGTCTTGATTTCATTGTTAGTGTGAAGTCTGTTAGTATGTGGAGTGAAGGTTAAGTTTTGTTTAACCATAAGAGCCAGTTTATTGATAAAGTGTTCCATGACTGCATTGGCATCAGGTTGTTTGAAAGTTGGATCTGGAATGACTTGAGATGCTTTGGTAGTGGTTCCATCATTGGTGTAAAATGTTGTTGAATCATTTGATGAACTTGTTTCTCCCTGTTTTGATTTGAGCTGATTAAGAATCATTTTTTCAAACATGGCATGTCTCTCATTCTGAAGCAGGAAGGCATATAGTTGTTCATAGTTGGTGTTCTTCAAACCTTTAGTTAGTTTCACAGAGGTGACAAACTTGTGCCATTTGGGATTCATGTTGTTCACAAATTTTGAGTTCAAGCTCAATGTTTGGCATGGTCATTTTGATATTCCTCATATTATTAACAAGCTTGTGGAATCTCACGTAATACTCATAGACACTCTCATCGGTTTCATCTTGAAGTGCTCAAATTCATCATAGAGTTGTGATTCTCTGCCTTCCATAGTTAATTCGTAACCCGAGAGAAGCATCTTGACATTATCCCACATTGCCTTGGCTTCGTGTTGTGATTGATAAGCTTGTAGATATCCTTTGGAAGACCTTGAAGTATGATGTAGTCCCGATATCAAGATCGAATCTCTTTTCTCCTTATCATTGAGCTCATCATATGTCTTTGGTCCATCTATTCCATAGATCATTGTTCCATCTGCAATCAGATCAATTAAGTCTCTTGTAGTCTCAATCGATAAGGTCCTTCATAAATCGATTTGAGAATGTTGACCCCATTTTCCTTTCCAAGACAAGATAATCGATACTTTGAGCCCAAGAGTCGTAGTCGATTCATCAAGCATGGGTGGACGAGTATCCGAACCACCGCTTGAACATCCTCCGACAATAATGGAAATGATTGTAGGTAAGGTGAGCATCGGTCCGGACCGGACCGACACCGAGACCGAATGTGGTCGGTCCGGTCCGGTCTCGGTCGGTCCGTCGGTCGGACCGGACCGTTTGGAGTCTACTAAGGCCAAAATAGTCGGTTTGTGGTCCGGACCGAACCGGACCGGACCGGACCGACCGGACCGAAGACCGAATTAGCCCAAATGCATAGACCGAGGACCGGACCGAATGTGGTCGGTCCGGTCCGTTCGGGTCATTTGCTCACCCCTAATTGTAGGTACGTTGGTAGACATGTTTAAAGATTACACGGGATTTTATAACTCAATGATTAATCCGGGAAATAGATTCTTTCACGGGATTTTACTAAATCAAGAGAAAACCGTATTACACACAAGAGTCAACCAAGTCGCTAAGAATCCTTGAACCAAGTCGCTAAGCACCAAGTTGCTAAGTAATTAGAAGACAAGTCGCTAAGTTCCAAATCGCTACGAATTTTGACAAACAGAAGTCGCTATGCACCAAATCGCTAAGACGCCAAGTCGCTAAATAGCAACTCGCTAAGGTCCAAATATCTAACACCAAGTCGCTAAGAAACTTGAGAACAAGTCGCTATCAAAATTGAAAGCAAGTCGCTACCTTACCAAGTCGCTACCCGTAGTGGAGAATCCACTAAGTGTATTTGTTTGTCGGCTTGTCTCAAAAGACAAGTCGCTAGGACCAAGTCGCTACCAAAACTCACTACAACTCGCTACCTTTTATCAAGCAAGTCGCTAGGATGAAATTCACCCGAGAGCCAAGTCGCTACCAAGAAAAACTTTAAAACACACTTTTCAATCCAAAACAAGCTCAACCACGTTGATTCAAGCTTACCAAATCAAAACCCAAGCACATACAATGATTCTAAACACAAAAGTACACCCAAAATTCAAACTTTAACACAAGAAATGAACCAATGATGCAAAACCACTAAACTTTTTCAAACTCAAAACCATCTAAAACCACTAGAAATCCAAGGATATGTAAGAGATTATCTAACCATGGCTCTTGATACCATTTGTAACATATTGGATTTCACATACACATCAAACCATAAATAAAGTAGGCGATAAGATGAGTTTTAGAGAGAGAAAGTTAGAGGTTTGGGAACTTTAGTGAGAGAAAAAAATCTTATTATGAGCTCCAACTCTACCTTGGGAGGTAGAGAGTATTTATAGTCTTACAATAAACGCCACCGACGGGTGTGGATCGGGCATACGGTGGGTAAAGACCCGTCCGTCCTCCATGGTGTTACTTAACTAAATACTACTTAACATAAAATAACTACGACTACGAGCTTTAACGAATACATATACTGAGGTGACCGACACTTTAATACCGGATTTACTAAATCCTAACAATACTTCAAGGTTTACCTAAGGACATTTACAAGTCGATCAATCACAACAATTGAAGTTAAGCGGTTTGGGATAATGTTAAGATGCTTCTCTCTAGTTCAGAACTGACTAAGGAAGATAGGGAGTCTCAGTTGTATAATGACTTTGAGAACTTTAAGATGAATCCAGGGGAAAGCGTTACTGAATATTATGTGAGATTCCACAAGCTTGTGAATGACATGAGGAATATCAAAATGACAATGCCTAATATCCAACTCAATTCAAAGTTTGTTAACAACATGAATCCTGAATGGCACAAATTTGTCACTTCAGTCAAGCTAAACAAAGGATTGAGGAACACCAATTACGAGCAATTGTATTGATAACGCTACACGCTGGCTGCTCGGGGTCAAGGAAACTTCCTTTTCTTGAGCAAGTTTTATAACACCCCAGGCGTGAACCTAATCGTTGTAGTGTAGTAATTAGGGTAAGCCACGGGTATTGATATCGCTCTGGGGAATAGGAATGCTAGTGAGAAGTTACTACGCTAAGGTTGAGGTTGAGGAAGATTATTTTTATCTTTTATATTTTTAGAAATGGAAAAGGTACGAATCTCGGTATTGGATTTGGGGGTTGGTATTACTACCGATTATTCTACTATTATCTAATTATCTAAGCTAAGGTTGTGATAGTCTATGTCTAATTGATGTGTACTGTATGATAGTTTAAAGATGTGTTTACTTAGGTTTTACTACTCCTTAATTATCTCCTATTGATGGTTGATTTGTCACGTCCTTATTCCTAGTTGCGTTGTGATTCTAAGGCTATAGGCGTGCTTATTTCCTAACTCTTTGAAACTACCAAAGGGTCTTGTTTACAAATACTCTACGGTTGTCCTTGAATACTTTATCCTACAATTACCTAGATAATTATATTCTAAAGTTCACAAAGAAATTTCAAGCATTATACACAACTAATAATCTAGCGCACTCTAGATCATTAGTCAACTAAGATAAGTATCAACCAATCAATATTCAATAATTAAGTTTCATATTCCTAAGCAAACACACAAATAAATTAGCCGGACATGGAGAACATGCAAGCATACACACAAATAATCAAAGACATAATTAAATTAATGAAGTAAATACTTAGCTTGATGTATAATAGGGTTTAGAACCTAAAATACTCGCACAAGAAAGCCTTGGTTCGGTTTTAGGTTTTACCCAAAAGACTACACATAAAAACCGAAAAATTGGATTCTATATATAAGATTACATATCGACGGCGCCACCTTATGTTTCGTGACGCCGATCGTGTCGCCATTAGGGTTTCGCCTTGGCCACGTAAACCTTTCGACGGCGCCACCTTATGACCGTGACGCCGTCCCTTCAGCCTCCGACGCCGCCTTGGTCGCATCTAGGCCGCTCGAGTAACGACGGCCTACTCCTTTAGAACCCGACGTCGTCCCTTGAAAACATGCAATTTTTCCTCCGAGCCGTCGCAAAATTCCTTACCGACGGCGTCGCAGATATCTTGATGACGCCGTCGCCTTATGTTTCAAAGATCTTTGAGTGTCTCGATTCGACTTTGGCCATTTTCTTCAGATATTCGCGCTTTTCGTCCAAATAAGCATCATTCCAAGATTTTGCCTTCAAGAGACCTAAAAGTGAAAAGGAACGATATTAAGCAATAACGGATATAAAAGTGATCGAATAAGGGCTTAAATGACCCTCAAAAAGGTACCTTTAAAACCTTATCAAATATCTCTACACTTGGTATTTGCTTGTCCTCAAGCAAATGTGCTTTTAGCCAATTAATTTATAAGTTGGGGTCATGAAGCATCCATTCAAAACGGTCCACAACACATATAAGCCCAAGAAAGTCATAACAAGCACGGAATTACATACTAGCACCTCACATGGGGTGTTTGGATACTCACATCTCTCGGTGTATATATGAAATATAACAAATCGGAAATGGAAGATAAACACTCATTAACCGGTCCTAGTACATAGATTACCATAGGCTTGAGAATAGATCAAACCTCCGTCGCTTTGGCGTAAGCACCTAGGAAAGACTATCAAAGAGGTCTTTAAAGGGTTGTAACGTTAGGCTTACGGTAGGGAAATAAGGGTTTGGTGGGATAGGCTATTTAGTGGTGGATAGTCAAAAATCTCTATGTTGCAAGTATACGAAGAATGGCGTTGCTAAGCCAAGACTCGACACTCTAAAACTCTAGGCAACGAAAATAAACAAACATAATTTAAAAGATAGATGTAGGATGGTAGCCCGTATGGTTTTTTTTTTTTTTTTTTTTTTTTTTTTTTTTTTTTTTTTTTTTTTTTTTTTTTTTTTTTTTTTTTTTTGCATACACTTTTACTCTACCATCCTCTATGGTACATCAAAATGATAGGGATTTATAGACACATCCCTACACTTGAGTTTTATTACTCTAACACTAATTTGACCCGAATTGAAAAGATCAAAACACTTGGAGTACATTATTATGCAAACAAAGGAATTTGAGTTTAACGTTCTCTTTCCTATGTTTCATAAACTTTAACTTTTCCCATGAATCCCAATCATCCCAAACTCGTATACAATGGATATGACTCGACTTAGCAACTCATGCAAGCAACGGATAATTGAACTAAGGGTTTTGGGTGATAACATAAATTTGCACTAAAAGTGAGTGCAATAAAGGTAGGCTAAGGCGATTTGGGTGTATATTTGGGGTGGGGTGTAAACAATGCTCTTCATTGATATTCGAAAACCGAAACATCACGAGAACCGCGAAAAGGATAGGCTCGAGGGGTTAACTAGGGTATCGTGTACTAAAGATGAGTACAACGCAAAGGGTGTGGGGAATTACTCAACCGATATGGAAGAAGTAATTATATTAGTGTATCAAACAAGGGTTTATCCTAATGCCTCTTATCATTTAGTTATTCCTAACTACACAAGTGTAGTCTCACTAGCGATCTCGGAATGCATCACAAAACAAGTTCTAGAATCTAATATACTACCGGTTCACACTCTAAGCATTAAAGATGAATGCTTTAATTCCTACTAATCTAAGGGTGATCCTCACATTTGGGTGGAATTTAGGTGGTAAAGGGTTTTGTGCTAGTCATGCAACTTCCTATCCATGAGACGCTTTTGTTAAGACTAATGGCCCACTCTTATACGTCATGAAAAATTTTAAATTTGGCTAAAATTACCCTAACCTACATTTTCTCATGGTTTATTACACAAATACACTTGACAAAGCAAGCAGGTCAAGGATAAGCATAGTTTCAAAGTTCCGTTTATTTTCCTCCCTACACTTAAACCGAACATTGTCCCCAATGTTCCCGAAAGTATCAAAGTTATGATAATAGAAGGTAATTAAAACGAAAGAAACTAATACTCCCCGATTAGCTCGGTAGGATCCGTAAAAGTGGTGGTTAAATCTTTTCCAAGAAGAGTTTTTGCGTGAAAGGCTCCTTCCAAACTTGTGTAACTTCTTCTTGACAAACTAAACCCGCACACTAGAAGAAAACAAACGAAACCTTGGCGTAAAATCGGCGGTAATAATATACATAAGACTCGATTTAAACTAGGATATAATGCTTGTGGAATGGATGTTTACGTAATTTGTTTTGAAAATTAAGATCCGAAAATTCCAAAATTTTACAAGTAGCTCGAAAACGAAAAAGTAAGTCGATGTTTTTATTCCTTCTCGACGCCGCCAAAGTTGCAATCTCGACGCCAAAGTTATCCCGACAAAACCGGTCTGCGATTTTCGGAAAAATTCGGAAAATTTGCATCTTTAGAATCTGGAAAAACTTCGCAAAAACATCCATTATGACTCGATACAAGCATTTGACTCGAACAAACAAACATATATATCTTTTAATTAATTGTTATTCTCATGTTCACGTTTCTTATGAAAACGTGTAATCCTCCCTACACTTATCCTTTATGTAAAATACCTTTATATGTAATTAAGACGAGGTTAAAACAAAATAAAGCATTTTACAAATTCAAACATGAGGACAAACAATTAATAAAAGATATATGACACTAACAAGCAAACAATTAAGCATGGGTTGCCTCCCACTAAGCGCTTTTCTTTATTTAAGAGTCTTGTAGCTAGACTCGTAGTCCTACTCCCACGTTTTGCATCACCGCCTCTTGACGGTCTCTATCGGGGTTCCATGTTGTAGAAGTGTCCTATGATACTCCTTTCTAAGAGTTCACCCTCTCCCCACTCGGTCCTATATTTCGGTCCTAAATTCAAACAATCTTTATAGAACCCGAAAAGCTTAGCCATAACATAATCTACTCCCTTTTCCCTATCCTCATCATTCCGGTAATAGACCGACAGTTTAAGTTCCTTTTCATCATTGGAGAGTGATGAAAGCTTCTCAATCTTAAACGGCATTTGGTAGGCTACGTCGTCGGTCTCATCCTTGAATCGCACTACTCCTAACGATGGGTCATAGGTCATCCCGGTGCTTTCTACGAAAGGTTTTCCTAGAATAACGTGGGACAAGCTAGGGTCTATGGCCGTGCTAATATCTTCCACAATTATGAAGTCCGTAGGGAATGTAAAACTACCTACATAGACGGGCAATCCCTTAACTCTACCAAGAAAATTACACTTATCACTAGGATTATCGAGATCTTGCCTAGTTGGGATAGGCTTCTTCATTATCCAATTGTAATAGGTGCTAGTCATTATGTTAATTGGGGATTTACGATCAATGTAAGCCTTTGCCACAAAAAGGTGTCCTATGCAACATGGTATGTTAAGATTCCAAGGGTTCCCAAACTTGATTCTAGGGCTTTTCTAACATACATGTGACGGAGGTCACGCACTAAGTGAGGGTGGCGGGATAATTCGTCTTAGTAGAAATTTGTTGAAATAGTCATTGTCTACTTCTTCTTCTTCCTCGGGTGTTTCATCATCAACAAATGTTTGGTCTTCTTCATCATCGGTTTCATCCGGTTCCACTAAGGTGATGGCACTGACGAATTGGACGTGCTTAATAAGCTTGCTTGGATCCTTAATTTCTACACCTGGAGGCTCGGGAGTCGAGATAGCACTAACCTTCCTATCACCATTTATGGCTTTCAACAGGTTGTCTATTTTCCTATCCATCTCGGCTTGTTGATGGTTAAAGCGGTCCGAGAGCTTAGTCATTTGGGTTTCTTGGGACGCAACTATGTTTTGCAACATCCTTCAATACTGTTGGTTAGGACCGTTAGGTGGGGCCATGAGAAATCATTGAGGTGAATTCTTTGGTTTGTCCCGGTAAAAGTCGGGCTTGTTTTTCCATGCCTCCGGGTTTCATTGAAATTCCTAGGTCCGGGCGTTGTAGGAATCTTCCTCCTGCTCCATTATTACGCGAGGATGCGTATTCAACGGAAGCATGTTAGGGGATAGGGTGCTAGCTGCGCGTGTTATGAGGATCACAAACGGCTCGCACGAAGAGGAAACTTTGTTTATATGGCGCGAGGACTTAGGATTCTCGAGGAACTCATGAGGAATTTGACTTGATCTTCAAGTTCGATCATCCCACGGTCGGGAGGAGGCAAGGAGATTGCCTTGACGGTTTTGGGAAGTTCACGGGGTCATCCCAACTTTCGTTGTCATAGAGGGCAAGGTCCTCTATTATTTCCCATGATTCTTCCGCGGTGAGATCACTAAGTTTTCCACCGCCGCTTGGTCAATGGATCGCTTAGTGGGAAAGTTGACATGATCATAAAAGATTTGGACTTGGAGCCAAAGATCAATGCCGTGATGAGGACTTTATGAAGTAAGTCCTTGAATCGGGTCCATGCTTCGAGAGATTCACCTTGACGTTGTTGGAACATCAAGATGTCATTCCTAAGCTTAGTGGTTCTCCCGGTGGGAAAAATTGAGCAAGGCGAAGTAAGATTATCCCAACTTGAGATGGAGCCATGGGAAGTCGCTCAAGCCAATTACTAGCTTGGTCCCGTAGAGAGAATTGGAAGAGACGCAAGCGTGGTCTCCCGAGTAGTAGCATCAAGGTCGATGGAATCGACAATTTTGAGGAAATCCTCGGATGTTGATTTGGATCTTGAACGAAGTCCATGGAATGCACATCCGCTTTGCACCAACCGGATGGTGTCGGATCGCAGGCCGTAGTTTGGGCTTGGTCGGGAAGCTCAATGGTGTTCCTATAACCTAGGTGGTTTGGTCTCGAGTACTCACCAAGAGTACGGGCTCTTGGCGGTCGTTTGGTGGTGGGTTGATGAGTGGTGGTTGGTTGTCACCTTCCATGGTGAAAAGTGATGGGTGTTACGAACAAAGGACACGAAGAAGGGGATAGACTAAGAGAAAGCTAAAATGAGAAAAAGTTACTTGATATGAATCAAGCAAAGAAACCTAAACGAGGTGGACTACTAACTAGCTATTCTATTCCCGCAATGCGCCAAAACTTGATAACGCCACACGCGCGCTCGGGGTCAAGGAAACTTCCTTTTCTTGAGCAAGTTTTATAACACCCAGGCAAAGTGAACCTAATCGTTGTAGTGTAGTAATTAGGGTAAGCCACGGGTATTGATATCGTTCTCTAGGGAATAGGAATGCTAGTGAGAAGTTACTACGCTAAGGTTGAGGTTGAGGAAGATTATTTTTATCTTTTATATTTTTAGAAATGGAAAAGGTACGAATCTCGGGTATTGGATTTGGGGGTTGGTATTGCTACCGATTATTCTACTATTATCTAATTATCTAAGCTAAGGTTGTGATAGTCTATGTCTAATTGATGTGTACTCGTATGATAGTTTAAAGATGTGTTTACTTAGGTTTTACTACTCCTTAATTATCTCCTATTGATGGTTGATTTGTCACGTCCTTATTCCTAGTTGCGTTGTGATTCTAAGGCTATAGGCGTGCTTATTTCCTAACTCTTGAAACTACCAAAGGGTCTTGTTTACAAATCCTCTAGTGATTTATAGACGCCTACTCTACGGTTGTCCTTGAATACTTTATCCTACAATTACCTAGATAATTATATTCTAAAGTTCACAAAGAAATTTCAAGCATTAAGTACACAACGAATAATCTAGCGACTCTAGATCATTAGTCAACTAAGATAAGTATCAACCAATCAATATTCAATAATTAAGTTTCATATTCCTAAGCAAACACACAAATAAATTAGCCGGACATGGAGAACATGCAAGCATACACACAAATAATCAAAGACATAATTAAATTAATGAAGTAAATACTTAGCTTGATGTATAATAGGGTTTAGAACCCTAAAATATCGCACAAGAAAGCCTTGGTTCGGTTTTAGGTTTTACTCCAAAAGACTACACATAAAACCGAAAATTCGGATTCTATATATAAGATTACATACGCGACGGCCACCTTATGTTTCGTGACGCCGTCGTGTCGCCGCCATTAGGGTTTCGTCTTGGCCACGTAAACCTTTCGACGTCACCTTATGACCGTGACGCCGTCCCTTCACCCTCGACGCCGTCTTGGCCGCATCTAGGCCGCCCGAGTAACGACGGCCTACCTTTAGAACTCGACGTCGTCCTTGAAAACATGCAATTTTTCCTCCGAGCCGTCATGAAATTCCTTACCGACGGCGCCGCAGATATGCTTGATGACGCCTGCCGCCTTATGTTTCAAAGATCTTTGAGTGTCTCGATTCGACTTTGGCCATTTTCTTCAGATATTCGCCTTTTCGTCCAAATAAGCATCATTCCCATTTTGCCTTCAAGAGACCTAAAAGTGAAAAGGAACGATATTAAGCAATAACGGATATAAAGTGATCGAATAAGGGCTTAAATGACCCTCAAAAGGTACCTTTAAAACCTTATCATGTATGCTTATTTGCTCCAAAATGAGAAGCATGCTGCATTTGAACGACTGATCATGGAAAAGTTCAAGACCAATGCTGGAGATGAAATTTCTTCAAATGATTCAACTGCATTCAACATAAATATGGGAATAACTACCAAAGTATCACAAGTCATACCTACTGGGGATGGTAATCACAAACTCATTCCGGGTCCAGGATATAAGCCTTCAGACTCATTCATGGAATAGCTTGTCAATCAACTGGCTCTAATGGTTAAGCAAAACCTAAACTTTACCCCACACACCAACAATCATCTTAGAACCGCATCTAACCTTCACAATCATGCCACGGTTAAAGATGAAAAGTTAGTGGTGCAAAACGTGCAAGGAAGACATAATGCATACCTTCCACACAATGAGCAAGGAAATGTTGGGATTGGTACTCGTTATGGGAATGCAGAAGCAGGTGCAGGGTAAGTGGGAAATCAGAATCGAGGGAGGATTGCGGCTCAGGGTCAAGGAAAGCCAATCAAGTGCTACAACTGTGTTGGAGAAGGACACATCGCAAGGAAATGCACTCTTCCAAAACGTCCACAAAATGCAGATTACTTCAGGGACAAAATGCTACTGGTGCAAACTCAAGACAATGGAGCTGTGTTGAATGAGGAAGAATTGCTATTCCTCGCTGAGGGAAATGCCAAAACTTATGATGATGATGTGGATGAGCGGCCCAAAGGTGGTATGGTTCGAACAATCCCAATGCATTTTAAGTTGCGCATCGTGATGCATTCGACTCGGATGTTGATGATGAACCAACCGCATGCACCATCTTTATGGCTAGTATCTCACTAATGGTCTCTCAAAGGCTCCTACACCACAACAAAGCCGGTCCTCGAAGGAATCCATCATATCGAGGTATTAAAACTATACGATGAGGTTGATGTGCAAAAGATACGACAAAGTACAATCATCGAAATTATTGAATCGATATTGAAAATATGGGTAGCAATGTTGTCCCGGATGAACAATATGTGAAGCAAGATGAAGTGAAATTGTACCAAGTGATGTATCTTCTGCGGTCAATGATGACTATATTTTTTATGAATACATTGAATGTGCTCCTGATGATTCCATAACCTCTGAATTAAATGCCTATAAGGAACAAGTTGCCATATATGAACAGCGTGCTAAGTTTGAACTGACTACCCGTGAGCAGGAGATGGATAACCAAATACGTACAGTTATTAGAAAAGGTAATTTTAGGGAAGGAATGTTAAAACAAGAGTTAAACTCCTTACAAGAAAAGCTTAATAAAACTGTTAAGAAAAAGCAAGAACTTCAAGAAAATGTAAAAGTGCTTAAACAGGAATTTAATGCTAAGGAATCAAAACTTATAAATGATTTTTCTAACCTAAAAACTTTGAAAAATAAACTTGAAAACAAGTTGTACATACAAGGGAACACCATTCAGACTGCTCACTTGATCAATAAGCATAGAGTGTTAAGCGATGAGCATAGTACTAATCTTGTAGAGGAACCCAATCCTAAGGTTGGTAAGAAAGCAAAAGCTGCTCAAAAGGTAATCTATGATGGCCATGAGATCCTTAAGCCTAGACAAACACCATCATGTATCGAGGGCACTGAAAAGGATAGAAAGTTAGAAGATGTCTCGAAAGAAAAAATGGCAAAGAAACTAAAAGATCATTGGTGTATAAAGAATAATATAACGCTTAAATCCCATGATTACACTAAGGAAAATTGGATTGCCTTGAATAAGTTTAAACCTCAAACTCAATTAACACCTGAGCAAGTGTTCTGGAAGAAAGATATGGATAAGCAAAAAGCTGATAATCTTATTGAAAAGAATTCCCCTTGTAGGAAATTGCCTCCAGCCACTGTGTATCCCCCAAATACACCTATGCATTTAGTGCCTAGAACTCTTCCCACTCAAAGCAAAACCTTAGTTAGCTTATATGTAGTATACCAACTATTTGTTGACTTTGAGAATATTTGATAAGGTTTTAAAAGGTACCATTTTGAGGGTCATTTAAGTCCTTATTTGATCACTTTTGTATCCGTTATTGCTTAATATCGCTCCTTTTCACTTTTAGGTCTCTTGAAGGCAAAATGCTGGAATGGCACTTATTTGGACGAAAAGCGCGAATATATGAAGAAAATGGCCAAAGTCAAAATCGAGACACTCAAAGTCTCTTTGAAAATAGAAGGCGACGCGTCGGTGTTAATTGCGACGCCGTCCGAGGATTTTTGTGACGGCTCGTAACCCAAAACTCTTATTTTCAAGTGACGACGCCCGCTTGTAAAAGAGTAGGCCGTCGCTACTCGGACGGCCTAGATGCAATCCGACGACGCCGAAGTCAAGAGGACGGCGCCACGGACATAAGGTGACGCCGCCGCAAGGTTAACGTGGCCAAGACGAAACCCTAATGACGGCGACACGACGGCGGCCGAAACATAAGGTGACGCCGTCGCGATATGTAATCTTATATATAGAATCCGAATTTTTCGCTTTTAGAGAGTCTTTTGGAGTGAAAACCTAAAACCGAACCTAAGGTGTCTTGTACAAGATTTTAGGGTTTTAAACCCTATCTTACATCAAGATAAGTATTTACTTCATTAATTCAATTATGTCTTTGATTATTTGTGTGTATGCTTGCATGTTCTCCATGTCCGCTAATTTATTTGTGTGTTTGCTTAGGAAGTATGAAACTTAATTATTGAATATTGATTGGTTGTTTCTTATCTTAGTTGATCAATGATCTAGTAATGCGATAGGTCATTCGTTGTGTACTTAATGCTTGATTCATCTTTGTGAACCTTAGAATATGATTACCCGAGTAGTTGTAGGCTAAATTATCCAAAGAGTGCCTTAGAGTAAGAGTTTATCATCCCTAGTGGGTTTTGTAGACGAGACCCTTTGGTAAGTTCAAAGAGTTGGGAGAAACGATACCCTACAACTTTAGACACACAACGCAACTAAGAATAAGGACGTGACAACTCAACCATCAATAGGAGATAATTAAGGAGTAGTACAACCTAAGTAAACACATCTTTAAACTATCATACGAGCACACATTAATTAGACATAGACTCCCACAACCTTAGTTTAGATAATTAGATAATAGTAGAGTAATCGGTAGAAATACCAAACCCCCCAAATCCAATACCCGAGATTCGTACCTTTCCATTTTATAAAATATAAAAATACAAAAATAATCTTCCTCAACCTCAACCTTAGCGTAGTAACTTCTTACTAGCATTCCTATTCCCATAGAGAACGATATCAATACCCGTGGCTTACCCTAATTACTACACTACAACGATTAGGTTCATCGCCTAGGTGTTATAAAACTTGCTCAAGAAAAGGAAGTTTCCTTGACCCCGAACGACGCGTGTAGCGTTATCAAGTTTTTGGCGCGCCGCCGGGAATAGAATAGCTAGTTAGTAGTCCACCTCGTTTAGGTTCTTTGCTTGATTCCTATCAAGTAAATTTTTCTCATTTTTAGCTTTCTCTTAGTCTATCCCCCTTCTTCGTGACCTTTGTTCGTAATCTTATCACTTTTCATCATGGAAGGTGATAACCAACCACCACTCATCAACCCACCACCAAATGACCCGCCAAGAGCCCGTACTCTTGGTGAATACTCGAGACCAAGCCACCTAGGCTATAGGAACACCATTGAGCTTCCCGACCAAGCCCAAACTACGGCCCTGCGATCCGACACCATCCGGTTGGTGCAAAACGGATGTGCATTCCATGGACTTCGTTCAAGATCCAAATCAAGATCCGAGGGATTTCTCAAAATTGTCGATTCCATCGACCTTGATGCTACTACTCGGGAGACCACGCGCTGCGTCTCTTCCAATTCTCTACGGGACCAAGCTAGTAATTGGCTTGAGCGACTTCCCGCCGGCTCCATCTCAAGTTGGGATGATCTTACCTCTCGCTTCCTTGCTCAATTTTTCCCACCGGGAGAACCACTAAGCTTAGGAATGACATCTTGATGTTCCAACAACGTCAAGGTGAATCTCTACGAAGCATGGACTCGATTCAAGGACTTACTTCATAAAGTCCTCATCACGGCATTGATCTTTGGCTCCAAGTCCAAATCTTTATGATCATGTCAACTTCCCCACTAAGCGATCCATTGACCAAGCGGCCGGTGGAAAACTTAGTGATCTCACCGCTGAAGAATCATGGGGTATAATAGAGGACCTCGCCTCTATGACAACGAAAGTTGGGATGACCCCGTGAGTGCCCAAAACCGTTAAGGCAATCTCCTTGCCTCCTTCCGATCAGGATGATCGAACTTGAAGATCAAGTTAGATTCCTCATGAGCTCCTACGAAAATCCTAAATCTTCACACCATGTGAACAAAGCTTCTTCCTCGTGTGAGCCGCTTTGTGATCCTCATAACACGCCAAGACTAGCACTCGATCCCCGAACATGCTTCCGCTGACTACGCATCCTCACGTATTAATGGAACGGAGGAAGATTCCTACAATACCCGGACCTAGGAATTTCAATGAAACCCGAGAGGCATGGAAAGGCAAGCCCGACTTTCATGGGACAAACCAAAGAATTCACCTCCAATGATTTCTCATGGCCCCACCTAACGGTCCTAACCAACAAAACGTCAAGGATGTTGCAAAACCTAGTTGCATCCCAAGAAACCCAAATGGCTAAGCTCGGACCGCTTTAACCATCAACAAGCCGAGATGGATAGGAAAATAGACAACCTTTGAAAGCCATAACTAATAGTGATAAGAAGGTTAGTGCTATCTCAACTCCCGAGCCTTCAGGTATAGAGATTAAGGATCCAAGCAAGCTAACTAAGCATGTCCAATTCGTCAATACCATCGCCTTAGTTGAACCTAATGAAACAAATGACGAAGAGGACTATACACTTGTGGATGATGAAACACCCGAGGAAGTAGATGAAGTAGACATTGACTATTTCAACAAATTTCCTACGGAAGAAGAACTATCTCGCCACCCTCACTTAGTGCGTGACCTCCGTCACATGTATGTTAGGAAAAGTCCTCGAATCAAGTTTGGGAACCCTTGGAATCTTAACATACCATGTTTCATAGGACACCTTTTTGTGGCAAAAGCCTACATTGATCGCAAGTCCCCAATCAACATAATGACTAGCACCTACTACAATTGGATATTGAAGAAGCCTATTCCAACTAGGCAAGACCCCAATGATCCTAATGTTAGTTGCAATTTTCTCGGAAGAATTAAGGGATTGCCCGCTTATGTAGGTAGTTTCACGCTTCCTACGGACTTCATAATTGTGGATGATATTAGCACGCCATAGACCCTAGCTTATCCCATGTTATTCTAGGAAAACCTTTCATAGAAAGCACCGGATGACCTATAATCCTCGTTAGGAATAGTGCGATTCAAGAATGAGATCGATGACATAGCTTACCAAATGCCGCTTAAGATTGAGAAGTTTTCATCACTCTAATGATGAAAAGGAACTTAAACCTGTCGGTCTATTATAGGAATGATGAGGACAGGAAAAAGGTGTTGATTATGTTATGGCTAAGATTTTCGGATTCTATAAGGATTGCTTGAGCCTAGGACCGGAATATAGGACCGATTGGGGAGAGGATGAACTCTTAGAGAAGTGCATTATAGGGCACTTCTACAACATGGAATCCCCCATTAGAGACCGTCAAGAGGGCGGTGGTGAGGAAACGTAAGAGCACGACTATGAGTCTAGCTACAAGACTCTTTAATAAAGAAAAGCGCTTCGTGGGAGGCAACCCATGCTTAATTGTTTGCTTGTTAGTGTCATATATCTTTTATTAATTGTTTATCCTCATGTTTAAATTTGTAAAATGCTTTATTTTGTTTTTAACCTCGCCTTAATTGCATATAAAGGTATTTTACATAAGGGATAAGTGTAGGAGGATTACACACGTTTTCAAAAGAAACGTAAACATGAGAATAACAATTAACTAAAAGATATTTATGTTTGTTTGTTCGAGTCAAATGCTTGTATCGAGTCATAATGGATGTTTTGCGTAAATTTTCCGATTCTAAAGATGTAAATTTTCCGTAATTTTTCCAAAATCGCACCGCTTTTTGTCAGATAACCGACGGCGTCAGATTGCAACCGACGACGGCGCCAGAAGGAGTAAAACATCGATTACTTTTTTCTCGTTTTTCGAGCTACTTATAAATTTTGGAATTTTCCGTGTCTTAATTTTCTTAGAAATTCAGAAACATCCATTCCACAAGCATTATATCCTAGTTTAAATCGAGTCTTATATATATTATTACCGCCGATTTTACGCTGAAGGTTTCATTTGTTTTCTTCAGTGTGCGTGTTTAGTTTGTCAAGAAGAAGTTACATAAGATTGGAAGGAGCTTTTCACGCAATAATTCTTCTTGAAAAGGATTTAACCACCACTTTACACGGATCCTACCGAGCTAATCAGGAGTACTAGTTTTTTCGCTTTTAATTACCTTCTTTTATCATAACTTTGATATTTTCGGGAACATTGGGGACAATGTTCGCTTTAAGTGTATGGAGGAAAATAAACGGAACTTTGAAACTATGCTTATCCTTGACTATTTGCTTTGTCCAATTGTGATTGTGTAATAAACCATGAGAAAATGTCGGTTAGGGTAATTTTGGCACCAAATTTAAAAATTTTCATGACATATAGGAGTGGGCCATTAGTCTTAACAAAAGCGCCTCATGGATAGGAAGTTGCATGACTAGCACAAAACCCTTTACCACCCAAATTCCACCAAAATGTGAGGATCGCCTTAGATTAGTAGGAATTAAAGCATTCATCTTCAATGCTTAGAGTGTGAACCGGTAGTATATTAGATTCTAGAACTTGTTTTGTGATGCATTCCGAGATCGCAAGTGAGACTACACTTGTGTAGTTAGGAATAACTAAATGATAAGAGGCATTAGGATAACCCTTGTTTGATACCCGTAATATAATTACTTCTTCCATATCGGTTGAGTAATTCCCCACACCCTTTGCGTTGTACTCATCTTTAGTACACGATACCCTAGTTAACCCCTCGAGCCTATCCTTTTCGCGGTTCTCGTGATGTTTCGTTTTTCCGAATATCAATGAAGAGCATTGTTTACACCCCACCCCAAATATACACCCAAATCGCCTTAGCCTACCCCTTATGCACTCACTTTTAGTGCAAATGTTTGTTATCACCCTAAACCCTTAGTTCAATTATCTAGTTGCTTGCATAAGTTGCTAAGTCGAGTCATATCCTTTGTATACGCTTTGGGACGATTGGGATTCATGGGAAAAGTTAAAGTTTATGAAATGACGGAAGGGAACGTTAAATTCAAATTCCTTTGTTTGCATAATAATGTACCCCAAGTGTTTTGATCTTTTCAATTCGGGTCAAATTAGTGTTAGAGTAATAAAACTCAAGTGTAGGGATATGCCTATAAATCCCTAGTATTTTGATGTTATCGTAGAGGATGGTAGAGTAAAAGTGTATGAAAAAAAAATTCGAAAAAAAAATATAAAAAAGAAAAGAAAAAAAGAAAAATAAAAAAATATAAAAAAAAAAAAAAAAAAAAAACATACGGGCTACCATCCTACATCTATCTTTAAATTTATGTTTGTTTATTTCGTTACCTAGAGTTTTAGAGTGTCGAGTCTTGGCTTAGCAACGCCATTCTTCGTATGCATTTAACATAGAGATTTTTGACTTGCCACCACTAAATAGCCTATCCCACCAAACCCTTGTTTCCTACCGTAAGCCTAACATTACAACCCTTTAAAAGACCTCTTTGATAGTCTTTCCTAGGTGCTTACGCCAAAGCGATGGAGGTTTGATCTATTCTCAAGCCTATGGTAATCTATGTACTAGGACCGTTAATGAGTGTTTATCTTCCATTTCCTATTTGTTATATTTCATATATACACCGAGAGAGATGTGAGTATCCAAACACCCCATGTGAGGTGCTAGTATGTAATTTCCGTGCTTGTTATGACTTTTATGGGCTTATATGTGTTGTGGACCGTTTTGAATTAATGCTTCATGACCCCTAACTTATAAATTAATTGGTTAAAAGCACATTTGCTTGAGGACAAGCAAATAACAAGTGTAGGGATATTTGATAAGGTTTTAAAAGGTACCATTTTGAGGGTCGTTAAGTCCTTATTTGATCACTTTTGTATCCGTTATTGCTTAATATCGTTCCTTTTCACTTTTAGGTCTCTTGAAGGCAAAATGCTGGAATGGCACTTATTTGGACGAAAAGGCGAATATATGAAGAAAATGGCCAAAGTCAAAATCGAGACACTCAAAGTCTGCCGAAAATAGAAGGCGACGGCGCAAAGTGTTAATTGCGACGCCGTCCGAGGATTTTTGTGACGGGACGTAACCCAAAACTCTTATTTTCAAGTGACGACGCCCGCTTGTAAAAGAGTAGGCCGTCGCTACTCGCACGGCCTAGATGCAATCCGACGACGCCGGTCAAGAGGACGGCATCACGGACATAAGGTGACGCCGCCGCAAGGTTAACGTGGCCAAGACGAAACCCTAATGACGGCGACACGACGGCCATTTAAACATAAGGTGACGCCGTCGCATATGTAATCTTATATATAGAATCCGAATTTTTCGCTTTTAGAGAGAGTCTTTGGAGTGAAAACCTAAAACCGAACCTAAGGTGTCTTGTACAAGATTTTAGGGTTTTAAACCCTATCTTACATCAAGATAAGTATTTACTTCATTAATTCAATTATGTCTTTGATTATTTGTGTGTATGCTTGCATGTTCTCCATGTCCCGCTAATTTATTTGTGTGTTTGCTTAGGAAGTATGAAACTTAATTATTGAATATTGATTGGTTGTTTCTTATCTTAGTTGATCAATGATCTAGTAATGCGATAGGTCATTCGTTGTGTACTTAATGCTTGATTCATCTTTGTGAACCTTAGAATATGATTACCGAGTAGTTGTAGGCTAAATTATCCAAAGAGTGCCTTAGAGTAAGAGTTTATCATCCCTAGTGGGTTTTGTAGACGAGACCCTTTGGTAAGTTCAAAGAGTTAGGGAGAAACGATACCCTACAACTTTAGACACACAACGCAACTAAGAATAAGGACGTGACAACTCAACCATCAATAGGAGATAATTAAGGAGTAGTACAACCTAAGTAAACACATCTTTAAACTATCATACGAGCACACATTAATTAGACATAGACTCCCACAACCTTAGTTTAGATAATTAGATAATAGTAGAGTAATCGGTAGAAATACCAAACCCCCAAATCCAATACCCGAGATTCGTACCTTTCCATTTTATAAAATATAAAATACAAAAATAATCTTCCTCAACCTTAACCTTAGCGTAGTAACTTCTTACTAGCATTCCTATTCCCCAGAGAACGATATCAATACCCGTGGCTTACCCTAATTACTACACTACAACGATTAGGTTCACCGCCTAGTTTCCTTGGGTGTTATAAAACTTGCTCAAGAAAAGGAAGTTTCATTGAGCTTGACCCCGGATGAACGTCAAACATTTTCGTCAAACATCTTGCTTTGTAGCGTTATCAGGGATCCGGGGAAAGAGGCATTTTCTCTATAAATAGTGAGCCATTTCTTCATTGTTTCTCACCCCTTTCTAACATACTTTCCTTTGAGTTAAAACTCTCTAACCCCAGATCCAAGTGATCTATGTTTGTAGTTTTGTTTTGTGTGATTCTCTAGGTTCATCTTAAAGCGAGATCACCACCTTTGAAGTCAAGCAAGCTCAAGTCCATGAGTTACCATGCTTCCTCATCATCAAGACTCATCAAGTCCTCTTGTTGATGGTTCTTTTCTTTCTACTAAGAAGTGTAGTGTTGAAGACATTAGTGAAAGATGTCTCAGTGTCAAGGCGAAGACATTAGTGAAAGGTGTCGATCGTCCGTATTGTAGGCATTAGCAAGGGTGCTCGATAACGCTACACGCGCCGCTCGGGGTCAAAGGAACTTCCTTTTCGTCGAGCAAGTTTTTCA
Organism: Chrysanthemum lavandulifolium; assembly: GCA_022545495.1. Lineage (NCBI taxonomy): Eukaryota > Viridiplantae > Streptophyta > Magnoliopsida > Asterales > Asteraceae > Chrysanthemum > Chrysanthemum lavandulifolium. The sequence goes on from CM040238.1 coordinate 65,931,349, forward strand.
ACACCCCAGGCGATGAACCTAATCATTGTAGTGTAGTATTAGGGTAAGCCACGGAATTGATATCGTTCTCAGGGGAATAGGAATGCTAGTGAGAAGTTACTACGCTAAGGTTGGGGTTGAGGAAGATTATTTTTTTATCTTTTATGTTTTTAAGAAATAGAAAGGTACGAATCTCGGGGTATTGGATTTGGGGTTGGTATTTCTACCGATTACTCTACTCGTCTAATTATCTAATCTAAGGTGTATGTAGTCTATGTATAATTATTGTGTGCTCGTATGATGATTTAAAGATGTGTTTACTCAGGTTTTATTACTCCTTAATTATCTCCTATTGATGGTTGAATTTTCACGTCCTTATTCTTAATCGCGTTGTGTGTCTAAGGTCGTAGGGTATGCGTTTATCCCTAACTCTTTGAAATACCAAAGGTTATTGCCTACAAAATCTCTAGGATTTATAAACTTAACACTAAGGTACTCTTCGGATGGTTTAGCCTACAATGACTCTAGGTACTATAAGCTAAGGTTCACAAAGATTAATCAAGCATTAACTACATAACGGATGATCTATCGCAATACTAGATCATTAACAATTAAGATAAGAGACAACCAATCAATATTCAATAATTAAGTTTCATATTCCCTAAGCAAACACACAAGTAAATTATCCGGACATGGTAAACATGTATGCATACACACAATTAATTGAAGACATAATTGAATTAATGAAGTAAAACACTTATCTTGATGTAAGATAGGGTATGGAACCCTAAAATACTGTACAAGACAGCCTTGGTTCGGTTTAGGTTTTTACTCCAAAAGACTACACACTCAAAACTAAAAAATTCGGATTCTATATATAAGATTACACATGCGACGGCGTCAACCTTGATTTGTGACGCCGTCGGGTCGCCGTTATTAGGGTTTCGTCTTGGCCACGTTAGTCTTGCGACGGCGTCACCTTATGCTTGTGACGCCGTCCCGATCTCTAATGTCGTGCGGATCAAATCTAGGCCGTGCGAGTTGTGACGCCCTACTCTTTTAAAACCCGAAGCCATCACTTGTAAATGAGCAATTTAGCTCTTGAGCCATCACAAAGTTATCGACGGCGTCACTAGTTGTGCTGGCGACGCCACCTTCGGGCCCAGAGGCTCGAGTGTCTCGATTATTGACTTTGGCCATTTTCTTCAGATATTCGCGCCTTTTCGTCCGAATAAGTGTCATTCCAGCATTTTGCCTTCAAGATACCTAAAAAGTGAAAAGGAACGATATTAAGTAATAACGGATACAAAAGTGATCAAATAAGGGCTTAAACGACCCTCAAAAGGTACATTTTAAAACCTTATCAAATATCCCTACACTTGGTATTTGCTTGTCCTCAAGCAAATGTGCTTTAGCCAATCAATTTATAAGTTAGAGGTCATGAATCATTAGTTTAGAATGATTCACAACACATATAAGCCCGCAAAGTCATAACAAGCACGAAATTACATACTAGCACCTCACATGGGGTGTTTGGATACTCGCATCTCTGGTGTATATGAAATATAACAAGTTGGAAATGGAAGATAAACACTCATTAACCGGTCCTAGTACATAGATTACCATAGGCTTGAGACTAGATCAAACCTCCATCGCTTTGGCGTAAGCACCTAGGAAAGACTATCCAAGAGGTCTTTTAAAGGGTTGTAACGTTAGGCTTACGGTAAGGAAACAAAGGGTTTGGTGGGGTAGGCCATTTGGTGGTGGTAAGTCAAAAATCTTTATGTTACAAGCATGCGAAGAATGGCGTTGCTAAGCCAAGACTCGACACTCTAAACTCTAGATAACTGAAACAAACAAACATAAATTGAAAGATAGATGTATGATGGTAGCTCGTATGTATTTTTTTTTTCAACACTCTATTTTTTTCTTTTTCTCTTTTTCTAATTTTTTTCGATTTTTTTTTCTTACACTTTTACTCTACCATCCTCTACGATAACATCAAAATGATAGGGATTTATAGGCACATCCCTACACTTGCGTTTTTATTATTCTAACACTAAATATGACCCGAATTGAAAAGATCAAAATACTTGAAGTTCATTATAATGCAAATAAAGGGAATTTGAATTTAACGTTCCTTCCGTCATCTCATAAAATTTAACTTTTCCCATGAGTCCCAATCGTCCCAAAACTATGTACAAAGGATATGACTCGACTTAGCAACTTATGTAAGCAACTAGATAATTGAACTAAGGGTTAAGTGTGATAACAATAATGCACTAAAAGTGAGTGCATACAAGGTAGGCTAAGGCGATTTGGGTGTACATTTGGGGGTGGGGTGTAAACAATGCTCTTCATTGATATTCGGAAAACCAAACATCACGAGAACCGCGAAAAGGATAGGCTCTGAGGGGTTAACTAGGGGTATCGTGTACTAAAGATGAGTACAACGCAAGGGTGTGGGGGAATTACTCAACCGATGTGGAAGAAGTATTGAATTACAGGTATCAAATAAGGGTTATCCTAATCCCTCTTATCATTTAGTTATTCCTAACTACACAAGTGTAGTCTTACTAGCGATCTCGGAATGCATCACAAAACAAGTTCTATAATCTATTATACTACCGGTTCACACTCTAAGCATTAAAGATGAATGCTTCAATTCTTACTAATCTAAGGGTGATCCTCACATTTTGGGTGGAATTTAAGTGGTAAAGGTTTTTGTGCTAGTCATATAACTTCCTATCCATGAGGCGCTTTATTAAGACTAATGGCCCACCCTATATGTCATGAAAATTGAAAATTTGGTGCCAAAATTACCCTAACCGACATTTTCTCATGGTTTATTACGCAAATGCAATTGGACAAAGAAAATAGTCAAGGATAAGCATAGTTTCAAAGTTCTCGTTTTATTTTCCCTCCCTACACTTAAACTGAACATTGTCCCAAGATTCCCGAAAGTATCAAAGTTATGATAATGTAAGGTAATTAAAAGCGAAGAAACTAATACTCCCCGATTAGCTCGGTAGGATCCGTGTAAAGTGGTGGTTACATCTTTCTTCAAGAAGAACGTTTGCGTGAAAAGCTCCTTCTCATCTTGTGTATCTTCTTCTTGGTAAATTAAACTGGACACTTGAAGAAAATAAACGAAACCTTGGCGTAAAATCGTGGTAACAATATATATAGGACTCTACTAAACTAGGATATAATGCTTGTGGAATGGATGTTTGCTGAATTTCTGAAAATTAAGACACGGAAAATTCCAAAATTTATAAGTAGCTCATAAAATGAGAAAAAGTAATCGATTGTTTTGCTGCTACTTCGACGCCGTCAGTTGCGATCTGACGCCGTCAGTTATCGACGACAAAAGCGGTCCGCGATTTTACGGAAAAATTATGGAAAATTTACATCTTTAGAATCTGGAAAAATTTCCTACAAAACATCCATTATGACTCGATACAAGCATTTGACTCGAACAAACACACATGTATATCTTTTAATTAATTGTAATTCTCATATTTACGTTTTTTGAAAGCGTGTGTAATCCTCCCTACACTTATCCCTTATGTAAAATACCTTTATAAGTAATTAAGGCGAGGTTAAAGACAAAATAAAGCATTTTACAAATTTAAACATGAGAATAAACAATCAATAAAAGATACACGACACAAACAAGTAAACAATTAAGCATGGGTTTCCCCCGAAGCGCTTTTCTTTATTTATGAGTCTTGTAGCTAGACTCAAGTCGCACTACCCTACGTGACTTCATTACCGTCACCTTCTTCCTTTTTTGCTCTTCCTTCGTCCAAAGGACGAGGCGTTGTATGCTTACCGTGGATTCCTTGCCAACGTCGTCTATTATGGTAACGGTTTTATCCTTTAGATTGGTTTTCTTCATCAGTGTCTGCCCAAACCATCTTGGTTTGTTTCTACTCGTAATGCTCTTATTCGTCATTTGTATAAGAGTACTTTCTCTCCTTTAAAAATTCCTTAGGGTTCTTTTGTGTTTGTGGTATTGAAGTGGGATTATTTCCTAACTTTTATCGCTGGCCCACAATGTTGCATGTAATCCTTGAACCATGAAATCTCTAAGCCCTTTTCCCAATCGTTCATTTCTTCTTAACCACATTGTTAGGGACTTGTGGATTCTCATCCGTAATCTTCTCCATGATTTTAAGAGGATATCTTGGAACAATGGGTATCCTAGCGTACCCTTTGCCGCTTTTAAGTATCATGATGCCCTCCCCGCATTTGATGGTTGCTTTGGCAGTGGCCAGAAAAGGTGTCCCAAGAATGAGTGGCATGTTTCTATCTTCCTCAATGTCTATGATCACGAAATCAACCGGATAGACAATATTAGCCACCTCTATTAAAACATCCACTGCGATTCCTATGGGGTAGACATAGGTGTGATTTGCTAAGGAAAGTCTAAGATCGGTCTTAGTTGGCTTCTCCCTAGTTAACTTATTATAGATTGATAATGGCATTATGTTTACATCAGACCCTTGATTAGCTAAGGCATTTATATTATCAATGTCACCTATGCTACATGGTATCACGAAGTTCCCTGTGGTGTCTCGTTTTTTAGTTACTGGTTTTTTTAGAACCAGCTCATACAGAGGTCCCATAGGCATGGTGTCATACTCTTCTCCTATTATTTTTCCTTCAAGGGCTTCCCTAAGAACCTCATTGTACCTAAAGTTGTTCACTTGGTTAACAATGGTTTTTTTGTTAATTTTGTGCTTAAGGTAGTACTCAATGGTCTCGGGCTCATTATTAGGTTCAGCCTCCTCCCTCTTGCTCTCCTCAGTTTCCTTCTCCTTAACCTTTCCATCTTCAGGCATAATGGAAATGGCATTAACAAACGAAGTGGGAGGATAATCATTGCTTCTTACTAGCACCTTTTTGGGAACTTTTGTCTTGGTATATTCTTTTACCAGGTTCATCATTTCCGTCATCTTTGCCTGCATTTCCGCTCTTTGTCTATAAACCTCCTCTTCAAATTTTGCTAATCTCTGCGTATGAGTTGCCATGTACTCCCTCATTTGTTCCTTAAAGCTTGGTGAGAGTGGTATTGGGGAAGTAGAACGGAAGCGTCGTTCGGAATTAAGATTTTGCTCACGACTTGGGGATTCGGAGAAAAGAGTTGGGTGGTTGGTGGAATAGGCGGAATTGACTATTTCCCGAGGGATTGGTACGGGGGCTCTCTTATGCCTTTCTATCAGATAATCAATCCTTCTCTCAAGAGCACTCATTTGCTCTTCGGTAACGTTGGCAGATTCAAGAGGAGTTGATATGGCATTAACCACTTTAACGGGGGTTTCAGGGGATTCATTCCAATCTTCGTAGCTTCGATCGGCAAGCTCTTCTATAATATCCCAAGATTCCTCTGTGTTAAGGTCGCTAAGCCTTCCACCGGCGGCTTGATCAATGGATCGCCTTGTGATGAAATCGGTATGGTCATAGAAGATTTGGATTTGAAGCCAAAGATCAATACCATGATGCGGGACTTTATGGAGTAAGTCCTTGAATCGAGTCCATGCGTCGTAGAGAGATTCACCTTGAAGTTGTTGAAACGTCAAGATGTCTCGTCTTAGTTTAGTGGTTCTCCCCGGTGGGAAAAATTGAGCAAGGAAGCGAGAGGTGAGATCATCCCAACTTGAGATGGAGCCGGCGGGAAGTCGCTCAAGCCAATTACTAGCTTGGTCCCCGTAGAGAGAATTGGAAGAGAAGCAGACGCGAGGTCTCCGGAGTAGTAGCATCGAGGTCGATGGAATCGAAAATTTTAAGGAAATCCTTAAAATGCTGATTAGGATCTTTGGAACGAAGTCCGTGGAATGCACATCCGTTTGCACCAACCGGATGGTGTCGGATCGCAGGCCGTAGTTTGGGCTGGTCGGAAGCTCAATGGTGTTCCTATAGCCTAGGTGGCTTGGTCTCGAGTATTCACCAAGAGTACGGCCTCTTGGCGGGTCATTTGGTGGTGGGTTGATGAGTGGTGGTTGATTATCACCTTCCATGATGAAAAGTGATGGGATTACGAACAAAGGTCACGAAGAAGGGGGATAGACTACGAGGAAGCTAAAAATGGGAAAAAATGCTTACTCCATTAAACCATCACCATTGGTTCCTAGAGCTATCTCATTCACAACTCCACTATTATCACCACACCTCTACAATTTAGAGGATTTGCCTCCTAGGCCGTCTCATCCTCCTCCACCGGCAACATTCTCCTCATTAGGAGGAATAATGGTACAAAATCAAGGTGTTGAGTCAACACTAGCTCCGGCTTCCTTTTCGCTGTCACCATCATATAATCCCATTTGGATTATGAGAAATTATCAAGGTCAACCACCGACCATATGGAAGTTGACACTCTATACCACCACCATCATTCTTGGTCGAGCCATATTCAAATGTGCCTCCACCAATCCCTCCGTCGTTTGAGGCTCCCCTAACCCGCTTCACTTGATCCTTCGCATCAAGCAATTTCATTTCTTCCACCACCACTACCTAGCCATGACAAAGATTGTTATCATTGTCAACATGTTGAAAGTTTGATACATGAAGTACGAGAATATCAACGTTTCATGTTCTATCACCCTCGAACGTTTCGACGAGATTAAACCTAAACAAACTGAGCTAGAGGATTTTTAGTGGTGTCCTAGTATCAGCGTTACTTAGATAAATCTAGTAATTCCAAGTCATGTATCGTTCATTTTCTTTGTTTTTAGAGTCATGTATATCATACCTCTAGTTTTATTAAATGAAAATTACATGCTACCTGCTATATATTTCTGAGTATATGATTATATTGTATAATACATATCTCACTTTGATGTTAACATTATTTGTTATATCACCATTGCTGAATTCAGTCATCAGCCAGACGGATCCCTTTGTTATATCACTTTGATGTTAACATTATTTGTTATATCAATACGTGGATCGCTTAAAGACCTCCACTTGAAATAACAAAACATGGAACATGAAGAATCAAAGACTACGGGACTCTGAGCAAAGAATTTAATCAAGAATCCAAGAACACCAAAATGTAATATCTGCGTTTGTAATTGATGTAATTGAGGTGACCTCCATGTGGGAGATTGTTAGGATTTAGAAAATCCGGTAGTTAAAGAGTCGGTCACCTCAAGTATATGTATTCGCTTGAAAGCTCGAGTCGTAGTCATTTAGTGTTAGTAAGTAATTTATTAAGTAACACCGTGGAGGACTGACGGTCTTTACCCATCAGATGACCGATCCACACCGTAGGAGGCGTGTCTTGTATGAACTTATAAATACCCTTTGCTCAGCAAGGCAAAGGGTTGGAGCTTTCATAATTCATTTTTCTTTGTCTTACTAAAGTTCTCAACTCTCTTCCACTTTCTCTCTCTAAAACTCATATCATACGCCCCATATATATTGTGTGATTGTGTGTTTGTGAAAACCAATAAGTAACACGAGTGAACTTACAAATCCGGGATATAAGCGTATATTCCACCGATTTAGATTTATAGATTATTAAAAATAAATTTATTTAATTTAGTCATATGAAATATACTCTCACCGTAACGCTTACGACAAAGTTACTCATTTAATACAAACACAATTAAGGTGTAAAATATCACACAATTCTCTTTATCTCTATCTCTTAAATACCTTAGGTTGTCCACGTCATGACCAACACGACCTTGCCACATCATTTCTCTCGACACCGACTGATGACGACCAAGTTGAACAATATTTAGATCGGTGACCTAAAGTTGAAAAAAAAATGTGTAAAATCGGTTGAAAATGACCGATTGTGTGTTTACATGTTGCTCGACCGATCCTCAACCTCGTCTCCACACTGCAATGACCGACTTGAAAGTCGGTCGACACCTCGACCGACCGACTTTGTCGTCAAACAACCGAAACAACAATAAAAGTCCACTGTGAGCTTTGCCGTCATCAACTTAATCCACCTTATTGAGATGAACAATATTTAGATCACGTGGACATATTTAAGTTACACTCAAACAACATTAAAGACAAAAGAATAGAATGAATGTTCTTATATGTGCCTCCAATAACTCCCAAAAATGTTCTTTCAAAATCTCATACAAATGTTATATCAATCAACCTACAAACAAAAAATAGATACAACTTGTCACAATATTACCTTTTATTAAAAATAGACCCATACTATGTAAAACATACTTCACCAAATTAGTTCTACGTTTAGTATTAAAAATGTTCTTTCAAAATCTCATACAAATAGTATTTTTCTTTATCTACTCTTCAAATAATACATTTTATGGAGCATGAAAATGACATGGTAATAACATTTACATGTTTATTTGTCCTTAGTCTAAAAAAAGGTATAGAGAAATGAAAAATTTTAAAATCACGAAAAAGGAAAGGAAAGTAGCAGAGTGCAGGTGCAGGGGGTTAACCAATGGTTCACGTCAGGGGGAAAATAATTCACTAGCTTCATATATATCTTGGTGTGGGTCCTAGCCGTAAAGCTTAATAGTAACAGTAACACTAACCCGCGCCGTATAGCATAGCGGCGGAGGTGACTTCAGGTTGCCGTCATCAACCACTCACTTCGATCTCTACATTCATTTCTCGACCATTGTGCATGCACCATAATCAAGCACAATTATTTTGCAGCCCTGGTTTTACTTTTATTTTTGGGGTTTTTTTTGTTTTGTTTGAGTTTTGGTGTAAAAATAGAAAAGAATTAACTTCAAAAATACATTAGCGGTTTGACAAATTTCACAGCAAGTTGGATCACATGCATTCCTCAGTCAATATACATAACTTTTTCCCGTTATCTGCTAACTTGAGTATAACATGAGAGGTTTTTTTTTTTTTTTTCTTATAGTGTGTATCTAGTTGGTAGTGTTATTATCTATTATTATTATTATTATTATTATTATTATTATTATAAAAATTCACCTACTCTGATTATAGTAATTTCACTTTCGAGCAAGGACAACGCTTGAACTTTTCAAACGGTTTGAATTGCGCTTGCAATTTGTGCACACTATCGTAACGGTTCTACAATTTACTCTTTATATTTATACAAGAAAACATTACGCTTAGTTAAAGAATCCCTATTAGCTACTACGCATATGATTAGGTATTCGTAAAGGGGTTCATAAAGATTTATAAAACTCATTTGTACCTTAATCAATCATTACATGGTTTGAGACTGGGAAGCTTGTCAAGTTTGATTGTCGAAGTGGGAGATTTGTCTCGGATCTTCTTCAGTTTGGCGTTAAATCATGAAAACTCAACGAGCTTGGTAACGAAAGTCAATTTCTCACAATTAGTTTGAATATATGGTGAATGTGTGAACGGTGTTGCTCATCCAAGTAGCTCCCCCGAGCAGGCTTTCCGATATCCTTATGTGTGATAATTTTACTTACTAAATTAATTAATGACCACTATAAATAAGAAATTAACCGGAAATTATCATAAAGTATTATGAAATATTGTTTCTAACTAAAGAAGCTTTGACTTAGATATTATTGGTGTCACAAGCATTTCGCCAAAAGTAAAAACACGCCGCTACTTTATTTTTGGCAAACAGAATGTGAATTAAAATCAAAATGGAAATTTCCATGTGAGATAAGACCAGATTTGCTAACTACAAACTTATGAGTTTGTGATTAAACTTAATTTAATTGAAAAATCCATTAATAATTAACATCAAACTTTCTATATTTAACAACTTTTATAATTATAATCATTAAATATGTATAAATATAAAAATATTAAGTTCACCAAATGCTATTTTACACATATGATAAAGCTTAACCACAATTTATATGATTGTGGTTAGCAAAACCTCAATAAAGATTAACGATAAAAGAAATACAAAAGTACATGATCTTTAAAATTATGAAAATGCGCCATGAGAACTTTGGTATAGCACCAAATGGATTTTGATGATGGCCAATTCTCAAGTTAGCAATCTTGGAAGCAAGAACGCGACGACTAAAGGCCACACAATAACTTGCTAAGTCTCGAAACTATGAACTTATACACAAGGAGGTGATAGATGATACCACATTCGATACTTTTACGGTATTAACTTAACAACTTTGAGATCTTGATCGAAATATGATATTTTTTTAAGTAATTTCGGTACAATTGACTTTATAGTACTGTTGGAAATGATTTTTTGGGAATTGTTTGGGTTTTTGGTTTAAGATGTGTGCATGTAAATAATTCGTCCCTAGGTCGTTACTCACTAGAATATTACAAGACTATTTCAGAGGTAGTGCTCAAGACAACTAAATCTTTTAAATCATTGCGTTTTTCTTAGAGCCGTATATGAGTGTATACGAGATATGCAACCGCACGTGGTCTTAATATTTTAGAGGCCTTAAAATAAATGTCATTATGTATATTTGAGGCATCAAAATTTTCTTCAAACATTAAAATGTCAACGATATATGAAAAGATATTATAAAAATTTGTTAAACTCTACTTCAAGTTAGCGAGAGTATCATATAAATTTCTGCACAAGGCCTTCGCTAGACCACCGACGACAGTGTTCTTTTTCATATCTGTCTTGTAACTATATAACGTTACAACACCAGCCTGCATGGTGTGACATTTATTATGCGATCCCCGATTTGGGGAATCGAATATAATTTAATGATTTATCTTTGCATGGTGCGTACAGAGGTGACGTTGCATCATTGCTTGAAAATTACAAACATGAAATTTTTTTAGTGAACAAATCATTCTATCACATGTGCATTCTATTTCTACCTCGCGTGGTAGACAGAAACTAAAACTCGTTTAGGTTATCAAAAGTTAAAAAGAACGGTAACACAAAACTTTTGAATTGGGTGCTGTTAAATTTTGGGTTGGTAATCTATGACAAACATATCATTCTATCAATTACTAATGACTTTCAAGGTGTGGCTTATTGCAGGATTAATTACAGGGGTTTAACCTGGACAAAGGATAAAAGATTTAAAGTTCCAAGAAGCTCATTTCTGCTGAAGCCTTCCTTCGTTTCACGATGAGTCTCTACTAGCCGTTAGAGGGTCTTAGTGTAACTTAATCTCCTATTTAATAAGTCCTTTATCTAGGGTTAGACACACTTGAGTGTGCGTCTTTTGTATCACTCTCTTCTTCTCTTAGATCATTTCACCGATCTTGTCTTGTCTTTACACTCATATGATTATTGTCTCATTGACATTAATCTAATCTTGTAACATTTGGATACTATTAATCTAAGTGACTATTGCGACTTAGATCCGAATAAAGGTTACATTGTTTATCTCATCATTTGCCTATACTTTCGTGACATGGTATCGAGCATCGGGCTCATTGATTCTCTTTGGCAACAAAGGTGTGGTTTGGGGTTATTGCTATTGGCGTAATCACTGGTTATCTTCTGTTTACAATTTACCCTAGACTAAGTGAATCTAGGGTGATTGTGATTTGTTCTTCCGCTGCATATTTCTCTGTAAGTCTAAGTCTTATCTTCTCTTTAAACATACAGTACTTAAGTCTCTGTGGGTGCAAACGGGTAGACTAACATCTTGATCTACCACCTTGAGTGGTACGAATACCTGCTCTGGTTTGCCCTAGTCCACAGGCTTGGTGCTTGTTGGTTCTTATTGCTAAGTCTTATTTACTTGTCTATTTACTCTTATTATTATATCTGTCTGGGTTCTCTGTCTGTCTTATTATCTCTGTCTTATTGTTTATATTATGGCTATTGGTGATGATAATGTTGGTGGTGGTGGTTCCACTGAGAAAAGCTTATCCTTTGGTGATGCTTTGTATTTACACCCCAATAACACCAATGGTACTCCCATTATTTCTATTAAACTCACTGGAACTGAAAATTATAAAATATGGAATATGGCCATGACATTTGCCTTAAGGAACCATAACAAGTTGGGGTTTATTGATGGTACTTGCATAAGAAATGATTCTAACCCCGTCTTGCTAATCGATGGGATACTTGTAACTCTGTTGTGGTCACTGGATCCTCAACTCTCTCACCGAATTATTCTTGGTGCTATTTATTCTAAAGCTGCTTATGAAATGTGGAATGATCTTAAAGATACCTATGATAAAGTTGATGGTTCACTATTTTAATTTGCACAAAACATAAATTCTCTTAGTCAAATGGGTCCTCTTGCTGATTACTATAACAATCTTAACTCTTTATGGAAAGAATTTGATTGTATGATTAGCTTGCCTCCCGCACTTGTGAGGTCGCAAAACATTTTGAAAGACACAATCGCCTAATCAAGTTAATGCAATTTCTTATGGGTCTTGATGACTCCTATGTTCCCATCGAAGCAATATTTTAACGAGAGATCCTTTACCTAATGTCAAAGCGCTTTCTCTGTTGTCTCGGAGAAGAATCTCACGTAAACGTCTCATCCGGGAATAGCTCGCTAAACCAAATGCTATAGCTTTTCTTGCAAAAACTTCGATGGTGGAAAATTTTTGATAACAAAAGAGGTTTTAATAACAAAGTGTCTGGTTTTAATAATGGTAATGACTCTAATAGCAGAGGACCAAACATGAACCTCAAATGTACTAATTGCAAAAACACGGTCATCTTGTTGATAGATGTTATGACCTTGTTGGGTATCTGCTTGGATATGTTAAAAGAAATTTTAATGGTAAACCTTTCAAGAAGAACAATGTTTCTTTGAAACCAATTGTGTCACCGATAATAGTGCTAGCAACTCTCCTGTCTCCTTGTCTAATGAGCGACTCTCGAGACTTATGAGTCTCCTCAATGACAACAATGTGTCATCCGCAAATGCCAACTTGGCGGTAAAATTTTCGGGAACCTTCTTTAATGGCGGTGTCAAGTTTAATGTAAACTTCAACAAGTTTTTAACAACAACACTAAAACCTTATCCGGAAACATCATGCAGGTTGGATTGTTGATTACGGTGCAAATCGACACATGACGTGTCTCGAAATTTCTTTAATCAATGTTGTTAACATTTCAAATCTTGGCTTAACTGTTGGACATCCCAATGGTACTCAGGCCTTAATTACTAAAATTGGTGATTTAAAGGTCAATAATGACCTAACTCTTTTTGATGTTCTTGTTGTTCCTGAATACAATGTTAGTTTACTATCTGTTCATAAGATTGCTAGAGACAATAAGATGTTTGTTGGGTTTAATGAATCTAATTGCTATATACAGGATTTACATCAAAAAAGGATTGTGGGGATTGGTAAACAATACAATGGATTATATATATTTGATATAGATTCTACATGTAAGATTACTTCTAACAACTGCATATCTGTTTGTCATGTCTCTAAGAATCTCTGGCATCAAAGACTTGGTCATCCCTCTGACCAAGTCCTACACATACTTAAACCCACTCTTAAATTTGATAGTTCACAGAACCGATCATCTCGTGATACTTGTAATAAAGCTAAACAAACCAGAGAACCATTTCCTTTAAGTGAACATAAATCCACTAAAATTGGTCAACTTGTTCACCTTCATGTTTGGGGACCATATAAAATCACTAGCGAGATGGTTATAAATATTTTTAACCATAGTTGATGACTATTCGAGGCGATGTGGGTCTATATGCTTAGGGAAGGATGATGTTTATGTTTCCATTGTTAACTTTACTCATATGCTATCAAATCAATTTGAACACAATGTCAAAGTTTTAGAAGTGATAATGGGACGAATTTGTCAATAATAAACTTCAACAATTCTTTCATGAAAAGGAATTCTACATCAAACCTCTTGTGTTTATACACCACAACAAAATGGCATTGCGAAAGGAAACATAGGCATCTCCTTAATGTTGCTAGATCCCTTATGTTTCGTGGGAATTACCTCTATATCTTTGGCTGAATGTGTTCTAATCACGCTTATGTCATAAACAGTTGCCTCTTGATTAAATCAGCAAGTCCCCTTCTTCTTTGTGTATGGGCATGACCCTTCTCTCTCTCCTTAGAGTCTTTGGTCGCTTATGCTATGCCACTATTCTCAACATCTCGACAAATTTGGTAGTAGGTGCGAAAAAGTGTTCTTATTGGTTACTCGAATGAAAAAAGGGTTATAAACTCTTGAGCCTAGAAACAAAAATATCTTTTATTCCGAGATGTCAAATTTTATGAAGCTATTTCCATTCAAAATGAAAAACTCGTGTCAAAACCTTTTGTTGAAACTTATGTGCCTAAAGATTTAAACCACAAAATTTCTTTGACTCACAAACAAGTCCCAATGATGAAGGAGAGTGACATCCTATGATGATAGCACGTGGTAAGTCATCCTACTAGGATTGATGAACCGGTTGCAACATCTATAGATGATAATACACACCCGAGGGCAACATATCACATGAATCACATCCTGGCGATGCATCTTACGATTCTGGCGATACATCATCCGATTCTCACTGAACAAGAAAGAGGCTTGCCACCACTCTCGCTAGAAGGTCAACTAGAGTTTCTAAGTTGCCCAAGAATCTAAATGACTTTATTGTTGAAGGAAAAGTCAAATATGGGGTTGAAAAAGTTGTTAATTACTCTAATCTTAACAAGGATAACTATTGCTTTGCTTCTAGTCTTAATAAAAGTATTGAACCTACATTATGAAGAAGCTATCCTTGATAGCAATTGGGTAGATGCTATGAATTACGAAATTGAGGCCCTAAATGAAAACCATGCTTGGGATATAACCGATCTACCTCCTAATAGAACTCCCATTGGTTACAAATGGATTTTAAAATCAAATACAAAGCCAATGGTGAAGTTGATAGATACAAGGCTAGATTAGTTGTTAAAGGCTACAACCAAAGGAAGGAATAGACTATGATGAAACTTTTCCCTGTTGTGAAAATGTCTCATCGTTAGATGTCTTATTGCCTTAGTTAGTAAAAACAAATGGCCTCTTTTTCAACTTGATGTTAACAATGCTTTCTTGTATGGAGATCTTGATGAGGATATCTATATGACCATTCCCAAGGGGTTACGTAATGAGAACAATAAAATAAAGTCGTAAACTTGTCAAGTCTCTATATGGCCTAAAACAAGCTCCCGTGAAATGGAATGAAAAACTTGTCGTTGTTTTAAAAGAAAATAACTTTGTTCAATCATTAATGATCACTCCGTGTTCACCAAAAGAGAATAACAAGTTTATTGCTCGCTTGTCTATGTGGATGATATTGTTCTTCTCGAAAGCGTATTGATGAAATAAATAATTTTAAGGAGTTTCTAAAATCCAAATTTCATATCAAAGACTTGGGAAATCTAAAATATTTTCTTGGCATTGAAGTTTTAAAAGCGGGAATGACATTTGCCTTTCTCAAAGAAAATACTGCCTTGAACTCCTCAAAGAATTTGGTCTTGGGTGCAAACTGTGTCCACCCTATGGAACCCAACTCGTGCTTCCATACATTCCCACCGCCGATGACCCTTGCTTGTCAACATCATCGGTTATCGGGTTACTTGGGAAACTTATCTATCTCACCCATACAAGACACGGCATCTCATACTCGGTTCATTGTGCGGCACAATATATGCATTCTCCTTTAAAGTCTCATCCGGAATGTGCCTCAATGTTCGAGATATCTAAAAGGAGCTCAGTGAAAAGGTCTAAGGTACAATTTCAAAGAACTCGAAAATCATCTTGAAGGATATAGTGATCTTGATTGGGCCAATGCAAGAAAACCGAAAATCATCACGTGTTATTGTGTTTTCTTTAATAATTGTTTAATCTCATGGAAAAGTAAAAACAAAATACTCTTTCAAAATCTTCCATGAGCGAATATAGATCTATGTCTCTCTGCTGTGAAATCATTTGATTCAAAAATCCTAAAAGACCTAAAAGTTGATATCAATCTTCCGTCGATCTTTTTGTGATAACAAATCGCTTTACAACTTGTCAACCCCTGCTTTTTCATGAAAGATCAAAACACTTTGAAATTGATGTTCACTTCATCGTGGGAAAAATTGCTAGAGGTGTTATAAATGCTAAAAGATTGGCTCTTCAAACCAAACCGCAGACATACTCACAAAGAACCTCCTGCCTATCAAGATAAATTTTGTGTGAAAAATTGATATTGTTTGATATGTTTGCTCATCGTTAAGGGGAATGTTAAATTTTGGGTTGGTAATCTGTGGCAAACATATCATTCTATCAATTACTAATGACTTTCAAGGTGTGGCTTATTGCGGGATTAATTACGGGGGTTTAACCCGGACAAAGGATAAAAGATTTAAAGTTCCAAGCTCATTTCTCTGAAGCCTTCCTTTTTCACGATGAGTCTCTACTAGCCGTTAGAGGGTCTTAGTGTAACTTAATCTCCTATTTAATAAGTCCCTTTATCTAGGGTTGACACACTTGAGTGCGCCTTTTGTATCACTCTCTTCTCTTCTCTTGATCATTTCACTGATCTTGTCTTGTCTTTACACTCATATGATTATTGTCTCATTGACATTAATCTAATCTTGTAACATTTAGATACTATTAATCTAAGCTAACTATTGCAGCTTAGATCTGAATAAAGGTTCTGTTGTTTATCTACTGTTGCCTATACTTTCGTACAGGTGCACTTTAGAAAATCTGGAGACATTAAGTTATTAACAACTTTACTCTAATTACATTGTTTTTCCAACTCATAGAGTTGAGATGGAAACTGAATACATTTGAATTAAGAGCATCTTCAGTGGTGAGTTTGAAAAAGGTTTAAGACGCTTAAACTTGAGTTCATGCATATATTGAAGCCCAATGTTAAAAATGACTATTCAAACAATAGGGTTTTTTTTTTTTTTTTTTTTTTTTTTAAATTTATTTTGGCAAAGAGAACATATATATAGATACCATTGAGCTTCAACATTGTTGAAGAAAAATTACAACCAATGAGACAAGATCTAATTCAAACAATAGTTTAATATAGCTCAACCTATTTGTTAACTTATTGACAAGTAGTTAAAGATTTAAACATAAAACTATTACCATTAAAAAGAAGATTTAATAACAACTTTAAAATTTGTCATATTTGCATCGGAGATTATTTAAGAGAGTAGTTAAAGATTCAAGACCATTACTCGCAAACTATGACCATTAAATAACTGATAAAACTACGTGAGAAACTCATTGCCTTATCTAATCATCGAGACTCCTCATTGTCATCCTATGCATTAAAATAACAGACTATTTAGTCCCATTGACATGAAAAGGCACTAGCCCAAACTTTCGTATGTGATTTACTGTTTTATTTTCATTTATTTACCCTTTTGTATTTTTTTCAAAAAATGATTTTGTACTTGTTTATGTAATCAAGAATTAAATAAAATAGTTGGTAGAAAAAGATATGACATTGATGAAATGACTTGTCATTGTAGGCAATCCTTGGTTTGGTTGATAATGAATGTTAGGGAAGGTAGACTTTTTTTTATTACTATTTTCCTAAAATCGATTTTGATTTTATTTACCAAACTTCAAAATCTAAATGTACTAAAACTGTAAATTAGCATACATAGCCTGTCTATCCACATGATTTTCAAACAACTCCAATGTAGTAGAGTACGTAGTAGTTGTTATGTGTAGTATCTAGTATATCTACGATAACCTAAAGTATAAAATTTCCTAGCTCAAAACATGCATGTTAAATGGTTAATATATATAAACTGGAAAATTTACTAACCTGTAGAATATTACGAAGATTTAAAAAACTAAATGAAAAGCAAATTTGGAACGGATATCTAAGACAAGTATTACAGTACACTGTATTTTTCTTCAAAACGGTTGTGAAGCGTATGTATGTACGGTGGAAAGCAAAAAGAAAGTGATTAAATTTTGCTAACATTATTGGAGTGTGGTGATCAAGGGATTATATTCAATAATTTCAGTTGTCCGTTTTATTAAATGTGTCATTCATGTCTCACGTCTGAAAAAGATTTACTAACCTTGAAAAAGGTGTTTAATTATTTTGTTAAATTTATAAACGTATTGATCGACATGCATTTATAGTTTAAATTTTAAATTGGAAAACTCCAAGTGACCTACATCTTTTTTGTTATCTTAGTTTTCTTTTTTAAAGGCTACTTCATGATCAACTTATTATAATAAGAAAATCAACATAACAAAAAACATACATCACAAAAATACATTTTAAATAAACACTACACATACAAACAAACACACTAATTAGTCAGCTGAGTGACCTTGTTCTCCATTTCGTCCATGAAATAGACTGGTCGACCGACAATGTGTAATAAGTGAGACCGAGTGGAACTAGTCCTCATGGGGAGACCGACCGAATGTTTTCTCCCTTATCACACTTAGTCTTAGTTATTATCCAAACAACTTCCTCTAAAACGACTTTTGTGTCTTCCGTAAATATCTTGTTAATCAAGAAAATACTATTTCTTAAAATATGGTTGATTGGTTTTAAAGTAAGTATGTTACTTAACCATAATTTTTTCTACATGTTCAATTTCTAATGAATCTAGATAACCGTTTGTTCTGGCATAAATAGTAAGTATTTGTTCTTCTCGTGTGAGACAGCCGAATTGAGGTTTTTTAGTAAGCAATTCGGGTAATCGTTACGTCTTGCCAATTGATTTTGAGTAGCTTTAATGAGATCAAAAGAAAACAGTGCAAAAGCTTTTAGTTATGTGAATTGTGCATGTTCAAATCTTGATTTCACGACTACTTGTTTCATAGCTCCAATTTGAGCCGCTGACCCCACCGTGGAAGTAGAGATGCCTATTATAGTAACTAACTATGAATGAAAATTTTTGTAGAAGGATCAAACAATTTTTTTTTGAAATCGTTAAATGGGATACGGAATAATTTTTTTCCCAAAATATACATAAAATTGTGAAAAATACACTAACTAGGCAGCAGTGTAGGGACCCTTCGGTGCCCTTAATAGCTCCGCCCATGTTAGTAATTCCAACATTGAAAACATCGGCAAATAAGAATATTTGGCATGAGTAGTCAAAATTACATTAGTAAAAATATAAGTTGAAACATGTCCTAATTGAGTCTCAACTACTGATAAAGCAGGCATACATTTGCCTTAAAGACATTTCTTCACTAAATAACTTGAAAATTGTTTATCCTTTTGAATTTAAAGTTTAAATTTCAGTAAGCATATACATTGCTCTCGCACCATTTAAAATGACTATTGTTGAAAAAAAAAAGTCGTAAGTTTATTTATTTATTTTTTATTATTTTTTTTTACAGTACCGTGACTTTTTTTCAAAAAGGATTGTACAAAGAAAAGAAACAAATAAAAGGAAAATGTGGAAAAGATGGAGTGGGGAGATGGGATTTAGGGTGTCCCCAAGATGATTTTTTAATATTTTGTACCATGTTGACACCAGAGATATTAGCCAGCTTTATACATTAAAATCCAAACTTACTTACCCGTCAAATCTACTTTTTTTTCTCTTAATATAATTTTGAAAAAAATACAAGTTTGATCCCTATAGCTTACCTCAAATAACAGCCTTAGTCCTTAAGTCATTTTAGTTACACTACACATACTTATTTTTGAAACTTATTGCCCATTTAGTTCATATTTAAAAAAAATAAGGATCATCTGTGTAATTATTTATAGTTTTTTTTAGGGTTAATGGTATAAAAAATACACAAACTTTCCACTTTTTACTATTGTGACAATAAACTTTTAATTTTCCTATTAAAACAAAAAACTTTCTTAATGACTCTTATTGTAACCAAATTGAACACGTGGCACAATTAATTAAGAGTTAATCCAAAAAAACCCGTTTTACTCGTTGCATTATATTGGGGGACCATTTATGTCAAGTTACCAAACATGTGGACTAATATTTAAAAAAAAAAACGCTTTTTATTAAAATGAAAAACCAAAAACTTGTTCTTCCCCAAATCTGCTACAAACCCAAGTAGTATAAACCCTAATCAATGAGTTCCTCAAGCTCAGCACAATCACGACTAATTGGTGGTAAGATTCAATACTATCAGAATCAGAATCAGCTTACTAAAGGTTCATACTTCAACCACAAGGAGGAATCAGGCAAGAGATTTGTCAAATGTAATGATTGCAAAGTGTACGAGTTTCTTGATGTAGAGCTTCCTACCGAGTACTACAAAGAGTTGGTGTTTGGGTTCTTTGAAAGCGAAACACATGAGCAACAATCCACATTCTCAACACATGGTTGAAGGTCTTGCTATTGAAAAGTCATTGTTGGAAGATGAGGTGAAGGCTACAAAGTCAAGTTGCGTTGTATGATAAGTTATTTTACATTATGATAGGATGCTTGTGTTTAATTTGTGTTGTATTAGGTATGACAATTGCCAAGTAAATAGGGTCTTGTTGTAATGGTTTTATGTTATGGAATGAAAATGTTGTCTTTTGCTTACATTTTCTTATATTTATGTTGCATTCTAATATCTGTTACAATCCAGTGTGATTTGTAGACCATAGTAAAACAGTGAGCATAGCATTCATTGATAGTTGATAGAAAACACATTATTATAGGGCCATAAAAGGCCTACATTAACTAAAGCGAAGACCAAGAGCCGATAAGACCAAGAGTCGATAAGACCAAGAGTGATAAGACCAAGAGTCGATAAGACCATAGACCCGGTGCTAGGGTAGTAGGTGCTTCTAACCCATCCTTTTCCCTTTCCTTCCCTTCCCTTTGGGTCGCAATTTGAGTTTTGGCAACATAAGGTTTGACACCAAATGCTTCAAGAGTGGCCTTCTGACAAACCTAGAACTTTTGGCCTTGCATCAAGCGAAGCTTATCAACATTTTCGGGTTAGTGGCTCATCATCCTCTGCATCATCGAGTAGTTTCAACATAATGTGAGCTTGAGCCCACCTTTGGTTGATAAAACTCTAGCTCATCAGGTGCTACTACATACTGCAATGGTGGAAAATACCCTGGCCATGTCCCACCTGTGTTACCTGAAGTTGTGTCATCTTCCACCTTGGCATATTCTGATGAGTCACTTGAAATGCAGATTATTTCTGAAAAATAAAAAAATATATAGCAAATTAAACATAAGTATGTTCAATAGATAAGAGATGGAAAAGGCAGATGAAGATGTTTGACAATTTATAACCTTTTCTCTTGTTGGAATCCTTGTTTCTTGAAGTCATGTTTGCAAAAGATGGAATAGATGTTTGATATGGTTTTGTAACATGTATATCCGCTATTATATAGAGGTGTGGTTATTCATTTGAACAAGATAAGATGGATTGATTCATTGATCGCAAACATGTTCGGTAGTGTCTGATCGCAGAAATGTTGAAAAGTGATACATTGACTCATTGTTGGATATGCCACAAAAGTTAGAAAATGCAATAGTGAAAGTCATAAAGGTGGTGCAACCGCAAATGCATAAAAGTGAGTTTTTGGAAGTGATGCAATGCAAATGCATAAAAGTATTTCAATTGTAAAACGAAGAACCTGCAATAATGTTACTACACCTAATGTTACCGCAATAGTCCAAAAATGAGTGTTGCACAAATTGTACAAAAGTAATTCATTGATAGAACAAAGTAATTCATTGATAGAATAGTCATACAAGAAGGTAGTTTAATTTGACCATCTTATGCCTCATATGATATACAAAATGGGCTATTTGTAGATGGTCATTTTAAACTTAACATACCTCTGAACCATATGGCGGTTAAAGTGTTTACACATCCAAAAGATGATTAACTATGCCCTCATAAGATATACAAAATGGGCTATTTAATTGTTATTAACATGATATACAAAAGCTAAAATAGATGGTAGTTGCACTTATATATCAAGTGCATTGTCTTTAGTACTGCCCTGACCATCCATTTTTTTGCCCAACTTCTTTAGTATGATTCTTTCACTTGGTCTTCTGATTTTATGAGCTTGTTTCTTTGTCTTTTGCACTTGAACTTCTTGTGCCTGCACTTGGTCTTGTACCGGGTAACTGAATTGAGTTAAATCAATCTCTGCTTGAACCGATCTTGATGTTCACTTGCACTTGTTCTTGAGGCTGAGTTGAACTCGATCTTGATGTTCACTTGCACTTGTTCTTGAGGCTGAGTTGAACCCGATCTTGATGTTCGACTTGCACTTGTTCTTGAGGCGGACTTGAACTCGATCTTGATATGCATCTTCCACTTCTTCGAGATCGGACTGAACTCGTTGTTGTTCTTGAGACTGGCCAAGACAGGTATCAACACCAAACCATCTTGCAAATGCTGAAGTACATGCCCTCCTCTTACCATGCCTTGTGGAGTGAACACATGGTATACCTGAAAGTTGCCACATCCTGCAACTGCAAGTCCTCTTTGTTTCATCAACAGTGAATCCATCACTTCCTTGTCTCACCTCAAACACATTCCCACCAGTTGGTATCACATGCCAAAACCTGCATATGAAATTTAACAATTTGAATCAAAATATGAAACACATTCCCACAAGGTGTAGTTTAATGGACACTAACCTTTGTTGGTCTTTCAGGCATTCCAATCTTTTTTGAATGTTGGGACACACTCCATTAGTCCACTTCCCACTAACCTCTCTCATCTTCTGCATCCTTTCCAAGACAATAACCCTAATAGCTTCTAACATGGTGATCAGTGGCTTATGCCTAACACCCACAATCACACTATTGAAGCATTCACTAAACCCATTTTCAACTGCTTCACAACCTCTGTCAACCTCAAAGAAAGCTCTGGACCATGTCTTGGGATTCTTATCCATGAGAAACTTATGTGCACCAGGGTTGGCCTTTTTAATCTTATCCATTATTTTATTGAAAAGTTGAGGGTATGATGCTTTAGATGCTGCCCAGAATAGATTCCTAAACTCCAATCCAGTGTAATGTTTCCTAAAGCCTTCATATATGTGTCTTGCACATTGCCTATGCTCAGCATATGGCATTACTAGCTTCACTGCTTCAATAAGACCCTACAAAGGCATGTTGGTGTGTTAGATCATGTTTAATATTATATTAACAATTGTGGGAAAAAATCAATGTGTAAAGCATACCTTGTGTTGATCAGATATGAGAGTTAGACCTTCACCTTTAACTTTACCCAAATCTTCTTCAAGCAACTCTAAAAACCAACTCCAATTATCTTTATTTTCAACATTTACCACAGCCCAAGCCACAGGGTAAATGTGGTTATTCCCATCTCTACCAATTGCAGCAAGAATTTCCCCTTGATTAGGACTTTTCAGAAACAACCATCTAAGGCTATAACTGGCCTACATCCTGCTTTCCATCCATTAGCTAATCCAGAAAAACAAACATAAAACCTATCAAAATATGTCTTGTTATCTGGGTTGACTGTCACTCCCAACTTCACAGTTGACCCAGGATTGGTGTCTAAAATAGCTTTCCCATAAGATCTTAGCATACCATAGTGTTCTGCTACAGTTTTTTCATTCTGTGTCAAGGCAAACTTCTTTGCATATACACATTGATTAGGTGTAACCTTACACTTGTATTTTTTCATCACTAGGTCAGCTATACTATTCAACCTAATCTCAGGATTATCCCTAATCTTTTCACCAAAGACCGTCCTATCCACTTATAGTTGACCAATGAGCCAAACCGGAAATTCCTAACACATGTATGCTCATCAACTAATGTTTTAACTCGAAAAGTTTTCTCTTCGACATCCAACTAGCATAACATCTCCAAGGACATGATGGCAATTCATTACTACTAACACTAGGATACCGATTTGCTTCCTTTGTTTACCAAGATCTGGATCACCACCTTTCGTGTCTTTGTCCACACCTAGCCACCACCATCTTTGAATTACTCTTCTCATACCATAGTGAGAAGCCATTAGCCAAAGCATAGAATGTCAAACACTCCTTGAACTTGTTCACAAATACATACTTTAAACCTTTACGCAATTGTAACACAACATAAGTTAACATTCATCATTAATAACCAACATAACAAATTTTAATTTAAATATAAGTATGCTCAACATACTCACCTCTGGTTTCCTCGATCTCAGTGTGTACTTTCATCATACATGGGGTACCTTTCAATACTTGTTTGAGCAATAATGAAAGGGTCTTGAGTGTTTCCTCCTCATCAAGAGCCTTAAGCTTTCTTAGTAGCTCATCCATGAAAAATCATGATCGGTCCTAACATCGAGAATGAAGAAGAATTTAAAGGCACACTATTTGCCTCATTTGGCTCTTCCATCGCTCTACCTTATCCCTATTAGCTTTGATCCTATTTCTAAGCTCAATCAATTCTCTTCACCGGGACTAAGATAATCAATGGACTTATCACTATCATACTCCCAATCATAATCACTATCGAATCATCATCATTTTCAATCACCCTAGCATCCATACTAGTACTACCACTATTACCTACACCACTAGTACCTACACCACTAGTACCTACACCACTAGCTTTGGTGAGAAGATTCACCTTGAGTTTCAAAGATACCCATCTCATTGAGCCTCCATCTCATCTACGCTAAAATCATTGCAATACCTTATTTTTGGTCCGACTTTACTCTTAGCAACACTAGCATCCATACTTATTCTATCTACTTTACCTAGGTACTCGATAAGTCCATTTCAAAGTTTGGAGATATACATCAAGCTCACCAAATACAATGACCACATCAAACATATAGTTTAACTCATTATCATCGGTGACTCTAACTAAACCAACCTCCAAGTCATGATTTGGGACTCAGAATACACCCTTCAATATCTGTTTCAACTTTTCTTCAAGATATTGGGCAAACTCTAAGTAAGGCATCCTTCTAATAGACATAGGATCGACAACACCATGCACATACCTAAGGGACCATGGTGAAATACCCATCCAGTTTATAACTAAGATGTGTTGAGCAAGATTAGGTATCATTCTAAAATTAGGGCTTGCGACTATTCGTGATTAAAACACAATTAATCGATTCAAACGAAATTACATACCTGACTTGTTACAAAAACCATAAACAATTGGAAAGGGGTCAACGCGGATTTTTCAATTTGGTGGATTAGGGTTTTTCAGTGGAAGGCGGGAAGATGTTGGGATGACTGAATGGGGGGGGGGGAATGGATTGGGGTATAAAAAGCGTTTTTTTTTTTAATGTTAGTCCACATGTTTCGTAACTTGACATAAATGGTCCCCCAATATAATGCAACGAGTAAAACAGGTTTTTTTGGTTTAAACTTAATTAATTGTGCCACGTGTCCATTTTTGTTACAATAAGAGTCATTAAGAAAGTTTTTTGTTTTAATAGGAAAATTAAAAGTTTATTGTCACAATAGTAAAAAGTGAAAAGTTTGTGTATTTTTTATACCATTAACCTTTTTTTTATTACACGAATAGTCCCTATTTCCTATAATAGGGACTAAATGGGCAACAAGTTTCGAAAATAGGTATGTGTGGTGTAATTAAAACGACTTAAAGACTAAACCTGTTATTTTGGATAAACCACAAGGACCAAACGTGTAATTTTGTCTATGATTTTTACTGTAATATCTAATTTTAAAATCTAGCGAGGTACTCGTATGATTTATCATTTTATTCTATACACCGCATAATTGAGCTTTTATTATGTGGAATGTGTGAGATTTTGGGTGTCTCTTCAATTATTACATGTTATATGCTATGAGTTTGTCATTGTCACAACTCACAAACTACTGTATTGTCTTCATTGAGATATTTGTTTCACACGTTTACACAATAGATTCTTTTTTAAGAACAGCGCCATTATATAAAAACTAGCAAAAGCTAAAAAACCAAGAATTGCAAAGAGAAAGAGTTGTCAATAGGATTTTCTAACGATCCTATCCAACTTAACCTAAACTTAGGATTTCTAAATGAAATCCACAAAACGACAGATGAACAATAGAATCCCATATACTCATCTTCTTAGGCTTGATCATTGAAAAGATCCAATCATTATGAGAATTCCATATAAACCACATCATCGTAACAACAACCCCTTCAAGAATAAGCCTCACATTCTTTGACACATGAGGATCACCTAACCATGTATACCACTCCGCAATATTAAAGACATCCGGAATTTCCAAATCACACCATCTAGCCAATAATCCCCAAAGGTCCCGTGTCATCCGACACGAGAAGAAAAGATGGTCAACACTCTCCACATGCTCCTTACACACGGGGCATAAGAGAGAAGCAACTTCAATGCCTTTCCGATCCAGATTCACCGTGGTTGGAAGTTTATCAAGCCTCAACCTCCACATAAACACGTTGAATTTAATAGGAATACATCTAGGCCATCTAGTAGACGTGAAGGTACCAGATAAAATATGTTCATCGATAAAGAGAAAGAAAAGAAAAACAAAGAGCTAAAGAGCTTGGCGTCTTGGCCACTTTCAACCCAAGCCATCGCTTTTCTAAGTCAGACGCCAACCTCTTTTTCCCCTTATGATTCCTTGAAGCTGATTCCATTGCGGCTGCCAGGGGCGGATATACCGAAAGCGGAGGGCATCCACGTGCATACCTTTTAAACATCATTCATTTGTAGTGTATTTTTTTGCTTATTCCGAACTTTCTATATTTAGCACAAAGTGCATATTCTTTGCCGTTCTAAAAAATAAAGTGCATAACCTTTAACATATTTGGCTCCTCTCTGGGTAGTAGGACTAAATGACAGGAAAGTAATCACGTAAGCTTCGTTGCTCGCTGGAAGATGAATAACAAACTAGTCCTACAGGAAGATCATTTCTGTTAGAAAGAATATAACGTGTCCTAACAATATAAACATCAAATAAACAAGCAATTTAAAGCTAACAACATTTGATTCAATATACACAATTTTAAGTAAAAAGATACTAGTCATATCTTCAATATGTTATGCATTAAATGCATCAAGTCTTTAATGACTTGATGCATTGTAGATGCTCCTAGGAGGGATAAACTTTTTCAAAAAGTTTCATAAGAGCTACAACTTCAAAAGTATGTGTACTTTAGGTCATTTTACATCTTAAACTTTAATAAGCTATCAAAAAACAATAAAAATGAGCTTATAAACTTTAATTATAGGCCACAAGATGGTTATATAAATATATAATCATAAGGCTAAGCCAAAAAACATAAATTTAGATAAACACATATCATGTTAGAAATAAAAAATAAAAGTTTTGAGGATATTAAAATCTTTTTCTAACCTCTTATATTATATGCCTTAAACTTCAATTATCTTTATTTACACATAAAACGCCATAAAATGTTACATTTCACATACCTAAATCCTAATTGTTTAGTTAAAGATTGAAGTATATATGTTAAAAGCACATAAATTTTATAAAACAAAATCCATAAAGTCATATGTGATATACTTTTTTGTTCTTTTTAAATCATCTTATATTTGAAGCTAATAATAATCATGACATATCATTTTATAGATTTTGTTTTATAAAAATGATGTGATTTTAAGGATTTAAGCTTTACTTGAAGGGAATTGATATCTACACTACATCTTTTGATATATGCATCACAATTTTTGCATTGCAATTTGTACGGTACAAAACTGTAATGTATAAATTGTGATGCATGTATTAAAAAATATGATGTGAGTATCACCTTTTACTTTTACTTGAAGCATAAGAAGAATTTAGGTTGTGCATGCATCATTTGTTATTACTCACTAAAAATAAAAACCAGTACAATAAACCCTACACATTTATTGGTAATGTTTGAGCCATGCCTCGCATTTATATCACCCAATATCTCATACCATATAAAAGTTGTACATGTTTTGTTTTCG
Source organism: Chrysanthemum lavandulifolium (assembly GCA_022545495.1). NCBI lineage: Eukaryota > Viridiplantae > Streptophyta > Magnoliopsida > Asterales > Asteraceae > Chrysanthemum > Chrysanthemum lavandulifolium. The sequence goes on from CM040238.1 coordinate 65,959,070, forward strand.
GGAGATGATTTGCACACTTTATAAAATAATTGTGACATTTTAATTAATTGTGTTTGGACATTTATGCTCTTACATGTATAAAAGTGTAAGAATAACTATAAAAATATAAATGTCCAAACATAGTTAATTAAAATGTTCCAATCATTTAATGAAGTATATGGATTATCTAAAGTTAGAAAACTAGAAAGTAAAACAAGAAAGGTCCTTAAAGTTTAGGTCAGATGATATACAAATACAAATGTAAACTACTTTCTGTCCTCACCTTTTTCTCTCTCATTTTCTTCACTGACAAGGTAATACCCTGCACACTTCTTCACGCACGCACGCATTCCCTCTCATCCTCCATGCATCATCACTCTATCTCACTAGTCTTTGCAGAATGCAGACACAACAACAACTAACACACTAGCTACTCTATTTAATCCCCTCATTCATTCACATTCATATCCACCACCATTAACTCTCTTTCTTTCTCACTTGCATTTCTTGTGTACATGGAGTTTTTTAGCCAACAGTTTGGTAACAACAATGGCGACTCACAATTGCCACCAGGGTTTCGGTTTCATCCAACTGATGAAGAGCTGATAACTTGTTACCTTTTACGTAAGGTTCTTGATGGAAGCTTCACTTGTCGTGCCATTGCGGATGTTGATCTCAACAAATGCGAACCATGGGAGCTTCCTCGTATGTTTTATTAACTTTACTATTATATAGTAGTACGGAGTATCATATCATATAACTTGTATTATGAACGTGTGACATGCTAAAAGCTAGTACGATGGTTTAATAATTATGAAAGTGTACAATTGTTTTATACAATGTATACATCACGAACATATATATATTGTTTCATCATCAAAATATTTTACATCATCCATAATAATTGTTCTTGACCATGTTACTCGTACACTATAGTTTAATCATTCGAATAGTACTAAATGATCATACCAAATATTTTGTTCATGTTCACTAGAAAAAGTAGAGTACTATTTTATTTTCTTTCAAAACTGAGGATTGTTTGGAACATGGAACACAGTTTAAAACAATGTTGATTTATTTGTTACGTCATTCAGCATTGTAGGTTATCAACATTTTACAAAAGTACTGACTTTGTTTTGGTAAAACAGAAAGGGCAAAATTGGGTGAAAAAGAGTGGTACTTTTTCAGTCTACGTGACCGAAAATACCCAACTGGCCTGAGAACGAACCGAGCAACTGAGGCTGGTTACTGGAAAGCTACAGGAAAAGATAGGGAAATTTATAGCTCAAAGACTTCGTCTTTGGTGGGTATGAAGAAGACACTTGTGTTTTATCGAGGTAGAGCTCCTAAAGGTGAAAAGAGCAACTGGGTCATGCATGAATATCGTCTTGAAGGCAAATTTGCTTATCATTTTCTCTCCAAAAGTTCCAAGGTATAATTTATGAGTATCATTTGTGAACTAGTTATGTGAACTTCAGGGCCGTCCCATGAATTGTTAAAAATTTTGTGGACCTGTACGAAATTATATAATGAGACATTTTGATAAGTAATGTTATATATAAAGGGTCAATGCAATTAGTTATCAAAATGTTTTAACATATTACCCATTTAAGATTTTTTATTATTATTTTTTATTTTTTTTTTTTTTCAATATCAAAATACTTGTTTCTTCGTTAAAAATATGTCAAAACATGCATATAATTATTAACGGGACAAATTTTTGAGCCTCTAAAAATTTAAGGCCCTGAACGATCGTCCAACTTGCACATCCTCAAAGACGGCCTGGTAACCTTGTATATGTGCAAAGAGTGTCACAACACTTAAGTTGACTTGCTATATAAATCTGCTTTCTAGAGTTTAAGTGACTTGTCATATCGAAGTAACCAAACTGAAGGAATAAAACATAAGGAAGAAACTTAATAAATGACTTATTTATGGTCACGTGTGGCTACTCTAAAGTTTGGTAAGATTGTTTGGTTTTAAATGCAAGTGATTTTTACAACAATAAGCTTTTTAACTTTATCAATAGGATTTTTCAAACTTGTGCCCTAAGTGTACATGTTAAACACATAAAAAGAATATCGGGTCCTACAAAAAAGGACACAGGGATCTAAAGAAAATACAATTTTTGTAGATCTATATGTCTTTTCCTAAGGCCCGGTGTTATTTTAGTGTCTTACGCTGCTTGCAAGACACGTTGAATAAACCTTGTCAATATACCCTTTCTCCAATTTAGTGTTATTAATTTATTATAAATCACTTTAAATGGTGTAACAAAAGTATGTCACTATATCTTTGTGTGATATTTTGATTTGCATGCAACATCTTCTATGACTTGCTCCAAAATGTAGCTATGTTAACAAATTTCATTTATTTTGTAATCAGGATGAATGGGTGATCTCTCGTGTGTTTCAAAAAAGCATCTCGGGCGGGGCCGTCATTGGCAGCGGAACAAAACGTTCTGCTGCTGGAATGACCTCCTACCAAGAAGTATCATCAGCCTCGGTTTCTCTCCCGCCACTGCTCGACTCGCCATACGCCACTGCCACATCAGCATACACTGCTGAGCACGACACATTCTCCTACGACAGCAACGCTGCCTCTAAAGAGCCGCACGTGCCCTGTTTCTCCACTGCCTCAGCCACCAACTTTGACTCTCATCCTACCGTGTTTGACCTTCCTCCGCCGCCACTCTCAGCCGCCAATTTTGGCGGCGCCGCCGTCTCAGTCTTCCCTAGCTTAAGGGCCCTTCAAGAAAATCTTCAGCTTCCGTTTTTACTCGTCCGTGGCGCCGCCACAGCCACCTATTCATGGCGACGGCGGAATGTGTAGTTATGGGAATTTTTCTAGTGGGAATTGGTTGCCATCGGTTTCTTCTGCGGCTGAGACGCAAAAGCCTGGGCCAACTGAGCTTGATTGTATCTGGAGCTTCTGATCGCTCGCAAAAGCCTGGGCCAACTTATTGACATTCTATATTATGTGTTGTATGTTGCATGGGATATTAAGATTTGCTAATTGTAATGGACCTATTTAAGTATTGTATCACTATTATGCTATTGTGTGTTAACTTTTCTTTGTAACTGCTAGGACTAGTTGAGACCGCTGTACATCTCTTTGTCGATTGTTTGGCTCCTCATGATTTATGTATTTTGATTTTAACGTAGTGGGGCTTAGACGATTATCCTAAAGACGTTGGCGACCTTCTATTTTGGGCACACTCGACCACGTACTCATCTAGCTCGAGCTTCTGAGTTCCAACATAATTCCACTGTTCTAGACGTGACAAAGCGTGCATGCCGGGCGGGCAATCTGCTAACGGGCACTAGCCCAACGGCACATGCATAAATGGACATGGGCTTAAACGGCACGGGCATACAAACTCACGTTATACTAATCGCTTTAGAAAAGAAAAAAAAAAAAAAAAAAAAAAAAAAATCATTTATATTTTTTTTTTGAAAGCGAATTAAATAAAAAGGCCAGAAGAAGTTAGAAGGAACAATTACAAAATTGAATTAAGAGAGTTACAAGGGTCACTAAACCGCCTAGCCAACTAAAAGAAATGTTTTACTTCTACTCGAGATCCAATTAAACGTTGAAAGCTTGATCTCGCTTAGAATGAGATCTTTTGAGGCCGCTTTAGATTAAAGAGGACCTTGTTCCTATAGTTCCAAATGGACCACATGGTTGTGTTGACCGTAACATCAAAGAAGCTCCTTAGGTGTTTCTCCAAGGGTGCTTGATCGGCCAGGAAAGGACATCCTCAAGAACACTAAATTGAGAATATGAAAGCTTCCACCAATTCAAAACGCTTTCCATACGGATTGGGCAACGTGCATGAGACCAAAACATGGCTTTCCGCTTCGATGTCGTTCTTGTCGCATATGGGGCATAGAATGTAATCAAGGTCGATCCCACGCTTATCAAGATTGGCCCTGGTCGGGAGTCTTTTGTTTGCGATACGCCATGCAAGAATGTTCACTTTAGAGGGGAGGAGCTTGTTCCATCTTGTTTGTTGAGAAGTAGGATCAACCATTGTGTTGGAAATGGTCTTCCGCATAGACTTAACTGAAAAAATTCGAGTTGGGTCTTGGGTGAATTCCCACATATCTTGATCCATAGAGAGGTGGAGATTGGTTAAAAGGTTTTGAAGATCAGTCAACTCCAATTTTTCTGCCAGGGAGCGAGGTCTTCTTGTCCAATCCCAAGGAGTCGCAAGCCCATTATTTATTCTAGAAGATGCGGCTCGAGATATTGTGCCAAGAGCGGTCTGTAAACATGAGTTGTGTGATTATTTTGTAAGACGTAAACATGTCGCTCAAACACACAATGTGTCTTCTTAGATTCGGTGATATAAGCGCGGAAGGCTTCACGAAGGGTGTTACCACCTAACCAATTGTCGTGCTAAAAGCTCGTACTCTTACCATCACCAATTTTCTTCTTGAAAACAACGAAGATGTATTCCAATAGAATTAAGATCATCTTTTAGTTTTACTATTTGTGACCAAGCACGATGTTCTTTGAACACTATGAGTTTAGCATACCACCCATAGGACCATGAATAGAGCGGATGACTTTACACCATATAGCATTTTCTTCTACACGGAATCTCCACCACCATTTAGCCAACAAGGATTGGTTACTTTCCATGAGGCTACCAATACCAAGACCACCATTCTTCCGAGGAGAGATAACTTTGTTCCAAGCTATCCATGATATTTTATCTTTATCAACATTTCCTCCCCAAAAAAATCTCCTACGAATGCCCTCAAGCTTATTAATAATCTTCTTTGGCGCTTTGAATGTTGAGAAATAATATACTCCTAGACTACCAAGAACAGATCTAATGAGAGTTAAGCGACCTCCAAAGAGAGACTATTGGCTTTCCATTTGGATAGATGCTTTGAAACCTTTCAACAATGGGATTCCAATTTATACATCTAGACATTCTAACACCAATGGGGAGACCCAAGTATAAACAAGTGAAATGAGAGGCGAGACAACCAATTGAGGAGGCAACAATATTAATCTCGTTATCCAGAACCCCAATGCCAAAAGCTTGCTTTTGTTGAAGTTAACCTTGAGACCAAGAAAGGTGGAAGCAAGTTAAGATACGAGAGAGGTTTTTGGCATTAACAAGAGACCAATCTCCCAATATTAGAGCATCATCCGCAAATTGGAGGTGTGAAATACTAACCTTGTCCTTACCCACTTTAACACCATGAAAGATATTATTATTAGTTGCTTCAAGGATTGCCACATTAAAAGCTTCCATTGCAAGAATAAATAAGAATGGAGAGAGGGGGTCTCCTTGACGGAGGCCTTTTTCAAGTTTAAATTCCTTGGTTGGGGAGCCATTGACAAGAACCGAAGCGAAGGCCGACTCAAGACAAGAGCGGATCCACTTTTGCCATTTATTACTAAAACCAACTTGATCCATGATAGAGAATAGAAAAGACCATGACAAAGAATCAAAAGCTTTTTCAAAGTCCACTTTAAGAAACAAGAAACGCTTCTTATGTTTGTTTGCCCAAGTTATTATTTCGTTCACCATCATAGGCCCATCTATAATTTGACGCCCTTTTATGAAAGCCATTTGGGTGTCGCTCACAACCGAAGATATTACCTTTGAGAGACGGTTGGCAAGGACTTTTGAGATAATTTTATATTGACACCCAATAAGACTAATGGGTCTAAAGTCTCCAATAACCAAGGGATCATCGACTTTAGGGACAAGTGTAATAAAGGAAGAGTTACATCCCCAGGATGAAGGAGCTGGTCTCAAAGTCTTTAACAAAGCGAATACATCATTTTGAATAAGGTCCCAATGTTTTTGAAGAATTTAAAAGTGAATCCGTCGGGACCCGTGATTTATCACTACCACAATCCCACACCGCATCTTTTATTTCGAGGTTAGAGAAAGGACAATCAAGAAAACTTACCTCATCCGAAGATGCTTGTTTGAAGAGATTACCGGTAAAGAAGGCCTTACATAATTGTCTTCTTTGAATCTTGCCCCAAAGTGTCGAAGATATGATTCTTGATTGACATAGGATCTCGAGACCCAATTCCTTGAATGTTCAACCCATTAATTCGAGAACGGTTTGATCTATGGTTGATGATTCCATGGAAGAACCATGAGTTTTCATCACCTTCCAAAGCCCAACGAATTTTAGATTTTTGCTTGAGGTCCATAATTTTTCCATGTTCAAGGTTGGCTAAAGCTTTGACGTTAAGTGTTCTTGCAATAATTTCGCCCTCGGTACGAGAAAGGTGGTTTCCGCTTTGATGTCTAGACAACAATTTTCTTGTGAAGCTCCTCAAGAGTGAACTTTCGGATTCTTTTAAATTGTGGCGCCATTGTTTGATATTAGACTTTAGGCGTTGTAACTGGACTTAAAGTAGATAGCCAATGGGCTACCCGTTGGATATTGGGTCAAAACTCGTAGTGGTCCAAAGAATTTAACATGAGTCATGGGAAGTCTTTATGCATGAGCCAACCGTTGAATAGCTTGAATGGAATTGGGTCCAAAGTTAATGCCAAGTTTGACATAAGCAATGGACAATGATCCGAGAATTCCTAGGCAATGCAATTGTGTGAGTTAGCCACCGATCGATGACATGCCGCGACACGAGGAATCTATCAATTTTACTAAGCTTGTTTCCAAGGTTGTTCATCCTAGTGAACCGCTTAGCACCCATTGGTAAATCGATAAGCCTCAAGTCGATATAAAGTTATTGAATCTTGAGGCCCTCTCGGGTCAAAGTTGGTTCCTTTACGCTCATCTCTAGCCCTCACTTCATTAAAGTCACCTAACACTATGGTAAAAGTGTTGTGAAGTGTGATCAAACGATTAAGCTCGCTCCACATAATCTTTTTCCGCCTTTGTTCTTGAGGGGCATAGACAATTATGAAGAGACATGGGATGTCTATATTCTGCCAAAATCCAACAAGAGCAAGATAACCATCACCTTCTGTTGTTGTAGATAACGTGAAATAGGAAGAGTCCCATAAAGCAACAATGCCCCCTGATTTTCCATCAGGTTTTTTCTTGACATAGTCAAATTGTGAATTTGACCACATAGAACTTAGGACAACCCTGTTTATGTCACTAGTCATAGTCTCCTGGAGGCCCACAAAGTTGAGTTTATAATCATGACATAGACGTTTCACCCAACCCTTTTTGTGTGCTTCCCCTACTCCTCTTATATTTAGAGAAAGCACATTCATTGATCAACGGTTTGAACACCGTTACCAAGAATATTTTCAATATCTTTGTTTTTTCCAGTCATAGCGAATCCGATTATATTACCCACGTTGATGGTGTTTTCGACTTCGTTTGATTGAGAACTTGAACTAGCGCAAGGCTTTGAAAGGATTCTGATGTTGCACCGGTTAATGTTGGAGAACGAGTCAGATATGGCCACAGATTCTGACTTGTTGAAGGAGGTTGAGGGAATTGGTTGTGTTGAGTGAGGGGGAACGAAATATGTATATCTATAAGTTTTTAGTTAAAAACAGTTTAATGTTTGACAAAAACATGTGTCCATTATACTACATATTTAATGTTCTAGACTAAATGTGCGTATCTTTTAAAAAGTTATCCGTTTAACCTATTGCTTTTTACTTCAGAGACAAATTACCACCTCCACGTTGTTCTAAAGTATAAACTTGATTAATACGAGAGTACAATGATGCAAATAAGAAACAGTTTTTCCGTATCAGTATACACTTATTGTGTAATACTCCGTACTCCGTAGTATATAAGTGGGCTAGTTATTAGTTTTTTTTTTTTTTTTGACGGTGACTTTCCAACTTGGCTTTCACCACCTCCCGAAAGAGGCCCTAACCCCACATCGACCGCCTATGTTGTGTTAACCGGTCCACGCAGTGCGATATGTGGCTTCAGGTCAGCGAGGAAACTGCATCGCCCACACAAGTTTCCTCACGGAGTAACGCCGGATTAAAACCCCGACGCTGCTCGATTTGAACCCCAAATGCTTTCATGCAGGGCACAATCCTCATCAAATATCAACAGAAAGCGTGTGACCAAGTCGATGACTTCCGTATAAAGAGATAATCATGTTAAACATTTAACTGAATGGTTTCTAAACAGCCTTTTCTGTGTAAAAACACTGACAATATCTAAAGAATTTGATTTGCAATAATAACAAGGATCCATAAACGTTGCTCAGATAGGAATAAATCTATGAAACAAAATAAGATGTACGTCCATATAATAAATGCAAGTTACGAAAAGGTTATATATATTAAGGTGACAAAAAGATTTGGTAACAATAGAACCTGTAGGTCCATATAATAAATGCAAGTTAAGAAAATATTTCTAGCTATCTGTTACAGATAAAAAAGAAATTACAAAGGAAAAGACCTCAAATGTTCTTGTCTGAGTTGCGGGTTTTAGAGAAATACCGCATTAGGTTCAGAAAAGACCTCGTTTTAATTTGCCTGTCAAACTATATTCAAAGTCTTTGGTTTAGTGTATGTGAGTTGCTTATCAATATAAGGAAAATGATAATTGCAATTAAAGAGAGCGCAAAGCGAGATTTAACGATAAACGATTGCATAACATCACATCGTACAATACATTTACGTTAAATCTCCTTTGCGCCTCTTTAGCCAGGCCTACGATCAAAGCTCTCAATATAAAGGTTGTGAGTTCAAGTTTTGTTGGAGAATATATGAGATAAATGGTATAAGGTGTACCAAAGCATGTTGTCTAATGTATGTGAGTTGATCACCAATCTACAGGTTGTGGGTTCAAGTCTTGCTGAAGACATTATGAAATAAGTATGAAAAAAATTACTATTTAAAAAAAAATAATATGATATGAGGTGTAGATATTTAAAATAAAAAAATGATGCCCATCACATAAAGCTGAGCATCAGTCCCGGACCAGATCAGACCGATCAAGACCGAAACCGAATTAGCCCAAAAGCCGAGACCGAAGACCGGACCGAATGTGGTTGGTCCGGTCCGGCCCGATCTCAGTCGGTCCGTCAGTCGGTCCGATCCAACGAGGCAAAATAGTCAGTTTGTGGTCCGGATCAGACCGACCAAGAACGAGACTGAAGTAGCCCAAAAGCCGAGACCGAGAATCGGACCGAATATGGTCGGTCTGGTCCGGTCCAGTCCAATCAGGTTCGGTCTCGATCCGATCCGATCCGTTCGAGTGATTTGCTCGGCCCTACCCGTCAAACCAAGATTTTGTTAAATATCCTGCGACTCACATTGATCAATACTTAGACTTACTAGCTAGGCAAGGTTAGTCGTACCCTTGATTTTACAACACCATCCCACTAACTTCATTTTATTTAGGAAAATTCTAAAATGGGTACGCTTCAACTTTATTACCCCAAAAGCCTCACTTTTTTAACTTCAAACGCCCACGTGGGCAACTCTCCCACGGGCAACTCTATCAAATATTTGGGCCACGTTGTACTTTTACATAAGACAAAAGTAATGTTGTCGTTGGGCAACTTTGACACATTATATCGCAAGAATCGACAATTTTTGTCTTTTAGTGAAAATTCAAAATTTATATTTTAACTTTATAAATACAAATAAGTTGGGCAACTGGCCCCACAAATACGTACTTTAGAACTATCTATAAAACCAATTTTAAATGCAAATAAGTTCAGCAACTTGGGCCCACACATACGTATTTCTAAGAACTCTCTATAAATACCACTCTATACCATACAAATACACCTTTAATAAACCAAATTACATACCTCAAAAAAGAATTTATTATCCTAATACACCTAAATACAAAACACAAAATACCCAAATCATCCCAAACACACACTCCTTTACCCCACACACACCTTCCCTCTCAAAGCCGAAAAATCATCCGCATTGGTGAAACAGATATCCCTCTCAAATATTTGATATCCAACGGCCTAATCCTACTTTCATTAAGTCTTTGCATGTGATTATTTTTGGATCTTTTGTCATTGATTATGCTATTTAAGCATGCATATACATCTATTCATGATTCAAGTTTTGGTTAATATTTGGATCAAAGTAAAAAAATAAGCCATGGCGGGACAATTTAGGTTGAATGAGTTCGTGAGCGTCAAATTCTTATCAATGGGAGGATATGTTCATCTTGTCTTGTCGGAGGCATCGGTCGAGTATTGGCGGTGGCGGCGGATAATGCCGAGGTTTGCATGAAGGTGGATCGATGAATCGTGAAAGGGTGAATTGTGGAAGAGTTGCGAATTGCGGTACCTGAGTTTCTACCTAAGAAAATGGCGAGTTTTCAAATGAACTTCAAAGGAAGATTACATCAACTGATGGGTGAAGGTTACGGCTAGCGAGTTCGAACTAAGGGTCGGGATATTGACCTTTTCACGAGATAAGATTAAGGGTTTGTTGCCATGGTAGGGACGATGATGCAATGGTGTATGTCGGTGTTGGCTAGTGTGTTTCCAATAAAAGTGTTGCGGGCTCGGGATGCCTAACACAGTGTTTGTAACAGGTAGTTGTCATGTAATCCTATGTTTCATGAAAATTTATCTTTATGTTAATCTTAGTGAGTGCGTGTCATGCGTATCTTAATCAAAACTTATGTGGTAAGGCTATGGTAGCAAAACTAGTAATAGCAAATATAATCGGTGGTTTAATAACACGTGAAAAAACATGCGAGACAAAGACCCGTAATCACCAAATATGTGTTCTTTGGTGTGTGTTTTCATTGTGTTCTATGTTGTTTGGTTTAATTGTGGTTACCATAATGATGTGTGCATTTAAGTATTGTTGGATTGAAGTACCTCACAAGAACTAGTTGCGGTGGTTTACATTAAACTAGCGTGGTTTCTACTAAAGTAGTAGTGGTTTCTTGTGAACTAGCCGTGGTTTCTTGTGAACTAGCCGTGGTTTCTAGTACACTAGCCGTGGTTTCTTGTCTGATGGCCGTGGTTTGCTCTCCACTTGTCGGTGGAACCACGGATATAAGCATTCTTGAAACCACGGGTAGAAGGATCAAGGCAGCGATGAGTATTTCATTTAAAATATGTTAACAAGATAATTAGTAAGTACTTAACCTAAATAATACATCCATGAAAAGGGCACTTATCTTGCAAAATGAGTATCTTTTCATCGACTAAATTCTTTAACTGCGTGATTGTTTCTTACGAGCAGTGGGGATCTGACAACATACGCTTGTAAAGGGCACTTATCTGCCGAAATGCTTTTCATTATTTAAAAATAACTTAAAAATAAAATTAATAAGTTGTAATAAAGGCCACCATGAAAAGGGCACTTATCTGCGAAATCGAACCATTGCCTCAGATACATTCTTTACATAGAGCTCGATACAAAAACCCAGCGATCACGAACACTTTTAATGACAACGAGATTAACAAAATAATACATCCTGTTTGGGGTTCACATTAATTAAAGTAGTTGGTACATCGGTTTAGCTACTACATGCCGAATACAAAATTCATCCCTTGTTACAAGCAGTTACAATTACAACCAACATTGAGAACAACATGTCTACCAAACACATACTACGTGTTTTAAAAAAATTAGACATATGCTCGCGATATGCAAGAGGCTGACTGTCTGGGGTTATTTGACTAATGACTTCCCGTGTGACGATCTGTATAAGAATATGCATACCGGATACCACAATCACCAAGCGAGTCCCACGATGCGGGCGTTGGGTGCATTCTTGAAGGTAATTGCATATGTTGTCGGTTTATACCTTTCTTATGGAAGACAACGGCTTTATCAGAACAATTGGTAGTCCGACTGTATATACATGAAACATATTTTGTTACTTTACATACCAACTTAACACAATACATAACAACTTAAATTTATACATCCATACATATTTTGTTAATTTACATACCAATTTAGCACAATACATAACAACTTAAATGTTTGCATCGACACAGCTGAACCTCGGAAACACTAAAAAATAAACATTTAAACTACAAGGAAACAAGACATCCTAATAAACCGCCATATCACGATGAGTGCAAAATAAGTGATTCACGTAACGGTTTGAGCGTAAGGACCGACATCCCCTCGATGCCCAAGTCTTGAAAGTTCGATGTGACTTGTATAGTACAATGCTTGCGTTAAATCCTCTGGTTTCCAATTTCAATTACGAGGTCGTCGTTGTCGTCAAAACCGATTAATTTGAGTGCTATTGGGGTTGGAATGCTAAGAAGGCGTGTAGCGGATGCAATCCTACCACCCCGACCGATAAAACCCATATAGAAAAGCAGGCGACATCCCCTTGAATGTTTCCGAAACAACGGGTGTCTCGTATGTTTGAAACATAGAGCGGTAAAGGAAGGTTGCCTATTAATTCGGCGGTATGTCGAGGACTTGGAAGCGGTTGGTGAGCAAGTCAAAGACACAATCAAATAGTGCGGAATGTGCTACCATCGTTAGCATACAACCGTGATAACCACACCAATAAATGTAACCCCGACATTAGCTTGACTTGCTTTTTGATTACGATTGTGTTCGGAAGCAAAATGCTGATCTAACACCGTCCATTGTTTAGAGGAGAGCGTGAAAATTAAAGCGATTGCATTTGTGTTTGATTGAATGGGTATGAAATTTTTAGGAAGGTCGGATCAAAATTGTCGGGGCGAATCCCAGCGATAAAGCGTTTTCATACTCTGTGATGTCAAAGATAGGGGACAAGCGTGGCGGTGATCGGTTGATGGAAGGATTCAACGACCGCCATGGTATCACGGACAATTGGTCCATAGGTAAAACCCCAAACTCCATGTGACCGGTAATTGGTTTGGCGTCGAGAAAATGAAATGTTTGAGGACATAGGGTGCAAGTCAAAATGTTGATTTACCAAACCACGTAACCTTTAAACCTCGCTTGTACATCAAAGCGTATAGGCGGTGGAGTGCATCGAACACCAAAGCGGACGATGAAATGCATGTTGTCTATGCAAGACTTCCAAGCCTTGCAGACACTACGACATTGAGCCGCGCGCCTTTCAGCTGGGAGCACATTAACTATGTCCATTTGAACTTCAGTGGAATGTTGTCGGACATCGTGAAATTTTTTGAGCAGCTGTGAGATCGGTTAAGATGGGCAAGTTTCACAAGAAATGGGGATGGGCAACTATTAAGCTGTAAGTATTATAAATAATAGAACAATTAGAGCATTCATATCTAGGGACCAACCCATAAGATATGCATTTAAGAAATAGTACATGTATTAAATGGTTAAGCAGTTAAGTTCGGTTTAAAGAGTTGACTTGTGCTTAATACTACCATGAAATTAATGATCAAGTACAAGGGATGGTTCATAAACACTTGAAAGTGTATGTTACATAATTATTTATAGTTGAGCAACTATGACGCATGGGCTGACTTAGTCGAGAACTAGTTTGTTTGTAAGTACTAGTTACATAAATGTTGTTCCTTTTAAAGTCGATGGCAACTAAGTGAATAACTAGTTTTCAAATCAATAACTAGTTTGTTAACTTTGTTGTGTTGACAAACATTTATCAATTAAGGACTTATAAGCAATGGTACTGTAAACATGCGCATCTTCTTGTACCAGGGCGCCGCTCTACTTGAGCTTATAGCCTGTCGTAAAATGTTACAACCCGAGTCCTAATATGGAATCGAGCGAAACCAATGTTTTCCTTTTCATTTATAGGCATATAAACTGTAGTATAACACAAAAGGCCAGTTTACAAAACACATAACAATATATGTATAAAGCCATGAACACAACTATTACTGTTCAACATGACCCATTGGTGTTTGTACTTTTCCCATTAACATACCAAATGGGGATGGAGTCTTGTAATAGCGGTGAACAAAGTATGCGATTACCATACCCGATCGGTACGCCATCGGACACGAAATGCAACATGTATTCCACCAGCGACTCTATGTGCTATAAATCAACAATAAAATTGATTAGGGTATAAAACCAACAATATCAAAAGAATATACCATCGTGTTGAAAGATATGTGTTTGTTACCTCGTCCATAAGCCAACCTTTCTTAGGAGGGTCTAAACACGCTAAGTTCCCAAAATCTCCGATCCACACGAACTTCTTTGCACCAAGGAAACATACATCGAAGGGCCCTGCTTTCCAAGAAATTCGTCGTAGTCATCGATAAGATGTACTTTGTCGATAGCCTTGTTCCTTGGGAAAGAACCTACTGTAACGTAAATTAAAAGCAGTTTTAAAAAATATATATTAAAGTTGTTTTAATACCTCAACCAAGGTTTAACATTTTTTAAGCGTGCGGTCATATCGGATCCGGCACCCGTGTGTTCGATTATTTTGATTCCACAAATCTTTTGACCGATGTCTGACGACTCGGTAGCCATCTTTTTACTCCTCATATCGGTGTTATATACGCCTTGGCTCTTTTCAATAGTGCGAATTATAGAAAGCTATAGACCTCTTTTTCTTTTCTTATCAATCTTGACAACTTTGCCTTTTGCAACTGCGATTCTTCTCTCTATCATAGCCATTAGAAAATCCTTTTCCATCATCTTTTGTTCTTCCATCCTCCACGTTCTTCCTTCTTTCCTCGACCTTAATTCCTCTTCCAGCGGATACTCACGAGTAACGGTGATGCATTTAAAATACATTTAATACGGTATGGCAAAAGTGTACATTTGGATATCACATTACGAGAACTACATCATCCTCATCATCACAATCTGCGGCTCGAGCAGATGCTAGAAATAAGAAATTGACCAATTCGTGGAATTCACGATTTAGTTGCTCTCGAAACTCATCGTGAGGTGGGAAAAGGATGTAGTAAAGTCGATTTATCACATAAGCGAAATAAAGTGCATTGTAAAAAACGGATAGTTCTTTCAAAGAAATAAAGATAATACTTGGATGAGCTGGCGTGCCGAAATCCATGAGTTCTTTCACTTACGAGGACCTACAAAGTAATAAAGGGTATTATCCTTAATAATAATTCTAATATAAGCGTATAATTATGATTTAACATTGACTAGCAAATTACGAATAATAGCCTCGAGTTTGAAAACACGAAATTCAACTCTTGAATGACACAATCCTTGAGGGCGATTTACGTAAGAAGACTCTTGATGCATACCTGACCTGATCGGTAAATACTTTTTTACGTCTACCACGTTTGGTGAAGCGACCAACTTACGTAGATACACATCGTAATCATGCGGTAATTTTGTTGGAAGGCTCCTTGGTATGTAGTGCGGTAAAATTAAGTAAATTGACTATACCACTCGGTGGTGCTCGTCTAATGTTGGTTTAAGATCATAAATTATCTTGAGTCCTAAATAACATCATCAACAACAAGGAAATTAAATTGCGTATACCGGTCAAGTGGTGCTCGTATAATGCATGTGTTTTACCTTGCCAAATAGCAATCCATAATGCGATCTTGTAAACATTACTTTCCTTGACCACGCTACGCCGCGGTATGACATCGGGACTTTATTCCACAACGATGCTTCTTTCAAACGACTCGAGAATCCATATCTACAATAATAAAGATGCATTACTCTCATACATTGGGTTCAATAATAATACTAAGAAAAGATAATATAAATAGGATTAACCTTGAATGCCCAAACAAATCCACTGACCGTGTATGTGGGAACATACTTCGGTCTCTTTCGGACCACTTTAGGTGTTCCAGCTTGTGGTTTGATACAACGTCTAGTATCCGGTCATACAAGTGCCTCCAAATGTGCTCCCCATGGAAGGAATTCCATGCTTCTAGGTCTTCGACCAAGCGAAGGAGTGAATCATCCACTCTTGACCAATAAGCGACCCGTAAAATAACCTCTAACGATAACAATAGACACGCACGGATTTGCGTCTTCATCGGTTAATTTACGAACAACTCTTCATCCTCAATAACACCAACAAGATCTAAGTTGGAAAGTTTTACCCCTAATTTTTTGGAAATACCCTCAACTTAAATGTTAAATCCACAGAACTATATAAATCAAAACTTCTTTGTCCCCAAGCAGCTTTGTTATCGAGAGAAAACTCGGTCGACCAAAATGTGAACAACGACCATCAGCAGTATATATAAGGGGCATGTCATAGCTTGTTTTATCCACGAAACCCTGTTTTGTAAAACATAATCTAACATATGTGGTTCATGGTCAAAGAAGAACATATCCGGCCGCCCTCAAAGCAGGGTTGTCTAAACAATTTCTTTCTAGTATGATTGACTTTTCTTTAATTATTGGAAAGTATTTCAATTTGCTCCTTACAATGACATTGGCTTTATTCCTAGAAATAAAAAAAACATAAAAGCAGGTTAACAATAATTATCGACTTCGTATCGACTTCCTAATCTGCGATCATATTTAACAAATGAAACATTACTATCATACTCGCACCAAATAAACAATGGCCCGATAATACACAACTATTTAAACTTTTAAAAACCTAGCAATAGTATATAAAGTATATCGAGACTCATATAAACCAACTACTTCAAACAATTACATGTAAAGGGTTGCTTAACATAGTTGATTGTCAAAATGTTATAAACAAGTGGATAAGCGTTAGTACTTTGACCTCACTCAAAATCCGATTGCCATGTCAAAACCCGTTGCTATAGCGGTGACATAGGAATGGGTTTTCGAAAGCTCAAAGTACCAACGACCTTTCTACAATTCGTGGATTCTAGAAAAGCATTTCGGTTGGATAATCATGAAGTGTGGAGTGTCATGAACATTACACTATCGTGATCATTTAGAAAAGTCATTTTGAATGTATGAAGTTGCGTGCGGCCACATTCTTACTTTCAACTTGACTTTCAATCCACAAGTATATCATATCCTTTCCTTCTTTGTTAAGTAACTCCTTTACATATATAAACTAATTTTTAATAAAAAGCTATCGAAAGTGAGAAATTTGAATATTTAAGGCTAGAAAGGTGGTGCAAAGGTTTAGCTTCCTCTCGAGTTCATAGCATGTATGTGATGTTAGTGTGTAATTTTTGTGTCAAACTCTATATGTGTGTCGGAGAGAGGCGGATATGATAAGAAGGCAGTTAAAGGTTTTGTAATGATCTTGCTAGAATAGTGCAGTGAAATGGGGTTAATGAGGCACCTCACAAACCACTTTCATATCTCGCCACCATTCCACCACTATCCTTACCATGACCTTGACATCTCTTTTCTTATCATTTATGACCTCTCTTTCGACCACACACTGTTTCACACCAAAATTACACACTAAAACACCGCACGGTTATGAACTCGAGTAAGCTAAACCCTTTCAACCACCATTCTACCCTCATGTCGATAACAAAATATAAACATAATATAAAGTGATCATATCAACATATGAAAAAATTAACTTCCCTAAATGGACCATGGGCAGCGATCGGCTTTGACATTGGTCTAAAACTCCTCCATATACTTGTTTGTTCACGTGCGATCGGGTTTGGTGATTGAATAGCATGTCGGATCTAGGTTGATTTATGATTCGCACAAATTATCCGGTCGACATGCCATTCAATCAACAAAGCGAATAATAAGTAAACAAACTATCGACATTGATTAACGTGCCTCCATCTAAGATATAGCCATGGTACGCAAGACGGTAGTCAAGTAGATCCATCTTTGATCATTCATGTGTTAGTTTCGTAACATGTCTGGAGGCTCGGATCTGTATAAATCAATAGATTACATAACATCGAGGATCTGGCCGTCATGGGCGCAATAGTATAAATTGCGCGCCATGAAGCGGACTATCGCATCATTGCATGATTTAATAAGATACTTCTCATCGACCTCTTACCAATTAACGGACATATATACATAATGTGTTGCCATAGGCTCGGATCGTAAACACAAAACATCGGGATATAACCGTGGTGGGCTGCAAAATAATGTATTAAAATTGCCATGCCAACATCTGATAAATCATATCATTTGCATATCAAATAAGATAATCATCATCTGACCTCTTGCATATCAAACCTTCATACCAAGTAACTACAATGTGGGCCCAATATATAAGCATTGGCGATAAATAAGCGGCGTTCCCAATAAATCGGGTAAGTAACTACTGATGTGGGCCCGTATCAAGTATATGGGAGAGGTTCCCTACGCATTTATTGACATATTCGGGGTAATAAATTTTCAAACTTACCCACCTTATATGTGAATTTAAATTCAAGTGGTGTTGCTAAATAGGTTACAAAATTCTATCAATAATGTCTACAAAAGACTTGACCAACAATTTAGGAGCTGTTTCCGCAACAAAAGACTTGACCAACAGTTTAGGAACAAAAGACTTTGCCAACAAATTGATGAACAACAACTTTTAATACAAATGGAGGAGGTTTGCTATTAAGGAGGAAGAAGAATGGGAGATAGCGAGAAAGAGCAAGTCTTTGTTAGAGATGGAAGCGAAGGGCGACTTATGCTCCAAGATGAAGAAGTCTTGTTAGAGATGGAGGAAATGCTCGGGACGGAGAATTCAATGCATTGTATGCAGTGGGATGGTGTGATTTGAAGGTTGCTCGAGTATCTTTCTGACGATGGTTCGACTCTAACAACTCTCGAACTTGGGATCACCGGATTATATTTAGTTGTGTCGCAATTTAATTTTACGTGTATTTTGTTTAGTTAACCCAACAAGTTTGCACCATCATTAGATTGCTTTATTCACTTACTACCACTTATCTTACGGTGGTTTGTCAAACTTAATAAGTAGCAACAAATCACTAAAACCACAAAACAATGAATGACCCGATAGGTTCTGAGTTATCTTCGAAACAATTAATCACCCGTAAGTTAACCCTAAAATATCGAAAGCAAAATCAAACAAGAACAATTACGTTAAAGTTAACCCTAAATTAGCGAAACCATAAATTATCGAAAACACAAACTAGCGAAAACATAAATTAAGAAAACCATAAATCAATAGATGAAAATCGTAAAATTACTTACCTAGCCCTAAAAGTTTTTCGATAGACATTAGATCGGAGAGTGTAGTCTAGATGTCACGTGATGTGATCGGACACGGTGTTCGCTCTTTTGAAATTGTGTGAGGAAGATTGTGTTGAGGAAGATTGTGTTGAGGCGTGTGGTGGATTCAAATAAAGTGTGTTGAGGAAGTTTATCGTATAAATGTATAAATGTATAAAGGGATGTATAAGGTTAAACTACTTACACCTTTTTAAAATTTTTTATATATTAATACATTCAACAACTTATCATCGTAAGTTCAAAGTCTGACCTTGTGGGACCAGGTTACCCAATATTTGTGTACTTTTAATAATAAAAAAGCATTCTTTTTGGTAAAAACCAAATTGTCAAATGAAGTATTTCCTTCAAAAGGTGAACTCCATTGAAGATTTATCCATTCGATGCATGACATTGAGTTCTTTGTTTATCAATGTCCAATTGACCGACACATTTGGATCTCCATCGGAAAATCGGATGAAGACCCTTCTTTGATAAAGGTTGACTCATCATCCTCAAGATCCAAGGAGTTACTTTGGCCTTCTCTTCTTTCTCCCACGGTCTTATAGATACCTAAAGATGGTTCATCATCTTCTAAGCCAACAGATCACGACGGTAGGAGTGGGACTGGTACAATAGGTGCTTGAAGAAATAGCTCTTGGTTCGTGAGATCTAGCCTTGTCGGATGAGCTAGCAAATTGTAGGAGCTTTGAGAAACCAAAGATGGTTCGTGAAGTCACCTTGTCGAGATGAAGGATTGGCTTGAGAATTTCTTGAGATGTAACCGGTGGGAGATCCTCTTTGGTGGAATAGCATCAATATTATCGATATGTCAACAAACTTTGGTCTTTTGGTCTTTGGTGCAACTTGATGAGAGAAGCGATCGTCTTTGTATGGTGAAGATTGACCAAGTTTCGTTGCAACATACTCCATTGGGGCATCGGCGGTGCGGCTTTGACAAGCTACGGATCCTTGGAGACTTGATGATGCTTTATTCAATCGATTTCTTTCTCCTTTGATAAAAACAGGCTCCTTCTTCTTTGGAGATTACGCAGCTGGCGATGAAGGATCATTGATAGATACATCGGCTAACATATCAAGAGACTCATAACGATGTTTTCCTCTTCCTCTTGGAAGAAACCACAAGCTTCCTTTTGTTGGTCTTTTCTAGTTTGTCCTCTAATTCCTTAACTTTATATTGCGGTTCGTCAATCTTACTACCAAGACAAGACTTGGTCTCTGCAAGCTCCTTTTCGGACTAGATACCTCATTTGCATACACATTAACAAGAGCATGAGCGGATGAGAGAGTAATAGGGTCCTCTCCACCGTGATTGCTCGTGGTAATGGGAGGTACCTCATCGATAGGTATCTCATCAATAGGTATCCTTGGAGGAGTAAGTGTGGTCAATCTTTATGTCGGACTCAAAATCATCAAGAGGATCTTGTGCTTGTGGTGGACTAGGACAATGTGCAGTCGGTGTTGGTGGAGGTGGTCTTGTGCAACATGAGAAGCTTGGTGAGAAAGGAGGGGCCTCATCAATGTTAGCAACATTCTCCTCAATGGCGATATTGTCTTGAGGCAACATAGCCTCTGTCAATGGATAATGTGCCCCTCAAAGTTAGTTCTCATAGAGGCAAAGAGTTTGGTACAAGAGCTCTACTTCATAAAAGCCTTGGGTTTGGGTAGAGGTGTCTATAATTATTTGTAAGAATCTAGGGTACATTAAAAACTTATGTTGTTTCCTATTGATATTTTCAACCAAATTATCAAAAATAAACTTTGAAAAATTATAAGTTAACCCTTGTGAAAGACACACTATACCGTATGCCAATTGTGAAGAGAATTGATCCCATGCCCCACATTTGTTGCTAAAGCACTGAAGCAACGTGTGAACCAAGAACCTCCACTTGGGGCAAAGTGCTTCTTGACCATATGTCAGTCCTAGTACCTTGATACCCAATACCTCTCAGCCCTGTGAGTATATCCTCAGTACTGGAGTCAAATACCCCATCAGCATCATCCAAGCGAAGCTTCGTCCTTATCAGCTCCTCTGTGACTACATACTCTGTTCCGTCAATCATGGCCGTAATCTCCTTTTCAGTCCGTGTGGAAGCAGAAGCCCAAAATTGTTTGACCAACGTTTCATAAATGTGGTTGGGAGAATGCTTTAGGGCATAGTGAATCTTTGTTCTTTTCAAGAACTCCACCATAGGCACATCTGACTCATCACCTTTTGCATTTCCCAAAGCGCAACTTTGTTGTGATCCTTCTTGAATTGAAGAGCCATTTGATGAATTGATATTTTTAGGGTTATGATTCTTGTATCTTTGAGGGTTTTGTTTGTATTAGAAGAGGAAGTGGGATATTTTGAAGTGGAAGTGAGAGGCAGTGTTGGGTAGAAGGTGTATAGAAATAGTCAAAAGTATTGGTAGTTTTGTTGACCCTTGCTTACGTGTACTGACTTGTCGACCTCACATAATTTTAACACTTGATGAAACATATATCAATCTGCTTTGAAGTTATGCGCTTGATGAAACCAACCCAAGACTTGGATATGTTCGGTAAGATTCTAGAATTCTTGTGCCAACAACTCGCATTAACTTCTGATAAACCTTTAACCCGTCTATAAAATCTTCCCAATGCATACTTCTCTCACACCATTTTACCCCAAATACCATTATGAACCCTAGTTTCATCACAAACACAATCAACAAAATTGACCATGAATACTTCACGGAGGTTCTAAATCCAACCTCTTCTCCATCATCCTCATCATCCGGTGATTTTCTCGATTCGGACACCTCCATGACCCTCGACCTTTGACATCCCATTTCTCTCTTCTTACGAAGATGGCGGTGTAGTGGATCCAAGTGATTCTTCGATAACACGGAGGAACTCCTTCTTTGAGATACTGTGTTACTCGACCTCCGGCACCTCAACCTCAACAAAGGCACGGTGCCGAGCAGGAGGTGGTAGTTGGTCTACTGCGCCAAGTTTTGGTGCATCTTCACACTTCATTATAGAGGAAGAGCTTGGTGAAGGAAAGCGGATTGCTTTTGGTGAAATCGGCGGATGAAGCATAAAGGAAACTTTATTTTCTTCATCATCATTATTTGCATCAATCCATCCTTCCCATTTTGATCCTTAGCTTCCTCGTCCTAGTAGTCATGCATATCCGACCATCGAGAAAGAAGGAATGGGTGGTTATGCAAGACTTCTGACGCATATCCGACATCTAGTGTGAAAGATGTGGCGATCATGCCTTTCTTTTAACCCTCTTAGATGTTGGAGCAGATGTAGTAGATTAGGATTAGTATATCTTGTATACCTCTTTTTCTTGTAGTGGCATTTGAAGTTGTTTGCATTTTGTAAGTACATGGTACATAAACTGCATTTCTTGAATGAATCAATGAACAATTTCACTTCAATTTATTCCCAACAATATAAGCCTGGAAACAAACTTGCAAGACTGGAAAGTTAAATATATGAACTTTAAATAACTGAATATTACATGTTTTCTTATACTAAGATTAAGTTTAGGAAAAAAAAAAAATGCATCAGTGTGCAGGTTGTTAATCTAACTTTAACTAAATTCTACTAAATTTATCCTTCATTTTGATTGTCCAAGGTGACCTTATTCTGTGCTCATCTTTATTATTGTCACCTATTTCCTTGACCGCCAACACACATTTTTCAACTAAATCCTTCTTAGATCTTTTGTTAAGTTGTTTGCTATATATTTCATGAATCACGTCATCACATGGTCGTTCCACTTCAAAAACCAAACGCTTACGCACAATCCCTGTTAGTTATGAAAAACAAAAGTAAGAATCCCAAATATATTACTAAAACTAGTTATAGCATAATCAATTTTTACCGTTAGACATTACTACAAGTTTGAAAATGGTATTACTTATTACAATGTATATGTAGTTGGGATAAGTTACTAGTTTCGAACCGATTAGGCGATTGGCAAGTTTAGGAAAGTTAATAAATGTGTCACATAACACAAATAAATGTGTATCTTAGTAAATCTTAGGCGGTTGGCACAAGTACAACATTTATAATAAACAATCACAAATGGGTGGTTTATACTTAATACACTCATGAAAGTGTATCAATGTTGATACAATAATTTTGGGCAACCTTAGAAAGTTTACATTGTTGGGCAACCTAAGTAAATGCACAAGTACAAAGGGATGGTAGTTTGCATTTGGCTTACTAAAAAGACTTTACTGTAATGTCCAACAATTTTTTCCAGCTAAGTTTGTTCAAAACACAACCATGGATTACGATGACAATTCTACTTTCAAGGTTTATATAGTGCATCCTTCATCTAAACATGGAGTGAAACTACCTAAAAATATCACTTTCAATAAACTAGTTGCGTATGTGAAGAAAAAGGTTCACGCTGTCAAAGAGACACCAAATGATAGAGTCAGGTTATCTTACCAAGATGGTTCCATGGAATTGGGCGTGGTTGATGATGAAGGCGTCCAATACTTCATTCGTGAACTATGTTGTAAGAATGAGCAAACTCAAGCTCGCTAATTTCAACAAAAGAACCGCCACCTTTGAGGTAAAATCATCTTGACTTCTAATCATTTATCATTAGACACTGAATTTTCCATTGCTTCACAATCATAGTTACCATGACACCCCAAAGGTCGAGGATACCTTTTTCACAAACACAGTATTCACTTCCTCCTTGCAAAGAGACTCATTTAAAAATATGCCCATGCCACCAAGCTGCACCACAACCGAATTAAAAACATCGATTCCCAAAAACCGATACCTTTTTATAAACATAAAGAATTTTATAATAAAGCGAATGCATGTTTACTATTGGAAAGAAATCATTACTTGAGCGATTTGAATACAAAGTTATTAAATCGAACCCACGAGTGCTGTGTGAAATGTATAAATGAAGGCGCTCGTGGAACATATCACAAGTAAAAAAAAGGATAGCACATTCTTTGTTTCTAGCATCAACAATGTCCACACATGTTCAAGAAGCTGAATTACATCCTAATCATCGTAATCGACAATGAAATTACTTAGTCGGTTGCTAATCGATAAATTGAAAGATACTCGGAGGGTATATCTTTGGAAAGGACATACAACGAGATCTTAGTCTTGAATGGAAAGTAAGCGTTTCTTACAAAGCGAGCTTGGGGGTAGGAATTTGGCTTTTGAGGTGTTGAGCAGTAAACATGAACAATCGTTTGAGCGATTAGCTTTATATTGTCATAACCTAAAGCTAAAAAGCGAGGGGTGTAACACACATCGATCTGAGACAGTGGCGATTTAAGATGGTTTTGTAGCATTTGGTTTTGCGGTAAGTTTCGGACACATTTATATTAATTGTTAGTATTAGTATATTTCCTATTATTATTCTTATACACACATCTTATTAAGCTTTAACGTATACTAATCACTAATATATATAACGATACTAGATTCGAGTTTTATAGCCTTCATGCGGCCATTGATTATAATTGATCTTTGCGCATACGAAAGGAAAGTATCTCGGAACCAACATGCTTCTTTGTTGGTATGGATGATAATAATCGATTATTCCAATCGCTCACAGGGTCGCATACAGGTGAGACAGTGAAGCTGGACATTGTTTTGGGGTGGTTGAAAGAATGCATTGGTGAAGTGCCTAATCGGCGATTATTTCGACGAGGCATCATTCAATAACAAAAGCGTGTGACACGGTGTTTCCAAATTGCTTTCATGGTTATTGTTGTCGTCACTTGATGATGAATTGCAATATCACCGATAAAAGCATAAGGCTTTGTCTTGGAAGGTGTGCAAAAGCTATCTGTTGAAGATTTTGATAATGCAATTGCGAGCTTCGTTCCAAAAATCGAAGCCGTTAAAAACTTGAAAACGCCGGGTTCGAAAAGTGGTCAAGAGCATCTGCGGTGGAAAAAGATACAATTATTTGACGTCAAGCGGTCGGAGTCAATAAATTCATTAACAAGGCGCGTCCGAAAGGTACCAATAACTATGCTCTTGGAGTACTACGGGCGTCTTCTACAAGATTGGTATTTGAGCGTCGCGAAAAATACTACGGTATATATCTTCGCCGTCTCACATTTACTTGTTCGATAAATGATACATGATGTCGCTTATTTTGCGAGCCACCGAATTTGAACTTACAAAGCGGGCATCTAGGAAGGTTGAGCATAGAATGTGGAAGAGTGCGAATTGGGAAGTAAGAGGAATTGCCATGTGTCTTTGTGTACCAAGTTATAGACAATCGTCATAGTCATATTGTTGATTTCGTAAAGAATGAATGCGATTGCGGTACACGCAATATCTGAGTTGTCAATTGCGGTAATTGTTGTTTATTCGTGTATGGTTTTGATTACGAATAACGTGCGAGGAAATGGCAACTTCGGGACTACCATGTGGTCATGTGTGTGCGTGTGTAGAGAAGAAAAATTGACTAAGCGTAACAAATGGGCGGAAACATGGTTTACAAAAGCGCCTTTGAAAGGCACATATCATGAAATGGTGTATCCTTTGGAAATAGAGTCGAATGGCATGATCCGGGTAACTTGCAAAAGGTTAAACCGCCGTTGATGGATAAGAGGCGGCGGGAAGACCTAAAACAAAGATCGCTTCCCATCAAAAATGAGGAGCCAAAAGTTAGAAAATGTGGGAGGTGTGGTACCGTAGGGCATACCGTCTGGTGCATGGAACCATTCTTGTGAAAGCAGGTAACCTAGATAGTTCATTCAAAATGGGCATCTAATAATGTTTATTAGTATTCTGACAAGATAGGTTATATTGGTTGTCAGAAAAAAACAAATAGCAGGACAGACAATGGTAAAGAAGTTATGCAAGATATGGCACCTGAACAAGGAACGGGTAAACGTACGTCAGGTACTCATTTTCATTTGAAAGATGACCCACAATCGCAAGCGGACGACGAGTATTTTCAAAATGGGAGAATTTACCTTGATTGGGATGCCGTACGTTGAAATTTGGTGAAGCAAATGCTTGATGGTTGGGAGGGTTACGTAGATAATTCTGGCATAAACCTAAACTCACTCCCTGAATCATCAAATACATATCACTTGGATGATTTCAATAACATGGATAATTACTAGTACAATGTTCTCATTATTTAGCTAATGAAATTGTAGGCTTAAAGTTAGACACTACTGCACATGGTTGTGTAGTTTTAAACAAGTATTTGTATTTTGTCATGAATAAACCGTTGTGTTTGTATTAACCAAGTATTTGTATTTTATCATGGTAAATATGGTAAAGCTGAATTACAATAGAACAACTCAATTATTTGTGCTAAAGCTGACAGAGCTGATTTTTGACTATAATAGTGACTCAAAACAGTTTCATTGATTATGGTTGTTTAAAACTAAGATAAAAACAAATGCGATGTCGGACCTCATAAAGTTGGTCAAGCGAAATATGCTTGTTTATTTGTTTTCTACCTTGGTTAATTCGACCTTTCATTAAGTCTTTGCATGTGATTATTTTTGGATCTTTTGTCATTGATTATGCTATTTAAGCATGCATATACATCTATTCATGATTGAAGTTTTGGTTAATATTTGGATCAAAGTAAAAAATAAGCCATGGCGGGACAATTTAGGTTGAATGAGTTACGTGAGCGTCAAATTCTTATCAATGGGAGGATATGTTCATCTTGTCTTGTCGGAGGCATCGGTCGAGTATTGGCGGTGGCGGCGGATATTATGAGGTTTGCATGAAGGTGGATCGATGAATCGTGAAAGGGTGAATTTGTGGAAGAGTTGCGGCTGCGGTGCCACAGTTTCTACCTAAGAAAATGGCGAGTTTTCAAATGAACTTCAAAGGAAAGATTACATCAAGCGATGGGTGAAGGTTACGGCTAGCGAGTTCGAACTAAGGGGTGGGATATTGACCTTTTCACGAGATAAGATTAAGGGTTTGTTGCCATGGTAGGGACGATGATGCAATGGTGTATGTCGGTGTTGGCTAGTGTGTTTTCCAATAAAAGTGTTGCGGGCTCGGGATGCCTAACACAGTGTTTGTAACTTAGGTAGTTGTCATGTAATCCTATGTTTCATGAAAATTTATCTTTATGTTAATCTTAGTGGTGCGTGTCATGCGTATCTTAATCAAAACTTATGTGGTAAGGCTATCACCGGCAAAACTAGTAATAGCAAATATAATCGGGGTGGTTTAATAACACGTGAAAGAAACATCGAGACAAAGACCCGTAATCACCAAATATGTGTTCTTTGGTGTGTGTTTTCATTGTGTTCTATGTTGTTTGGTTTAATTGTGGTTACCATAACGGTGTGTGCATTTAAGTATTGTTGGATTGAAGTACCTCACAAGAACTAGTTGCGGTGGTTTACATTAAACTAGCCGTGGTTTCTACTAAAGTAGCCGTGGTTTCTTGTGAACTAGCCGTGGTTTCTTGTGAAGCGGCCGTGGTTTCTAGTACACTAGCCGTGGTTTCTTGTCTGATGGCGTGGTTTGCTCTCCTTGTCGGTGGAACCACGGATATAAGCATTCTTGAAACCACGGGTAGAAGGATCAAGGCAGCGATGAGTATTTAATTTAAAATATGTTAACAAGATAATTAGTAAGTACTTAACCTAAATAATACATCCATGAAAAGGGCACTTATCTTGCAAAATGAGTATCTTTTCATCGACTAAATTCTTTAACTGCGTGATTGTTTCTTACGAGCAGTGGGGATCTGACAACATACGCTTGTAAAGGGCACTTATCTGCCGAAATGCTTTTCATTATTTAAAATAACTTAAAATAAAATTAATAAGTTGTAATAAAAGGCCACCATGAAAAGGGCACTTATCTGCGAAATGCGAACCATTGCCTCCGATACATTCTTTACATAGAGCTCGATACAAAAACCCAACGATGCGAACACTTTTAATGACAACGAGATTAACAAAATAATACATCCTGTTTGGGGTTCACATTAATTAAAGTAGTTGGTACATCGGTTTAGCTACTACATACCGAATACAAAATTCATCCCTTGTTACAAGCAGTTACAATTACAACCAACATTGAGAACAACATGTCTACCAAACACATACTACGTGTTTTAAAAAAATTAGACATATGCTCACGATATGCAAGGCGGCGACTGTCTGGGGTTATCGACGGCTAATGACTTCCCATGTGACGATCAGTATAAGAATATGCATACCGGATACCACAATCACCAAGCGAGTCCCCGATGCGGGCGTTGGGTGCATTCTTGAAGGTAATTGCATATGTTGTCGGTTTATACCTTTCTTATGGAAGACACTGGCTTTGTCTAGAACAATTGGTAGTCCAGCCTGTATATACATCGAAACATATTTTGTTACTTTACATACCAACTTAACACAATACATAACAACTTAAATTTATACATCCATACATATTTTGTTAATTTACATACCAATTTAGCACAATACATAACAACTTAAATGTTTGCATCTGACACACTGAACCTACGGCAAACACTAAAAAAATAAACATTTAAACTACAAGGAAACAAGACATCCTAATAAACCGCCATATCACGATGAGTCTGCAAAATAAGTGATTCACGTAGCGGTTTGAGCGTAAAGGACCCAACATCCCCTCAATGCCCAAGTCTTTGAAAGTTCCGAGAGCAAGCTTGTATAGTACAATGCTTGCGTTAAATCCTTCTGGTTTCCAATTTCAATTCTGTGGTCGTCGTTGTCGTCAAAACCGATTAATTTGAGTGCTATTGGGGTTGGAATGCTAAGAAGCGTGTAGCGGATGCAATCCTACCACCCCAACCGATAAAACCCATATAGAAAGCAGGCGACATCCCTTGAATGTTTCCCGAAACAACGGTGTCTCGTATGTTTGAAACATAGAACGGTAAAGGAAGGTTGCCTATTAATTCAGCGGTATGTCGGGACTTGGAAAGCGGTTGGTGAGCAAGTCAAAAGACACAATCAAATAGGCTGCGGAATGTGCTACCATCGTTAGCATACAACCGCGATAACCACACCAATAAATGTAACCCCAACATTAGCTTGACTTGCTTTTTGATTTCGATTGTGTTCGGAAGCAAGAAATGCGATCTAACACCGTCCATTGTTTAGAGGAGAGCGTGAAAATTAAAAGCGATTGCATGGTGTGTTTGATTGAATGGGTATGAAATTTTAGGAAGGTCGGATCAAAATTGTCGGGACGAATCCCAAAAGCGATAAAGCGTTTTCATACTCTGTGATGTCAAAAGATAGGGGACAAGCGTGGCGGTGATCGGTTGATGGAAGGATTCAAACGACCGCCATGGTATCACGGACAATTGGTCCATAGGTAAAACCCCAAACTCCATGTGACCGACCAATTGGTTTGGCGTCGAAAATGAAATGTTTGAGGACATAGGGTGCAAGTCAAAATGTTGATTTACCAAACCACGTAACCTTTAAACCTCGCTTGTACATCAAAGCGTATGGCGGTGGAGTGCATCGAACACCAAAGCGGACGGTGAAATGCATGTTGTCTATGCAAGACTTCCAAGCCTTGCGAGACACTACGACATTGAGCCACACACCTTTGGGAGCTGTTAACTATGTCCATTTGAACTTCAAGTGGAATGTTGGCGAACATCGTGAAATTTTTTGGGCAGCTGTGAGATCGGTTAAGATGGGCAAGTTTCACAAGAAATGGGGATGGGCAACTATTAAAGCTGTAAGAGTATTATAAATAATAGAACAATTAGAGCATTCATATCTAGGGACCAACCCATAAGATATGCATTTAAGAAATAGTACATGTATTAAATGGTTAAGCAGTTAAGTTCGGTTTAAAGAGTTGACTTGTGCTTAATACTACCATGAAATTAATGATCAAGTACAAGGGATGGTTCATAAACACTTGAAAGTGTATGTTACATAATTATTTATAGTTGGGCAACTATGACGCATGGGCAACTTAGTCAAGAACTAGTTTGTTTGTAAGTACTAGTTACAAAATGTTGTTCCTTTTAAAGTCGATAGGCAACTAAGTGAATAACTAGTTTTCAAATCAATAACTAGTTTGTTAACTTTGTTGTGTTGACAAACATTTATCAATTAAGGACTTATAAGCAATGGTACTGTAAACATGCACGCATCTTCTTGTACCAAGGGCGCCACTCTACTTGAGCTTATAGCCTTTGTCGTAAAATGTTACAACCCCGTCCTAATATGGAATCGAGCGAAACCAATGTTTTCCTTTTCATTTATAGGCATATAAACTGCCAGTATAACACAAAAGCCAGTTTACAAAACACATAACAATATATGTATAAAGCCATGAACACAAGTATTACATTCAACATCACCCATTGGTGTTTGTACTTTTCCCATTAACATACCAAATGGGGATGGAGTCTTGTAATAGCGGTGAACAAAGTATGCGATTACCATACCCCAATCGGCGCCATCGGACTGAAATGCAACATGTATTCCACCCACAACTCTATGTGCTATAAATCAACAATAAAAATTGATTAGGGTATAAAACCAACAATATCAAAAGAATATACCATCGTGTTGAAAGATATGTGTGATTGTTACCTCGTCCATAAGCCAACCTTTCTTAGGAGGGTCTAAACACACTAAGGATTCCCAAAATCTCCGATCCACACGAACTTCTTTGCACCAAGGAAACATACATCGAAGGGGCCCCTGCTTTCCAAGAAATTCGTCGTAGTCATCAGTAAGATGTACTTTGTCGATAGCCTTGTTCCTTCGGGAAAGAACCTACACAAACGTAAATTAAAAACAGTTTTAAAAAATATATATTAAAAGTTGTTTTTAATACCTCAACCAAGGTTTAACATTTTTAAGCTGTGCGGTCATATCGGATCCGGCACCCATGTGTTCGATTATTTTGATTCCACAAATCTTTTGACCCGATGTCTGACGACTCGGCGCCATCTTTTTACTCCTCATGTCGGTGTTATATACGCCTTGGCTCTTTTCAATGGTGCGAATTATAGAAAGCTATAGACCTCTTTTTCTTTTCCTTATCAATCTTCAACAACTTTGCCTTTTGCAACTGCGATTCTTCTCCTCTATCATAGCCATTAGAAAATCCTTTTCCATCATCTTTTGTTCTTCCATCCTCCACCGTTCTTCCTCTTCTTTCCTCAACCTTAATTCCTCTTCCAACAGATACTCACGAGTAACGGTGATGCATTTAAAATACATTTAATACAGTATGGCAAAAGTGTACATTTGGATATCACATTACCAGAACTACATCATCCTCATCATCACAATCTGCCGGCTCTGAACGAATGCTAGAAATAAGAGAGTCAACCAATTCGTGGAATTCACGATTTAGTTGCTCTCGAAACTCATAGCTGAGGTGGGAAAAGGATGTAGTAAAGTCCAATTTATCCTGTAAGCGAAATAAAGTGCATTGTAAAAAAAACGGATAGTTCTTTCAAAGAAATAAAGATAATACTTGGATGAACTGGCGTACCCGAAATCCGCAAGTTCTTTCACTTGCAAGGACCTACAAAGTAATAAAGGGTATTATCCTTAATAATAATTCTAATATAAACGTATAATTATGATTTAACATTGACTAGCAAATTACCTGAATAATAGCCTCGAGTTTGAAAACACGAGAATTCAACTCTTGAATGACACAATCCTTGAGGCTGATTTCTGTAAGAAGACTCTTGATGCATGCCTAGACACAATCGGTAAATACTTTTTTTCTGTCCTACCACGTTTCCGTGAAGCAGCCAACTTCTGTAGATACACATCGTAATCATGCGGTAATTTTGTTGGAAGGCTCCTTGGTATGTAGTGCAGGTAAAATTCCGTAAATTGACTATACCACTCAGACTGGTGCTCGTCTAATGTTGGTTTAAGATCATAAATTATCTTCGAGTCCTAAATAACATCATCAACAACAAGGAAATTAAATTGCGTATACCAGTCCGACTGGTGCTCGTATAATGCATGTGTTTTACCTTGCCAAATAGCAATCCATAATGCGATCTTGTAAACATTACTTTCCTTGACCACGCCTCGCCCTTGGTATGACATCCGGGACTTTATTCCACCAACGATCGCTTCTTTCAAGCGACTCAAGAATCCATATCTACAATAATAAAGATGCATTACTCTCATACATTGGGTTCAATAATAATACTAAGAAAAGATAATATAAATAGGATTAACCTTGAATGCCCAAACAAATCCACCAACCGTGTATGTGGGAACATACTTCGGTCTCTTTCGGACCCTTTAGGTGTTCCCACTTGTGGTTTGATACAACGTCTAGTATCCGGTCATACAAGTGCCTCCAAATGTGCTCCCCATGGAAAGGAATTCCATGCTTCTAGGTCTTCGACCAAGCGAAGGAGTGAATCATCCACTCTTCAACCAATAAGCGACCCATAAAAATAACCTCTAACGATAACAATAGACACACACGGATTGCGTCTTCATCGGTTAATTTACCGAACAACTCTTCATCCTCAATAACACCAACAAGATCTAAGTTGGAAAGTTTTACCCTAATTTTTTGGAAATACCCTCAACTTAAATGTTAAATCCACGAACTATATAAATCAAAACTTCTTTGTCCCAAAGCGAAAGCTGTTATCGAGAAAACTCCGGTCGACCAAAATGTAGACAACGACCATCAACAGTATATATAAGGGGCATGTCATAGCTTGTTTTATCCACGAAACCCTGTTTTTGTAAAACATAATCTAACATATGTGGTTCATGGTCAAAGAAGAACATATCCAGCCACCCTCCAAAACAGGTTGTCCTAAACAATTTCTTTCTAGTATGATTCAGCTTTTCTTTAATTATTGGAAAGTATTTCAATTTGCTCCTTACAATGACATTGGCTTCGTATTCCTAAGAAATAAAAAAAAAACATAAAAAACAGTTAACAATAATTATACTGACTTCGTAATACTGACTTCCTAATACTGCGATCATATTTAACAAATGAAACATTACTATCATACTCACACCAAATAAACAATGGCCCAATAATACACAACTATTTAAACTTTTAAAAACCTAGCAATAGTATATAAGAAGTATATCAGACTCATATAAACCAACTGCTTCAAACAATTACCTATGTAAAGGAGTTGCTTAAAATGTTATAAACAAGTGGATAAACGTTAGTACTTTGACCCTCCACTCGAAATCCGATTGCCATCTCAAAACCCATTGCTATGACAGTGACATAGGAATGGGTTTTCGAGGGGAAGCTCAAAGTACCAACGACCTTTCTACAATTCGTGGATTCTAGAAAAGCATTTCAGTTGGATAATCATGAAGTGTGGAGTGTCATGAACATTACACACTATCGTGATCATTTAGAAAAGTCATTTTGAATGTATGAAGTTGCGTCTCGCCACATTCTTACTTTCAACTTGACTTTCAATCCACAAGTATATCATATCCTTTCCTTCTTTGTTAAGTAACTCCTTTACATATATAAACTAATTTTTAATAAAAAGCTATCGAGGGTGAAATTTGAATATTTAAGGCTAGAAAGGTGGTGCAAAGGGTTTAGCTTCCTCTCGAGTTCATAGCGTGTATGTGATGTTAGTGTGTAATTTTTGTGTCAAACTCTATATGTGTGTCGAGAGAGAGAGCGAGATATGATAAGAAGGCAGTTAAAGGTTTTGTAATGATCTTGCTAGAATAGTGCAGTGAAATGGGGTTAATGAGGCACCTCACAAACCCTTTCATATCTCTCGCCACCATTCCACCACTATCCTTACCATGACCTTGACATCTCTTTTCTTATCATTTATGACCTCTCTTCGACACACACACACGACTTTCACACCAAAAGTTACACACTAAAACACCCCACGGTTATGAACTCGAGAGTAAGCTAAACCCTTTTCAACCACCATTCTACCCTCATGTCGGTAACAAAATATAAAGATAATATAAAGTGATCATATCAACATATGAAAAATTAACTTCCTAAATGGACCATGGGCAGCGATCGGCTTTGACATTGGTCTAAAACTCCTCCATATACTTGTTTGTTCACGTGCAATCGGGTTTGGTGATTGAATAGCATGTCGGATCTAGGTTGATTTATGATTCACACAAATTATCCGTGTCGACATGCCATTCAATCAACAAAGTGAATTGTAAGTAAACAAACTATCGACATTGATTAACGTGCCTCCATCTAAGATATAACCGCCATGGCTGCAAACAGTAGTGCCGTAGATCCATCTTTGATCATTCATGTGTTAGTTTCGTAACATAATACGGAGGCTCAGATCTGTATAAATCAAGATATAACCGCCGTGGCTGCAAAATAATGTATTAAAATTGCCATGCCAACATACGGTAAATCATATCATTTGCATATCAAATAAGATAATCATCATCACAGCCTCTTGCATGTAAATAAGCATTGGCAATAAATAAGCAAACGTTGCCCAATAAATCAGGTAAGTAACTACAATGTGGGCCCATGTCAAGTATATGGGAGAGGTTCCACCTACACCACATTTATTGACATATCTTGGGGTAATAAATTTTCAAACTTACCCACCTTATATGTGTGAATTTAAATTCAAGTGGTGTTGCTAAATAGGTTACAAAATTCTATCAATAATGTCTACAAAGACTTGACCAACAATTTCGGAGCTGTTTCCGCAACAAAAGACTTGAGCAACAGTTTAGGAACAAAAGACTTTGGCCAACAAATTGATGAACAACAACTTTTAATAGAAATGGAGGAGGTGCTATTAAGGAGGAAGAAGAATGGGAGATAGCGAGAAAGACAAGTCTTTGTTAGAGATGGAAGCGAAAGGGCGACTTATGCTCCAAGATGAAGAAGTCTTTATTACGGATGGAAGCGAAAGGAGCGACTTATGCTCCAAGATGAAGAAGTCTTGTTAGAGATGGAGGAAGGCTGCTCGGGACGAGAGAATTCAATGCATTGTATGCAGAGTGGGATGATGTGATTTGAAGGTTGCTCGAGTATCTTTCTGACGATGGTTACGACTCTAACAACTCTCAAACTTGGGATCACCGGATTATATTTAGTTGTGTCGCAATTTAATTTTACGTGTATTTTGTTTCGTTAACCCAACCAGTTTGCACCATCATTAGAGTGCTTTATTCACTTACTACCACTTATCTTACAGTGGTTTGTCAAACTTAATAAGTAGCAACAAATCACTAAAACCACAAGAACAATGAATCACCCAATAGGTTACAAGTTATCTTACAGAAACAATTAATCACCCAATAAGTTAACCCTAAAATATCGAAACCCAAAATCAAACAAGAACAATTACGTCAAAGTTAACCCTAAATTAGCGAAACCATAAATTATCGAAACCCTAAACTAGTGAAAACATAAATTAAGAAAACCATACATCAATAGATGAAAATCGTTAAATTACTTACCCTAGCCCTAAAAGTTTTTCGATAGACATTAGATCGGACGATGTAGTGCCGATGTCTTGCCAATGTGATCGGACACGGTGTTCGCTCTTCTTGAGAATTGTGTTGAGGAAGATTGTGTTGAGGAACTACGTGGTGGCGATGTGGTGGATTAAAATAAGAAGTGTGTTGAGGAAGTTTATCGTATAAATGTATAAATGTATAAAGGGATGTATAAAGGTTAAACTACTTATACTTTTTATACATTCAACACTTAATCATCATAAGTTGCCCAAAGTACAACCTTGTGGGACCAGGTTGCCCAATATTTGTGTACTTTTAATAATAAAAAGATTACTTTTTGGTAAAAGACAAAAATTGTCGATTCTTGACATTAAAAGTCAAAGTTAACATTGAACTTTAGTACACTTGTCTAGAAAAGTACAAGGTTGCCCAAAAAAAAAATGGGACACATGTCACGTATTTGATAGAGTTGCCCAAATATTCGGTTGGGAGAGTTGTTCAAGAGTAAAGATTGCCGTGAGGGCATTTGAGATAGTTAAAAAAGTGGGGCTTTTGGGGTAATAAAGTTGAACTCTTTGCCTAAAGATAAAAATTTAAATGCAAACGGCGTTTAGAAATTTTCCTTTTAATTTATAAAAGGTAATTAAAAAGGCAAATAAACGACCTTTTCATATTCGTGAATGACTATTCGACCTGGATGTATCGCGACAAATCTGTAGTCTGTTCTGGAATTTTTGAGCTTTGAAGCCCATCTTATGACGGGTTAAGTGGGTAAATTGTATTTGCACTACATTCATGGACTTGAGTTACCCCGGTAATTTTGTTCCCGTTTAAATTTCATGGTCATGACTCATGAATACAAATTATACATTGCCGGAGTTATGAAGTTACCATGATACGTAAAATTAGTACGTTGTTTTGATTAGGTTCTTCTGCTTATAATGGATTGTTCTAAAGGAACTCAAGCTAATATATGGTATGATTTCACAGTTATTGCACAAGGCAAATTTACATTCAAAAAATGCGTCATTGTTCCAAAAAAAAAAAAAAAAAAACATTCAAAAATGCGCAAATTCACTGTTTGATATGATTCATAATGTCATTCATTATCTTTAATATATATGCTCATGATCTTTGTCAATCTTTATATATAAAGCTTGAGCTCGAGCTAGATAATTAAATGAGCCCCAACTAAGGCTTGATCTCATTTAGTCTCGACTAGTTTCGCGCATTTATTGATCCGATCTTGAAGTTTTTATAAGTGAATTGAGCTCTAAGAAAAACCAACCTGGCTGCAAAGTGGGCTCGGCCTACTAAAGAATAACATTATTTAAAAACTAAAATAAGTAGTAAGCTTAACTATTTCTTAGGCCCAGTTTCAGGAACTGCAACAACCCCATTTTGTCACTTGAGGTCTTGAGCTGCGTAACATGCAACATGTAATAAGTAACAAGTTCAATATTTACTAAGGTTATAAACATCGTGAGACGCGTGGTCGTCAAGTTTAAGTTCTTAAGCCTTATGAGTCATAGCTGTTTACAAGCGCTTTTAAAGCGTGACTTAAAATGCAGATAAATTTTTTATAGACTTATACATTTATATCATCTTATATACATACGTATATATATAATACATCGTTTTACAAAATAATATACATAAGAAATAAACTCAAAAATTAAACTATTTTTGCATTTTTGTCATTTCTTTAAATAAAACGCTTTTATCGTAGAGTCGTAAAACATTCTTCACTCATTATATGAGTGGTAGAATCATATAAATAAGTTAAAAACTTGAAATTGATTTATAAAGTTACCATGCCCAAGCCCAAATCTTTTATATAATTAATTTGGTAATTCTAGCCTAAATACTAGTAAATCTTTTAAAAGCTTCAAAATAATGCGTCACGCCTCGCGCTAAGCACACCTTTTCGCGTTTCATCACGCTCCACGCCTTAAAAAGACGCCTTAATCTGTTTCGTAACGCCGAAACCACGCTTCGCACCTTAGCAACGCCTTAGCGGCGCTAAGACGCGCCTTTTTGAACCCTGATATTTACAGAGGAAGCTACGCTTTGTTATCTTTTGATCATTTTCTATCTCAAACATGACTTTGTGTATATGCGTTTTCACCAGCTTCTTGTTTCTTGGCAATGCTTAACATTTCATAGACATATCAAACTTAACTTTATCATGCGTTTTCAACAAAAGAGATCGAGTATAGGTTTCAACTAAACAGCATAATCATCTTACATCACTGTGTATAGTGTTCATACTCACATTAGTGGCTTTTGGGCTATTCTTATCTTTTAATTCGCATTAATTCGACTGGTACATACGACATGACAGTTTGAACATAAAGTCAAAAGTTACTTCCAAATACCGAAGGGTCCTCTATCATGCAGCACCCCATAGAGGGTGGTGATTTTTTGCCTCGGTTTCCGTGCCAATCATTGGTATCCAATCATTGGTTTCTCGATTTCCGTCATAAGTCTTTTTACAACTTATTATTTACCACTTATAACACTTATTTTTACAAGTTTTTTTTTTTTTGACAGCTTTTTGTACATGTGTGTTTTTTTTTTTTTACAAGTTTTGTTTTGGTTTTATAGTTCTACAAGTTGGTTTTACAACTTATTTTTTGTTTTGGTTTTACAGTTCTACGGTTTTACAAGTTTTTTTCAGTTTTAAAAGTTTTCAAAAAATCGTAGTTGAAAAATATTTGAGGCTCAGTCCGAAGGTTGCAAAAGTGAGATTTTATCCCACTTTGCCGCATATCTGGTCCATTCGGTTTCATCATCGCCGGAAAGTTTTTAGGCTCAAACTCGAAGGTTGCAAAGTGAGATTTGATCTCACTTTACCGTCCATTCGGTTTTTATCATCATCGCTCGGAAAGTTTTAAAGTTTTAGGCTCAAACCCGAAGGTTGCAAAGTGAGATTAGATATCACTTTACCGTCCATCGGTTTTATCATCATCGCCTCGGAAAGTTTTTAAAGTTTTAGGCTCAAAACATCATCGCCGCAAAAGTTTTAGTCACAACCGCACAAAGTCACAGTCACAACCGCACAAAGTCACCAGCTCACAAGTCTAACAACACCGCACAAGTCTCAAATCGCCAAGTCTCAAATCGGTCACAGTTACCGGCTCACATGAACTTCACATGTTTCACAAGATTATACACGTTTTGAACAAGATTCTCAAAAGTTACCAAGCATCGCAAAAGTTCACAAGATTCTCAAAGGCAATGTACTAAGTTCACATGAAATCTAGCAGTGCACCCAATATAATCCTGTGAAGCAACAACACAAACAACAATCAACCAACAACACAAACAACCACCCCATATAATCCCGGTGAAAGCAACAACACCAACAACAATCAACCAACAACAAGTGGTCCGTATCAACAAACAAGTGGTCCAGAATCGCAACAAGTGGTCCAGAACAACAACAAACAAGAATAAGCAACAAGTGCACTAGAACAACATACCAGTCCACCATGTCTAGTTCACCATTTAACACACAAGAGGTAAACAACTTATCAAAGGCTCAGATTAATAGTTTATAGTTCATGTTTGCTGCATCGGGCGTGATTGATCTTAGTTTCTAGTTATATTGTAATTTTGTGAACCATGTATCAACTATTAATCTATAACAAGATTGGTTATTTATGTATTCGAAGCTTCTAATTTTGTGAACCATCATATTACTAATTTATGTTGTGAATAATTATACAAATTCTTTTGGCCGGACGCAACAACAAAATCCTTATTTTGTCGTTGTCAACGTGGATTAATAATTGAAAGAACATCCCACCACCCATACTTGTGGTCCAAGTATTATCATGTCCTTTCAAAGGTAAATAATTAAACGCTTACTTATTTGCGTAAATATATCAATAACTTGTTTGTTTAGAATACATTTCTTAGAATTGTTTCAGAATGTAACCTGTGGACTAAAGACTATGGGTGTCGATACTTCATGTGGAAGGAAATATTTCAACAAAAGTACTTTGGTGAAGCTCTTCTTCAACGCAGATGCTCAAATCGCTAAACTAAAGATACAACGATCAACATGCTATTGGTGAAAAGACTTTGTTGCGTGCAAAAATAAAGGCGTTGAAGCATCACCGAACCTGCAAGTAATCCGCTTGATCACGCATGTCACCGAGTGGAATACTCTATGAGCTTATAGATGACATTAATAATCTTCACGTGAGTAGACGTTGTAATATTGAAAACATTTGTTGTTTTAATTGTTTAATGTTTACATTTGTTGTTATACACTATTAAAAACATAACGTAAAATAAATACCACATAAAACACTACATAATTAAATACACTATATTTAAAAAAAACACTACACAAATTAAATACACTATATACACTATACACTACAATAATTTAATACACTAAAAACACTACACACAATTATTAAAAAAAAAAAAAAAAAAAAAAGTCAAATCGGCCGAAGTGGAGGGTCCACACTAGCATGAGGTGCTCGCCATGATTTCATGGGGTGCCCACGTAGCCTTACCCATACCGAATCACTTGACATTATACTATATACTAACCACCATTTTGTGACGGGGTCAACAAATGATTTTTAGGGCTCCGCTTTTAATCCGCATGTGATTGGTTGGTTTTATAATTAATCAACTACATTATGTTGAAACAAGGACTTAGTGGGCCAAATGGAATGCTTCCATTGGTTGAAGTGTGGTAGGAATTGATCGCTCACCATCCGTTTGGTGTAATGAGTCCGTAATACATGTACACGCTTTATTTTTCCTCACAAAATCCAGACCCTTCCTCTCTAGACCTTTCTTCTGCTATATCTTTTCACCCTCACACAAACACACACACGAAACAAAAACAAAAAACCTTCTTCTCACTACTCTAATCACAGATCACCACCATTTTGTGACGGGGTCAATAAAGGATTTTTAGGGCTCCGCTTTTAATCCGCATGTGATTGGTTGGTTTTATAATTAATCAACTACATTATGTTGAAACAAGGACTTAGTGGGCCAAATGGAATGCTTCCATTGGTTGAAGTGTGGTAGGAATTGATCGCTCACCATCCGTTTGGTGTAATGAGTCCGTAATACATGTACACGCTTTATTTTTCCTCACAAAATCCGCACCTTCCTCTCTAGACCTTTCTTCGCTATATCTTTTCACCCTCACACAAACACACACACGAAACAAAAACAAAAAACCTTCTTCTCACTACTCTAATCACAGATCACCACCATCATCGTTTGGTACAAATATCCTCTAATATCAGAAGGTTCTACACAAATCCAACGATGGTGTTGCTTTTGTTGCTGCTAATCGGAAACGAGGTGGGGTTTACAGTAAAAAAAAAGGCACAAAACAAACGCATGGCTTTTTGTGAAATATGGAGGTTAATATCATTTTACACAAAATTAATTTAGTATAATTTTAGGTTTAGAGTTTATTGGTTTAGGGTTTTCATTCTTGATTATATTATAATTGATTTTTTTTCCCGATTATTGATTTTTTTTTTTTTTTTTTTTTATGTTTACGCTTTCTCCGTAGAAGGTTGCAAGGATGTAGTGAAACATGACGATCGAGTATTTTAGAGTGGCTAAAAGAGTCATTGAAGCCACTACAAGGCAAAGGAGGTGGAAAAGAAGTTCTTGCGCAACACCAGGTATGGGAGTTTAGTGTATACTATTATAGTCGATCTTTTTTAGCAGATGACATGTTTAATGATTATAGTACCTAAAAGTAATGTACATATACCAGATTGTCAAACCTTTAAAGTAG
Source organism: Chrysanthemum lavandulifolium (assembly GCA_022545495.1). Taxonomy (NCBI): domain Eukaryota; kingdom Viridiplantae; phylum Streptophyta; class Magnoliopsida; order Asterales; family Asteraceae; genus Chrysanthemum; species Chrysanthemum lavandulifolium. The sequence goes on from CM040238.1 coordinate 66,000,246, forward strand.
CATTCGCGTGTACAATTAAGCAACTCTAATATGTAATGCGTATGCTATTAAGTAACTCTATATTGTGCTATGCTCTATTTATTCCAGAAATGGTTAACATGGCCAAAGGTACTCCCAGTGGTCCGAGTAGAAATGCTTGGCCTTTCCATCAAAGACACCATGATTGGTCGTGTGTTTGCATATTACATCCGCTACCTATTATGGTTGGTTTTTAGGCATATTATCTATTTATAGATTGTAGTACCTAAAGTTAACATACAAATACCGATTGTCAAATCTTTAAAGAAGCAATTTTAGTGTCCAATTAAGTACCTCTAATATGTGGTATCATTTATGCGCCTAGATATGGTTAACATGGTCAAGGCACTTCCAATGGTCTAGGTGGAAATGTCGCATCTCGCCATCAAAGACGCCATGGTTAGTAGCACATTTGCATATTACATTAGCTATCTATTATAGTCGCTTAATGTTGGTCCGCTTATATAGTAAGTATCCATTCTAGGAGTCCGTAATGTAATATTTGTATGCTATGCGTGTCGAGACCTATTAGGAATGAAGTTACCGGCATTGACTTTGGTACGACAAATTCACATCACCGGTTACCGATGGAAAGCCGCCAAATGAGCTCTTGACACGCAAACGAATGGTGCTCTCAATCGTGCACTGCTCATTTTCAATAGAAACAATCAAAAAAAAAAAAAAATAGTATGTGGTCAGAAGGTATTTGGGATTGTTTATATTTAATCGTAAGCAAATACTAGCCACCGAGTCAAAATGCGCTTTAGATATCGATATATAAGTCGCTTTTAATAAGTGTGTGGACTGTGTTTCTATTTGAATGTCAACCTATTAGCAAGCCTAAGTTATTGATCTTCAAAAGTAAGCGACCTCATGTTTTTTTTGTTACTGTGATACATATTTAATGCACGATTCTGCTATTTTTTTTGGATTATTTGATTATGGTATGTCAAACATAATGCGAGCGATACTATCTCGACTTTGATTTGCACAATTTATATTAAAAAGGCGATGCTTTATTTAGATAAGATAGTCCAAAACAACTTAAATAAGCTAATGAGTCTAACCTTCTTGGGTCTATGCACCACTCAAAAGCTCTTATTGGCCAACATATTAAGGTTCGAGTGTGTGTGGTTCAAGAGGTGTATTGAGTGTGTGTTCAGGTGTGTGCGGGTCAGTAAGGGTGCGAGTTCGGTGAATCGATTGAGTGTTCGTGGGGTATGTATTTACGAGGTTCTTTTCAGTTATCATAAGTCGCAGACTAATCATCTTTAGTAAATAGTTTGGACCAGTGATTCTTAAGGTTAAATAATGTATTCACGGTTGCCTCATTTCGCCGCTTGGTTGTCGGGAACTCGGTTGTGGCACTCCTTGCTACATTTTCTCATTATACTCTATCGAGAAAAGCCAATTCTCTTTACATTGAACTTCATTTGTTTATTTCAATTGAAAGATTGTGTATGTAAAGTTGTGCAATACAATGTCTAGGCTAAAATCTTCCAATGATCTTATGAGTATTGAAACTTCTATTGGTGTTTTGTGCAGTGTGTGTATGTGGCAAAGCAAGGAAAGCATGATCTGCAGCTATGGACACCAACGCCTTTCCAAACATTTACAGCTCGGGTGAAAGAATGTACTGTTGAACATGAGATTCAAGAGGACTAGCATCAGGTATAACAACAGGTAGGACCTCTTTCATCTAAATTAAAACTTTAACTACTAATGACATAGAATGCCGTCAATCATTAGTGAATGAATGTATTTCAAATAAAATGGATTTTTATACAAGCAAGCAATTCTTAAGTTGCAAGCTAAAATATGTGGTTACCCAACGCTTCAATTGCTAATTAAGTTATCGTGCTTTGCAAATAATCGATACACAACTTGGTACGACTATTAGGTTTTGGAAATCAAAAATATGGACATACGACTATTAGATTGCATTTGGGTGTGTCAACGCAACCTCTATGGATAGACTATAATAGTAGATTAACAATATAGATAGTCCAAAATTGTGTACCTATTTTTTTTTAACGTTGGTGTTAAAACTTAAAAGCCGTGAGCGCATATACCATTAAAGAATATATATTGGTAGGAATTTTTACACTTTAGAGGTTGACATTGCAAGTTTGAACCTTTGATATTAGGTAGGATGGATTAACGCTAATGGACTTTAATGAAGGCCGGTAGTACAAAGTGCATAGAAAAAGTACGCGGAGGGAATTTTGTTACAGAATCAATGCATTTAATCGACAAAGTTGTCTACAAACTACATATGGTAAGTAACCTTTCGACCATACTTGCATTTTTAATTTATGTATAGTAGTTATGAGCCGCACCTTATGTTATGTGGAATAAACATGCGAAACGACAACCGGCTTGCTATGGACTAAGGTTCCAACTACCACCCATCGTGACGAAATCAGAATCCATGTAAGTCGTGTAGACAATATCAAAGGCTCTGTAATGATCATAGTCTGTTGTTTGTTCTAGACCTGCTTACACATTGTTCAGGTCCCATGTTTCCAATTGTCTATACTTTGATGGCCAAGAATGGGCGAGTTGGTGTCAAAATTGGTCGCTTTATGGTAAATCATACACGCTTATCGGGTGTGCCATATTTATTTCTAATAGTATGACTTAGCTTAACATGTGATTACAAGAGTTGCAATCAAATTGATGTAATAGCTTTTGTACTGTTATAAAAATTATAAGCCTAATCAACTCATTTTTAAACCGTAGAGTGTAGTTTTTTATTTTACTTCACATTTCATTTATTATTGTAGATGTTTTAAAGTGTATGTCCAGATTATGTAAAACCACGTAACCTTATTTTTTTTCCAAACAATCTGATGCAGACGTTACTTCACTTACAAATTGATAAGGAATAAAGGCATATTCAGAATGCATTCACATGGAGCAATAGAAGGAAAAAGTGAGAGGTGCAACATCCATATTACAACTGATCTAAAGGTTATTGCTAGACGTTGGTGATGGAGCTACAGAAGAAGAGTTGAAGTAATATTAGCAAGAGAGTCTCATTTCAAAAGCTATTTCGCCGCATGTGGATATCTACTCGGGAATCAAGGTTCGTGTTTTTTACTTTGCTATTTCTCTTTGTATATGTGTTTGTATTGGTGAAGCTAGATGTAGTTGTTGTTTGTCTCATAATTATTTTATAAAGAAAACACTAAATTACTATGGATGAGATGAAAATGATATGCAAATAAGCAATCCCAAACACCGCCTTTAATTCGACATGATGAGTGACAATATAAGTAAAGTAAGTAGCAACATAATGATTTATGCAGATCAAGAGCTTATTTGTATTTTAGAATACATAGTAGCTGTAACTATAGTTTTGTGAATCTAAAACCACAAATCTTGGCTAAAAAGGGTATTTGGATGCGTGTCCACTATGATCATTATGAGCCTGTAGTTCTGGTAATGGGTAAATTGGTGCTTAAAGTAGATAGTATAACTTTAAACATTGGAGGTTGTTTATTTAAGTCACAAAAAATGTTTGTAGACCGTTTGGTAATATGGAAAAAAGTAGGCAAGCTTGACATATTGGCATCACTTTAAGGATGAAATAATAACTACTGACATGAGATATAACTACCAATCAAGTTCAACATATTCTAACACTAAGCATGCGTCGTGTTTTAGTAATTGAAATATACTAAACTAATTAAAAGGCGGTGTTGTTTCGTGTTTGGATTTTTTTTTTGTCAGACTTACAAATGGGTTCATTTGTTCATGGATACAAAGAAACTAAATGCGATCAAAACTTTGGGATACGGTGGCTATATACGGTAAGACAAGTATGGTAAAACTACTTATTGAACGAGATACTCTGACAAAGAAGAGTTAGATGTAAACTATAAACCATGAAATGTATTGTGTAACTTTGTATGTATTTTACTTACAAAACAAGTGTTTCAATAATCCAATAATAATTGCTTGCACTTTTGTTTTTAAGCTCTTCTATTAGAACTTCATTTATGATCCGCTTACGACTTCTATGAAATGTAATGTATTGGGCAAAAGTATCCTTGATGGACGAATGACCCGACCGTTTGAACTACAAGCTGCAACTGTACTTATGTATTAAACTACACAATGCTCCCGCAGCAACGCGCGGGGCTAATCTACTAGTTTGGGCTTAAAATCCGTCGAAAACCTATCTCACAGCTACTATATAACGTGACGTCACATAAAGGTGGACTCAGAAGTGTACACTATCAATCGTACACAAGTTTTTAAAGATATACTCATTTTTACAAATCGGGACACCTTAGTGTTGGTAGTCATGATTCGATGTCTCTTTATGCCTCATCATTCATCAATAATATTTTGTCATCTCACCTCATGTGTCTATCATAGTTTTTTAGTGGCGACCATGATTCCATGCATCACCTAGTGTCTTTTTTTTTTTTTTTTTTCATAATTATATTAAACAATTTATTAAAAACATAATATTTCATTAATAATTAAAAGAAAATTACATCCTAAAAAAAAAAAAAAAAACCCCAAGACAAACACATATCTAAAATTGTAACTCCATCCAAATTTCTCCGCCGGCTCAATTTTTTGGCAAGAGTAAACGCTAAAGATATTTGGATCGGTTATGTGATCGCATGGTTGAATTGGAATTGTTTATTTATAAAGGATTTTTTTTTTTTTTTTTTTTTTTTTTTTTAATGGCCAACGATCACTTTTTAAACCGTTCAACGGCTATATGCTCTCCCCCATGATGCCATGCTGCAGCGGCAACACATGTCGAGCTTCATGATACTGCGACCTTGCCGAAGGGGTGGCGGCGGTGTTCACTAGCGGCATGGGTCATGCCGAGAAGCTTGCCGAGCCCACTGCCACCCCCTTATATGTAATATCCCGTATTTTCACACTATGAAAAAAGAGTTTACTTGGTACACGTGATGCCTCGTGAACCGCCCTAGGTACCTAAGTTACTTAGAGGTAGCAATTCTAGACACGGTATGACACACGAACTGTGATCGAAAAGAAAATAAACATCTTTGAGTTAAGGATAAATGAGTTTGGGTATAAAAAAAAGTATGCCTAACCCGTTTAATTAGTATATAAAAGGCTATTGAGATCGCGAGTTAGTTCATAAGATCCGATGATCTCACCAACAAAAAACTTGCAGAATCGTTCTAGGATTGTGTGTTTTGTAAGATCGCACATAAGATTGTGGGATCGTCCGCAGGATAGGCTCTCGAACCGATCTTACTAATTTGATGAGTTCTTTCTTTCTTTTTTTTCCAAAACTTTATATAAGACTATTTTTTAACGGTAATTTATTACACGCGTATACCACCTCTCTCACACATAATAGTTTACAAGTGTTTCCAAATATCTTATGTTTTATTCCTTACTATTGTATTACTCTATACTATTTATATTTTAGCTATAAAGTATTTTACAAAAAATAAATATTTTTCTACTATATAAAACCGCGATGCAGACTTTAAAAGATAATCAAATTTCTATGTGGGTGCGGGAAATGGCTTTCTAAAATAGATTGATGTTTTATGTGTTGGATTTTTTGTATGTTTATAACTCGCGTTTTTTTTATAATTAAATTCTTCGTTTAGCTAAAAAATGAACAAATTAAATGTATTTCACTATTTTTATTATCATGATTTTTGAACCTCTAAGCCAGAAGATGTTCCACAAAAGCATTATTTCATCTTGTTCCTTGAGCAATTGAGGAAACTTTTGAAGTCTGACTTATTTTGCGGGACAAGAGCGGAAAGACGAGTTACTACTTTCTTTTCTTAAGCTATCTTATGAATCCGTGCTGATATTCGGTAGCTATGTATAAGTGTGTATTGTTATGACCAATCAATGGCTATTAGCAATACAAGACATTTTAGTGGTATCTTATGATCTCGATCTTGCGAAGAAAAATGAATAATCATGGGTGAATTCTTGATCTTGACAACTGTAGAAACGTATATAGGGGGTGGGGGGGGGGGGTGAATACGTTTCTATTTAAAATCTAAAATCTTTCGTATCAAATTTTCGATCAAGCGTGGTTAAATATGAATAGTGGTTTTGATGGTTGCAACAACTATACATATCGTAGATTATGTCATAAACATAATTCCAAATATGTTTATCAAACCAAGACACACATATTGACAACACGATATAAACAACCAATCACACAAATATAAACATAACACAAACATAATAATAAGCAATAAAGGCGAATATAAACGTAAAGAAAATGGTAAAAGAAAGCGCAAACCAGACACGATGATTTATAGTGGTTCAGTTACGAAGCTCCTCTTCGCCCTACCCCACTCCCTGAGTACCCGACTCGGGAGTTACTTCATTAATCAAAAAGCTTCCTTCAGGCGTAGAAAACCACACAAAGTTGCTTACACCGATTTTTGACACTAAGATAAATGTCGAGTATTAATCTTAGCTATAACCGATCTACACAATACTACACACAATACTTCACGGACTTACACACCGTCCGAATCTACACACGACACTTCACGGGATTATACACCGTCTGAATCTACACACAACACTTCATGGACTTACACACCGTCCGGATCTACACTTACACAACTATCCTTGACTTACACACAAGTCAGATCTACCAATATACAATAACAAAGATTGAGAGAGTTTAAATAAAGAAGAGAATCGTAACAATGGTTACGTGTGTGATGCCAATTCTACAACACTTCATTTTATGGCGAATACGAGCGTTCTTCTCTTTGGACTTTGATGGAAGAAAGAGTGTGATCACTTATAAACAAATATATACTAGTTAATGTGATCAAAGAAGGTAGAAGAAGAGAGTAGGAGAGAACATAAAGTTTTGTGTCAAGGAGGGTTAAAAGTTCTGGTGGAAATAGTGCAGTATTTATAGCCACCAAGAGGAGCGAAGGACGGCCCTTATATATATAGAACTGTCACCTATTTAAGGGATCATCCCTAGGACGCACCAGTTTTTGTCTTTTTGTGGTGAAATGTTTATCTGGTGTAGGAGCTATGTTTTGGGCGGGAAAAATAGTTGTTTGGTGATTTCAAAATTCAAATTTATTTTTTTTTATTAAAACATTCCTTTATAAATACAAAAGTAATTTGTATAATTTAGGGTCTGTTTGGTTTGTAGCCGGGTTTAAGATTTGGATTTGGATTAGGATTAATATTTGGATTTGGTGAGAGAAATAATATAATATAAAAAGTGAAAGATATGTGAACGTATAAATTTTGTTTGTTTTAGGGTGGGTTAAAATTAACATATTGTTTTCTAATATATAGGAAATTAAAAAGAGAACACTAAATAAATATATGTGGCTCACAATTTCCTTGCCAGTCAAATGTCAGAAAAGTAGTTAAAATCCTTGGTGGCTAGGTGGGTATTGTGAAAGTCTGCATTTGAAGGTATCATTTACTGTACCAAATGTCATATACCTAAAACAAACATTTGTTTTGAGGGCAAATCCAAATCATTCATTCTATACCCTCAAAACAAACTGCACTTTATTTTTGTAAAAAGGTTTTGTCACATTTATAAAAATGTGAGGTTTAAGGACAAAATAATTCTTTGATCACTTAACAAATTTTGATATATTATTTGTACATACCTTAAGTGATTCAAACTTGAGACGTCGAGGAGATTTTGATGCATGTATGCATTGATGATTTGTGTTTATGCGTAAATTGTACACTTTACGTTATGTATTACAAGTTACATGTTTGCAATCATTAAAATACAAAGAAATTGTATATATTAAATGTTGTAACGTTTGCACTGACAACAACCTTAGTATATAATTTTGAGACCTAAATAAGTTATTTCAAATTATCAACGTTTCAACCCGTTTGATCTATTTAGCTAAATAGGTTATGCAAATTATAAACAAGCTATGCATGTTATACAAATTTATGTTAGTATTGAGTTTTTTGAAACAATTAATAAATGGGTTGTATTTAGTTTAAGTTGATATTACCTAATGTCACAATTCTCAATTTTCGGTCATTTCTCAAATTTTACTATTCATCTCGGGAATTTACTATTCATCGGTTACTATTTATCATTTTACTATTCATCATTTTCGAAGTCGATTTGATATTCTGAGAACATATTTCAAAATTTTACTATTCACGAAACACTATTCATTCCCGGAGAAAAATTTATATTTCATTAACGCATAATTTCCTATTAAATAAACGCTATCGCGTAATCATTTATTTTGAACATTTGATCCGACACTTCCGAAAATTATCCTGATATATTTTTATACTCATTTTAAGACTATAAAAATAATATTATTAGTTTACCCGGTGTTTTAAATTTATTTTGTATATAAATTGTTATATTTATATAATTACTTACGGTTTTGTAAATACTATACGATAATTATTATTGCACTCAATTTTTGTAAGAAATGTATTTTATAATTTTTATGACTTCAATATATTTCATTTTGATCCGTTAAAATTTATTTTAGCTAACGCTACTCTAAAAGCTCAAATATTTACACAAGTTACTAATTATTCTTAAATAACTACACTTTGCCTCTACATGTAAATACTTAACTATAACAAAACACATTTAGTCTTTTTGTGTCATATGTATGTCGACCAACATAAGGTGACACACCACTTTGAGTACAAATATCTCAATTATACAATTATATACTTATGTTTAATATATTTTATACTACACATACACAAGCATTATCTCAAGGTGAAATCACAAAATCCTCTCTTCTTCCTTATTCATATCAACCGGCCATAAGGGTGGGACAAGCAAGGAGATCATTTTTCTTCAAGTCAAGTTATTTTTACAACTATAGCATACTCTTAAGCAAGGTTTTGGAATAAAAACCTAGGGTATTTAGGATAAACCCTTGTTCATTTAAACCTCATCAAGTAACTAGTAAGCATTTCATTATCATTTTCATCTTTCATATTCATATTATGGTCATTTTATCATGCTTGAGAAAAACATGCAAGTTATATGGTTACCTATACCACTTTAATTGTTTTTTAATTACTATAAATGTATATATATCATCCTATAATTATCCCTTGTAACATATCACTTTTGATGATGTCTAGGAACCCATGACACCCTAAGAAGGTGTATGGTAGGTTTAGAATAGCTTTGGCGTTGGTTTGAAGTGGTTAGAATAAGTTTTACGCGAGAAAAACTCATTTTGGTATATTGGAAATATTTTGGGACATATGTTTTGTAAACTCTGATTATTTTACTTAATCAAACGATACTTTCAAAACGACACTTTAGGTCGCTCGATATAATCAGTAACTTTGATGCTATGACGGTCATCCCCAGAATTCCATTCTCACGCAAAATGTAATTTGGGGTGTGACACCTAACAATCTGTCAATACAAACAAATCAACCCGCACAAGACTCGATTCCTTTACTAGTGACACATTGTTTTCGGTAGTTTTAAAATATTTTTTTCTAACATAATATACGAGTGATATTAAATTATGTTTAGAGTAAACATCAAACTACATCCTTGTAACTTTTTAGTTTTAACACTAAACATCTATGTCATAAACTTTTTGCAATAATCATCCCTTAATTAGTTAAAGTTAAACACAATACATACTCATGGACTATCGATATAATTTTTTCTCCGTTATATCCGTTATCTACTACAAGTCGAACACACCTCATGATATTATCACTCTTAAACACCTTTTTATTCATTTCATCTTTTTTTTTTCTCACTACCCTTCATCACGATATTCTTCTCACCACCTTGACCATCATAAAATATCTAAATCGATCATAAAATATCTATACCTATCACCATAAAATCACTCCCAACCGTCTCAAAATACCTCCGCATACACCATTTTCTTCTCATCGATCGTATTTATGGTGGTCGAATTTGTGACAACCACCATTTCCTACCTCCAGCACCACTCGCTATCTCCACCACCACCACAAGTCGCCATCATCCACCACCTTCATCACCACCACCATTCGTCGCCTTCTACCCTCGCCAACTAACATGTTGGTCGTATTAGGGTGGTGGAGGTAGCGAATAGTGGTGGTCACAGAGCCGACAAACCACATATCTAAAGGATGGTTTTAGTAGATGTGACGGATGGTGGTAATAAAGATGATGATGATTTTTGGTATTTTGTGGTGGTTAGGAGAGATTTCATAGTGACATGTATAGGTATTTTGTGATGGGTTTTATTGTAGTTCGAAGTGATTTTATCGTGAGTGGTTTAAGTATTTTATAGTGGTGGAGGTAGTGAAATGAAAATGACGATGATGAATAGTGAGAAAAAGAAGAAGTGATGGATACTAGGGTGTTTGGGATTATTTTATCAAAATGTGTGTATGAATTTTAGTAACTAATGCACTGCAAGCATGCCATGGCGATAAGTATAGTTATATGTGTTTGCTTACCCGCTTAGTGAATTCGCTTCACAACACTTCGAATGTATATGTGTTAGTTGTAAGTGTTTGTTTGGGTTACAGTAACTTTCCCTCGTAGCTTTCCCGCGACATCATTATTCCCGCATAGAAATACCTTGCAATCTCTTACGCACAAACACTACCTCAAAAGTATATGATTTTGATTTAATCAAGATTATATTGATTGAAATAAATGAAATAAAGGTTAAAGTTGTAAAATTTGAATTTAAATAAAATAAACCCATTAAAAATATAAAACTAAAACTCATAAAAATATATCAAATGGATGTTGAATTAAAGAGCATAAAATTTTAAAAATATAGTATAATTAGATTATAAAAAATAAGTAGATAAAAGATATTTTAATTTAAAAATAAAGTTGAATTTTTAATGGAAACGACATACGCCATTTTATAATCAGTTCTTTATCTAATTTTTAGTGGTTAGGAGTTAGGTTTGAAGTTTGTTAGAAGTTAGACTTGGATTTTGTTAAGAAGTGACACACGTCATCTCAACGATTGAGCCCTTATCTTAATTTGTGGTTAAAAACTCTTTTCATAATAAAGAAATAAAAAGTCTGATTTTAAGCCTTCTAATTTTAGAAGGCCTAAGGGAGGGAGGAGTGGAAATTTCATACCCTAATACCCTGAGGGTGCCACATCACCTCTATCCAATAAAAACTTTCCAACTCAAAACTACCCCAATACTACCCTAACACTACCTTAAGTGGACTGAGTGGACCGATACTACCCTAACACTAATATTCACAAAAGACAAAAAATATAGAAGAAACGAGCGGTTTTGAGCTCGATTTTATACCCGATTTACAGACCAAGTAGTGGGAATGGTAGCCCACTACCCGATTGTTACTCGATTGAAGCTAGAGCTCAAAACCGTCACGCCTAAACGCATTATAAAGTAGTATAGATAACAAAGATAATGGAGGAAAAGTTTTAAATCATTAGTCACTAAAAATGTATTGCGTCTAACTATTGCTAATGTAGGGACGATTATCGCTTAAAGTTTCTAACTAATATTTTTAGTGTGAAAACTAAAAAAATCAAAAGGTGTATTTTGCAATTTTTTTCTCTTATGTTTATATTTTCTTTTTATATATTTTCATTTCAAAAGTCCATTTTATCTTCATGGTGGATAAGATAACACAACTCTCTTCACAAAGAACCTGCAACTAAAACACCTTCACCAACAATGGCAGCAACAACAGCTCAATGCCTCTACTTATCCTGCAGATTCCAAACCCTCTCACTCTCCTCATCACCCTCCTCACGCCCTTATGCCACGTCATCATCCTTCAAACCCTTAACCTCATCATCCAGCATTTCATTTAACTCACTCTCAACAGGTAAATTAAATTAAAACTTTTTACATGTTTGAAATATGTTACTGATGAAAACCCTTCTGTGAATTTGAATATAATGTAGTGAATCTAGTGAATTTTGGTTTTTACTGTTTTAGGGTTTATAAAGGGTAAATTATGACCCTTATGATAATTTTGAAATTAAAGGGTTGTGTATGTTTGAAATATGATGCTGATGAAAACCCATATTTTATTTTTTGAAGATAATGCAGTAAATTTAGTGAAATTTGGTTTTTACTGATTAGGGTTTATAAAGTGTAATTTATGTTACTGATGAAAACCCTTATGTTAATTTCGAAATTAGAAGGTTGTGATGTTTGAAATATGTTGCTGATGAAAACCCGTGTGTTGTTATTGATGATAATGTAGTGATTTAACGTATTTTGCAGGATTTTCGTCAAATGTGAATCCTAGTCTAACTGGGAGGAGATTTGGGTCGATTGTGTGTGAAGCTGGGGGTAAGAAACCTGATTCTGCTGCTAAAAGAGCTCGCCAAGCTGAAAAGAGACGGCTATATAATAAGGCGCGTAAGTCCGAGGTTCGGACTCGAATGAAGAAGGTATAAATCTCTTTATTTAGTACTTCAAAGGTGTAAATTTGATACAGTTTATATAAAATTGTGTGTATATGGACAATGCTGTGACGGAGTCCCTTTTTTGCTTTTAGCGTCTAAACATGTTTGGTAACGTAGTTATTGTTGCATAAGCATAAGCTTTGGACACACAAATTTTACAAAAAGACGAGCATTTTTTTTTGTCAACAAGTTAACTGCTTATGAGCTTATGTTGTATCAAAAACATAATGCAAGTTTCTGTGTTTGGATTTGCTTATCCGCTTAGAGGGTGGCGGTTGCTTATCTAGATACTATTGCTTACTTTTGATGTTGATTAGCACTTGCGAGCAATTCAGCTGTTAAAATAAAGCAGGTTTGTAAAACAGTTTAACATAAGCAGGTTATCAAAACATCCAAAATCAGCTCAAAGAAGCTGTACGCTTAAAAGTGATTGTTTTCTGTACAAAGACGCAATAAGTTGATAAGCTGGTAGGTAAGTTTACCCAAATGCCCCTAGGTGATTAAAGGCACTTTATACTTTTGTGCGTCTTTATGAAACATGGTTTAGATAAAATACCGTTAATGACAATTTTATTTGCATCTGCAACCTATGTTGACAATTTTAGGTTTTGGAAGAGTTGGATTTACTAAGAAAGAAGACAGATGCACAACCTGATGAAGTTATTGGAATCGAGAAGCTGATTGCAGAAGCTTATTCGGTTATTGACAAAGCAATTCAGGTGGGAACATTACACAGGAACACTGGAGCTAGAAGGAAGTCCCGACTTGCTAGAAGAAAGAAAGCTGTAGAGATTCACCATGGCTGGTATACACCTGAACCTACTCCTGCAGCAACTGTTTGATGCTATCACGTTTTGGCTTCTGTGTTATTGTAGATTATGTATTTGCAGGCAGTTTTTAAGCAGAATTTATACTCGTTCAAGCCGTTGAGTCCTGTAATATTTTTTGCCATTTCGACTTATGTTATATATAAAAAAGTTATGATTAGTTTGATGATTGCTATTGATCTACCCTAGTCTCTATGTGAGCTTCAATTTAGTGTTTCCATAGTTAACAAAATTGGCTCAATTTAAATGTGTTTTCACTTGAGGGCTTTTTGAACACACTGAGAAAGTGAGAATCATATCCATTGATGATCAGTGATGAACTGCAATACAGAGAGGCATTATAAGTATATTGCAATTGTCAGCTTAGATAGTTTAAAGCTATCCTGAGTGGGTGTTGTTAGCATAATGTGCCTGTGCTCATATTCATATGGTTTTAGTATTTATGATATATTTGCTAAGAGGACCAATAGAAGAATAATGAAGCACATCAAGATATTAGAAGTTAAATTGAAAATGTTTAGAATCCATGAAGATTATAGGGATTCAAACTACAATATCTTGACTTATGCTCATTATTTTTTTGAACAAAACTTATGCTCATTGAATCTGGATGTTTTCAGTGATCAGAACAATTATATTAATTACCGTCACCCCTGCAGCCCCGTAGGACCTGTCTGAACTCTTTCCACTTTTAGCTTCTTATTCATTTACAATTTGAGTTAACGCAGAACTTGAATCAACTCATAACAAAGCAAATGTATCTAAATTATAACCTTTAGAAATTAACGAATAATCAAGCACATTCATTCATACTGCTTGCTTTGTTTGTTGCTGCTAGGAGCTCCAAAGTTGCTGATGCTAGCGTTGTTTCCATTTATATTTTTAACTTTTCTTACTTTTAAATGAATAGAATTGTCTCAGGTCAACCAAAGTTAAGGAGTTCACACGAACTTAAAGCACATTCAATAATGTGTAATTTACCATTTTGGACAAGCTCTTGTTATCTTATGTGCTTATCATGGTCTCTTTAACTTTGGTTGAGGCGAGACTTCTATCTATATCAATTTTCTACCCAAAAAAAAAAATCTGAAATGATTATCCAAACATTTAACATTAACGTGGAAACGTTAGCATCAAAGATAATTTGGGCCGATAGTAGTAACACTGCAAAACAAGTTTTAAGTTGGAGTCTGCTTAGATTATTAGCTAATTATTCTAAGGTGATGATGTCTAGCCATTTTACTTTTCTTGATGGTCAGCTCGGGTTCTAATTTAACTCATTTATCACATCAATGAAAGCTAGGAGGCGAACGGGTCAAACAGGTCCTACAGGCCAAATGGGTTGGACATTCTCAAGTCTAATTTTAGTGCATAAAAATAAATGCTTTCTTTGAATTGCAATAGTTACGGTGGTTGACGTAAATCTGAAATCTTCTAGTATGGTGATGTACTTGTGAAATTTCAGCAAATATAGTATTTCATTATAGAATTTGGTTTACTGAACACTCATGCTTAGAGGTTGCAAAATTGATGGGTTAAATGACTCATGCAGATGGGTAAAAAAGGTAGGTTTCCATTTTAGTTAGATCTTTTTGCTTGTGTCGTTGACTTGTTAGAGATAAAACACAACCTTGATCAACCACAGGTATACAAATGGGTCAAATCGCCACCTTTGCTCAAGCTTAAATTCATGATTAGTTTAGTGCGTTGAAATTGAGGCTCATTTACTTCATAAGTTAACTTCAATTTGTGCTAGGCTTCAACTTTATACTTGTTTGGATATTAGCCGTGCGTTTGTGCTCGAGTGTATATAGTTGGGGGGTATTATTGACATTTTGGTATAGCAATAGAAACACCATGAACCTACAGTGCGATCTCCCTTGTAATTTTGGCAGAATGCGAAAAAATCAGATAAAAAGTGACAGCCTAAAACTATGTATTTTAGAAACAAAATTATCAGTAACTTCATATATAAAATACATATGAAAGGTTTTGTCCTTCTGCCTAAGTTCCATTGTCATCAAAGTGCAATAGCAAGTAAACTACTTATTCTACCGAAACTTCAGTCAACAGACTACTAATGTTGATGAACTTCTTTGTTACTAATACCGTCCATCTTCCCTGATAGTTTTCTTCCCCAAAATTCTGAAAATGATCATGTCAGCTGGTAGTGCTGACTTAATTCTTCCCAATACTGTTGACTCGACTCTCCCGTTTGCTCTTTGAGCTGACATTTCAAATCCACTTCTGTTTGTTGCTGTTGCTGGTGTGTATGTCCAATATGTGACTGGTAATCCTGGTGCGCGGCAGAAAAACATGGAGTGGTACTCGCGTAGTTGACTGTTAAATGAGAGTTAGATGTATATGTTGTGGGTTAAGCTCGTCTCCAGACAGGTTTAGACCGGGTAAAGCCCTGATACTTTGTCATGGTAAACAATTACACAAGATGAGAAAATGTGGTACTTGTACGCAGACTTGGTTAGCAACCCTTTGAATGAGTTGAATCAAGGAGACACTTTGTTCCGTGAAAAATTAAGTGAATTTGAACATACAACGAATGACGATTATATCACATTTTAGTGACAAATTGACAAAAGTAATTACCATAAGATCATATGGAAGCCATGAAGCAGAAACAACCAAATCATTATGAAAATTGAGAAAATATATGTAAAAGTTTTGATAATTGTACCAAAAACCAAAACATAAAGGACCTATCTTGCCAAGTTATTGCTTCAAGTTCGGATAATTACAATTAAGGCCGAAGATAATGACACTAATCCCAATCCAAAAAGAAAAAAATAATAAAAAAATGAAAAAGAAAAAAAAACCGACTTTACATAAAGAAAAACCCTACAAGCTTAGGGTGCGTTTAGTTGGAGAATAAATTATCTTATTTTCTATCTCTTTTAAAAATTTGGAAGGAGACTAATCTCAACAAAACACTGAAAATATAAACGCGTTTAGTTGATGTTTCCATTTTCTGTTTTGAAAAAGGAGGGAGGGTTGAGGTTACAGCGAAAAAATGAAACAACTAAAATTGTTTTGTAATTTTCCTCATAAGTTAGGAAATAGGGATTTGTGTTTTGCAAAACATTTTGTTGGAAAACGTTGATTTGAACGCGATCTCTATTTTCCTTGTTTTCCACAAAATATTTTGTGGAAAACAAGGGTGTTTTCCCTCAACTAAACGCACCCTTAACATCCATGCATTCGACTTTGGACTTTAATGCTGCAAATAGAGGTAATAGTCGACTTCAAATCACTAAATTCATGTTTCATATTTAAGGGGTGTTTGTTTCTGCTTATATAGTCGGCTTATGCCTTACTTGGTTTTGGGCTTATGTTTCATAAGCTCACTTTTTGTGGTTTATTTTGAATCTTTCGACTTATATAAGTTTTTATATTGTAATATAAGCTTATATAAACCGAAAAGTTTCAAAATAAGCCACAAAAAAATAAGCTTATGAAACATAAGTCCAAACCCAAAAGTGAGCTTATGCAACATTTAGGTAGAACATCATAGAAACTTCGCTGACTTTCTCATCGTTGTTTGTAGAGCTCTTTTACAACAAATAAATGTCAAGTTGGGAGTGCTGAGATTTTTCAATAGATGCATAAGTTATGACTTTGTTATCAATCTTTATTACAGATTTTCTTTGGGGTTAATGTAATAACCTGATTTTCCGTTTCTTAAATTTCGTCATATATTTTGAACTTAAAAATGACACAACTTAAAATTTGGAATTTGTATAATACGCGTCGGCGAGAGAATTTTGAATACGAATTATGCAAGACTACAACATACGATTTCTAAAACATATACTAAGTATATAACATGATGTCTATATAAATTTATATCCTAAGTTAAATAAAATTTACATTTATATATATACATATGCTTATACACGATTACATGTACTCCTAGGCCTAATTTTATTTTAAATTTGTACACTACTTAGTATTATTAAATGTGTCTAGATACATTACAATTTGAAAAGATGAAAATTGTCCTCCCAATCTCAAAATAATCGGCATCTAATATGCCTACTTCCCGTTCTTTTTGAAAACCGTATATCATCCATCTCCAATCATTTTATTTTTCAAAAACCCTAATACCCTAAAACGACTATCATCAAAGAAAACGGCAGCAAAGAAGTTGGTGACCAGGTCATGGTAAGCAGCAATGATCAGGTCTTCGAAACGTTGGGGGTTTACTATTTGGTTCTTGATCGTGTAGTGGGGTATAGAGTTGTTTTGATTGTGTGTTTGATAAGAACTCGTGGTGTTCTTGTGTCTCCTATTCTAATCGACCAAGGTATACCATCTCCTTTTGTTTTCCTGGTCATTTGACTCACACATGGTTCTCAATCTGAGTTTTACACATAAAATAGTTTGGGTTCGTTTGGTATGATATTGAGATAAAACATGTAATAAACCTAAGAACCTAGAAACGTAATAACCTGGTGTAAACATCTTCGACCCATGTTCGTTTTATTTTTGTCTTCGACACCTCATGTTTTCCAGCCCTTTTGATTGACCATTATTGCTGCTAATACAAGCTTTTGTAATCACATATGATACATATTAAATTGATCGACCAAAAAAATGGAAACCCTAGGTCATGTGGTTAACGGGCGTTTATGATTTCATGTGAGGGTTTGGGTAAGTTTCTTTTGGCTCGTTAAAACCATTAAGGTGTGGGTTGTTGGTATGTCGAGTATTTGAAGGTCTTTAAAATGTATATAACGTGTATATGGAGGGTGTTCTAATTGGGTTAAAAAGATTTTAAACATGTTACCCATAATGGCTTATAAACGAATTCAAACAAAAGAGAGTTTTGTGCTCTCCTTTTACAGGATTGATGTTTAAGATGTTGGTAAATTTCTGGAAATTTTGGGAATTTTTCCAAGGTATTTAAGTAGGTCTAATAAACGTAAACTTTTGGGGTATACATCCTGTTCACTTTCTGGGCAGGTATGGAAATATGAATTTTTAAACCACACTTAGGCTTTGAGATAAAATCTGCAAAAATTTTCGAAATTACCTAAATAATATGGGAACACTTGGGAATTTTATTGGAATTTTTGGAGTACTTCTAATGGGTCAATAAATTCGTATAAAACTGGTTCAAATGTGAAGCTAAAGAAACAAAAGACACAATGAGAATACCAATAAGTAAAACACCTATAAAAGTAAGAGAAGCTTATAAAATGAATACATTTGTGATATATGAGTATATTTTCTGTAGATCTTGAGAAGAGGGAGAGGTGATTTGCTTTGTGTGCTTAGATCTCGTGCACATTTATCGAGGTACATATATTCCGTCCTTTTTCAGTAAGGGCATCCATTGGTATAGTAACCGTTACTGCTATTGATATCCGTTCTATTATCTGAATGATATTCGTTTTGTTATTTAATCTGCTATCTAATTATGATATTCGTTGGTTATCCGTTTGATATGATTCAGTTCAGTATTCGATATGATATGCTTCAGTTCAGTATTTGATATGATTATGATTGCGCTTGTATTGACCAACTTCTGTATCTGTATCCCTAGCCATAAAGGTACCATGTCCATGCCATCGAGGCACCGGTGGCATGACACTATCTGGGGCGGTGTGATTAGTCCCCGGCGTTCCCATTATGTTATGTATGTACTACCTTGTTTTGCAGGGAGCGTATATATGCATCCTAGGGAATTTGTATTTGTATCTGTATCTGGTGATTGGTCGGTCTGTGTTCCTACACCCTATCATACTCTGGTACATTGTGAGCTAGCTACTCCGTGTATAACAATGGAATTGACGGTATATAATTTGTGATATGATTACAATATGATTATGTGGCCTATTCATGTGGCATGCTTAGACACATGGGCAATGCACTCCGATCCTATGTTGATTGATATTGTTTTGCACTCTAATTCAGTATTTGATTTATATGTATTTCATATCCTGTTTCATCTGACATTCTCTTAGCTGGCTCATTTCCCTTTCTTTAATTCGACATATTTGATTTGTATTTCATTTTATGGTCTTATTATCCGTTATTGTTTATATCTGTTCACTGAGCGTTAGCTCAGACGCATTTTCTTTTCCATGCGGCAGGTATTTATCTGGAAGCAAGGATTCTGGGTAAAGAGTGTGAGAATATGAGCTTAAAATACCTACCTTAGTGAACCCTCATTATTTTGGGCTTATGCATTTTAGACTATCTTTAGATTTAGTATTTTGGTCTATTTCATTTCATTTGGTTATTATAATTTGGACCTTTTGGGAGTCCCTTATGTTTTGTGACTTTTTATGAATTTAATAAGAGACTTCCGCTGTATTTTTATTATTATGTTCTGATATGTCTCCATACTATGACATTCGGACCCATGTCGGGTTGGGGTGTTACAATTATGGTATCAGAGCCGAGGTTTCGTCTTGTTGACCTTAGGAATGACCTGTGAGGAATTGGGTAGACAATAGGCTGCTTCCGCGACGCTTACTTCTTTCGTTATGTTACGGTTTTCTTTTTTTCTTACCGTTTACTCACACTCTTTCGGCTCTGTTGATTCGTTTTGTCAATCAGATGGTGACTACAAGGCGTACGGAGGATTTCAGTGCTGACCCGACTTTCGATGTTCAGCGCAACATGGCTAGTGGATCGGGCGGTGGTGGTGGTGCTAACCCACCTGTGACTATACACGCTTGGCTTGAAAGGTTTGGCAAGCAGAATCCCCAGTCCTTTATCTCCGCTACTACTCCAATGGATGTGGAGAACTGGATAGCTCATATCGATAAAATCTTCGAGGTTATGGGTGTTGACGATGAGTACAAAGCACGCCTCGCCAGTTACAAATTTGAAGGAGATGCACTGAACTGGTGGAAGGCGTATAAGCACGCCAACGGAGGAGATAGTTTCATGGCTACTCTTACTTGGGCACAGTTTCGCGAGACCTTCCATTTCCAGTACTTTCCTCTGAGAAGGAAAAGTACGAGAGAGAGTTCCACAACATTACTCGGTTTGACCGGGAGTCGAGTTTAGAGTTTATGGGTAGGTTTCTCCGTTTGGCTAAATTTTTTGGTGATAGAGCTGGTACACCCGAAGAGCAGGCAAGGAAGTTTCGTTGGGCTTTCCGCAAGGATCTTCTTGATGGGATAGTTAATATGAGGTTCGAGGACGTGGCTTAGGTTGCGGATGCTGCCCGCAACATTGAGATCCTTCGGGAGAGGGACATCCATGGGGTGAAAAGGAACCGTGATGGAGACCAGGTTCGGCCAGCTCAGGGACATCAGCGGGGTAATGACTCTCGGGGGAATGGCAATCGGGGAAATGACACGAGGGGCTATGATAGGTCGGGCCGCGACGAGAAGACTCAGGATTATCATGGCAACAGGTATTCGGGGTTCTTATTATCAGAGGGGTGATGGGGATCGAGATGAGGTTCGCACTTGTAGGGATTGTGGGAAGTAGCTACCGGAGCATGTTACAGATGTGGATCTTCAGAGCATAAAATTCGTGACTGTCCCAAGAAGGCTGACAATGGGGATGAAGTTCTGCCAGCTACTAAGGGGCGAGTGTTTGCTATGCCCACGGATTAGATAGCGAGCACTTTCAGTATCGTCATGGGAATTTCTTTTCACGTTTGCTCACACTATTTTTGACTTGATTTGTTACCGGTACAACATTTTTGGTGGTTTCTTATTCCTTTGCTTAATAAATTGACATTCCTATTTCGTTATTAGTTTGTGCATCATCCCTTGCCTATGAGGAATCTTGTTGTTATTTTCCGTTATGTTTTGCCAATTCATTCCCTTAGAAATGTGTGATCTTGATTTTGATTTTATTTTAAGTACATCACTTACCATGATTCTCAATCTGATATGTCCTTGTTATCATCATCTTCACATGGTTCCATAACCTTTAGACCAAAACCGTAATGATCTGTTGTTAGTCAAAGAGTCTGAGACTGTCAGACAGTTATTTGTATTCTTTTTTGATTCAGTACCTATTCATTCGATTTTCCTACTTCAATTTCGAGGACTAAATTTTCTTTTTAGAGGGGAAGAATTGTAATAACCTGATTTTCCGTTTCCTAAATTTCGTCATATATTTTGAACTTAAAAACGACACAACTTAAAATTTGGAATTTGTATAATACGCGTCGATGAGAGAATTCTGAATACGAATTATGTATGACTACAACATATGATTTCTAAAACCTATACTAAGTATATATCATGATGTCGATATAAATTTATATAGACATCATGTTATATACTTAGTATAGGGTTTAAGTGACTGTCTGCCGACTTGGACAAGAATCTATTCAGCCGCCGCTTTTCCATTGAGATTGGACTTCCTTCAACGCGCGGTGAAGGAAGTTCGATGACGCCTTTAGTTTTTCCGGCATGGTTTGATGCCATCGGGTTCTATCGGTATCCAGAAACATGCCTTCAGAGCGCCAAAAGTGCACTTTTTGGGTTTAGCTTCATGTTGATCTCTTTAAGTGTCCTAAATGTTTCCTCAATGTCGCGCACCAACTCATCCTCGTGATGGCTTTTTATGACTAGGTCATCAACGTAAACCTCTAAGTTGCGGCCAATTGCTTTTCAAATGCATTATCTACTAACCGATAGGTGGCGCTGCGTTCTTCAAGCCAAAGGGCATTTGGTATAGCGAGAGACGCCTTGACTTGTATGAAAGGTCGTTTTTCCTCATCTTCCTTAGCCATCCGGATTTGGTGGTATCCTTTGTATGCATCTAGGAAGCACTTGGTGGGTATCCACACGAGATTCCACCTTCCGCCTATCTCCGTAGTGGGTAGCGATCTTGTCGACAGGCCTTGTTGAG
This sequence comes from Chrysanthemum lavandulifolium, assembly GCA_022545495.1. Taxonomy (NCBI): domain Eukaryota; kingdom Viridiplantae; phylum Streptophyta; class Magnoliopsida; order Asterales; family Asteraceae; genus Chrysanthemum; species Chrysanthemum lavandulifolium. The sequence continues at coordinate 66,022,348 of CM040238.1, forward strand.
ATCTCGTGAAGTCCACGCACATCCGCCGCCTACCATCACTCTTCTTGACCATTCATCAGGTTAGAAAGCCGTCATGGTAGTAAACTTCTCGCATGATCCTCGCTTTCACAAGTTTAGGTACCTCCGCTTGAGTGCTTGCGCACGCCGGAGCTTGGCCGTTTCTTAAAGGCGTGTTGGTGTATCCTTGTCGGATTCTCACCAGGTTCGTGATTGAACGTGGTACCCCGGTCATATGTTTTGGCTCCCATGCAAAGATGTCCAGATTCAGTAACACCCCAAAAATGGTTTGCGCGGAAGAAAAAGTTTTGGGATGCTACTCATTGGATCATAACACAAGTGAAAAATAATAGCTTTTTAGTAAAGATTTCATTTATTGAAATAAAATAGAGTTTACAAAGGTTGATTTGTTGCGGAAAAGGGCCCATTAATATAATGTGGTCCCCATTTGTAAATCAGAGTCATCTATGACCATGCCATGCCAATGCCCAAGCGCCTCGAGTTAGCTATCGCCTTTTCATCCCGAAAATACATGCTAAAAGGTCAACACAATGGTTGAGTGAATTCATAGGTTTAGTAATAAAGCGATTGATCACAAGATTTTCAAGTTTAAGATAAGCCATAGGCTACGTTGTTATCGCCCATAAAAGATAGTTGATATTATTGCACTAAGCTCATGACACCAAACTAAGCGCATACACCTAAATTAATGGTGTAAGTAAATAAAATTGCCCTCCGAGATGTAATAGCCAATTACATAGAGATACCAAATATAGTGCGCCCGGTTATTTCGATAACCCAGTCGGGTCGTCAGTTCCCATAGTACTATCCACGATATTTGCGTTCACCGCAAGTGATTAATGGTTCATGATGTGGGGACTTTTGGCAAACAACTTAGGCGAGTCATAATATCAAGTGAGCAACAAAGCAGTTTTCAAGCAATTGTGATCATAAAAGCAGTAGTAGCATGTATTCTCCCCCAAGGAGTTTATAAAACAGTTAAAAGAGTAAAAGTGGGGCTATGAACTCACCTTAGTGATACGGTAGGAAATGCACAACAATAGCAAGTATGATATGACAACGGCTTCAACACGAAACCTAGATATAATATGACAAGTCTTAGATAATATATTCCGTTTACGACCCTAAATGGTAATGTTTGAAAAATGATTTGCTATGAGACACTCTTATCGTTATAACTTGTGTGGTAATGCTTGAAGTTCAAAAATAATTGTTTTCAAATACTTTCTCATGTAGCTTGTCTGGACGTTTCGTAAGTTAATTCGATTCTTAATCATGTACATAAAAATATATTTGTGAAAATGTTTCTTAAGTATTGGCTCTTGGAATAAATGTCGGAAAGATGTATATGAAACGCTCGTATAAGGGTCGGCTCAAATTTTGGCTCAAGTGTTATTGAGGAATACAAGTCGAATTGTATTTATTAGATTTGTTAGGCTCCGAGGTGTGTGAAGAAAATATGTATAATATATATATTTATCGGAGTTGTGGGTAGATAATGTATTTAGACAAATATATTATTTATAATTTACGCGGATATGGTCGTTAAATAAAAATATGTGTTAAACATATTTATCTAGACAAAATGGTAAAATATTATAAGTATTATTTTACACAAGTTTTGGGATGAAATGTGTTAAGTATACGACTAAAAGGGGGTTAAAGTTGTAAAAGTTAATACAAGTTTCAAAACTTATAAAAGTTTTAAAGAAAATGTTAGATTGGTAAAAGTTGAGGGTTAAAAGTGTATAATTTATATAAGTTATAAAAACTTATAAAAGTTCTTAAAATGTGTAAGGATTCGAAATCGAGGGGCTGAAATTGAAAATCGGTATAACTTTTATAATTATTCAGTTGTGAGTTTAGGTGCAAAGCTGAGGGACTTAATCTGTCAAAATGTGAAAGTTTAAAAAAAATAAGAAAGAGGAGTAAAATCTGCCATCAGCCAGGTTTGAACCTGGGTCGGTTGGGTGGGAAGGGAGCGACATACCCAGTGAGCCAAAGGCTCTCATGTGTCATATTTTGCAACCCAGCGCTATATAACGGAGTTCCTACTGCAAGGAATTTGTACAAAATCTTCACAGTTTGCATGCATGCGTATGAAGTATATATATGGGTTGATTCATAACTGATTTTTTTACAGCCTATTGACATAGTAAAAAGCCAAGTCTTTGTTCAAATAAGCATTCATGCTTAGCTACGGTTTATGGTTTGGATTGACTGCCCTTTTATAGGTCCATTTAGGTTGTGTTTTCGACTTGATAAGTTGTAGTTTATAACCAAGAATCAGTAGATAGTTAAAATAAGTTTGTAAGAACTTGTCCAGACGAGCCAAGGCATAGATTTAAAGTTTCTGCGTGATGTTTTAAGTTTTCAAAGAACCTTAAATGGGTTCTAACGTGCGCGAGTGTAATGAAGATTTTTGGTGAGCTTGTAACTTGCTTAGTATGTCGTTAAGTGTTTGTCGTGACTAGTTTTTACCACACAAGCAAACGAAAAAAACCCAAGTGTATACACTTGAGTGCATACACAAAGTGACAGGTTGGTATGTATATCAAAGAGGCTAAGTAGCATGAGTTTGAAAGTTAATGAGCTTACAGTGGGTGTGTGGAAGGTGAGTCGAGCAAGTGAAAGACCGAGAGAAAGAACCCAAGAACTTATAACCCCAAAGCTTCAAAGCTCACGCCAAAATACCCAAGACGACAAAGCTTAACCAAAAACACTTTGTATGCTTTCCTTACTGCTAATGTCGTGACCAAGAGAGAAAACAAAGAAAATATGTTTTTGTTTTGAGATAGTACGTGATGTGTGAGGTTAGTGTGAGGCTTTTTATAGCTAAGAAGAGCATGATGTTCCTATGTATTTTATTTCCCTTATGCTCCGAAAAGTAGGAAAAGTACAAGCATGCATTAGTTTTGTGTAAAGAAGAATATATGGAAGGGTTGGCGTGGGTTTGTGGCTGCCAAACAGTAGAAAAGTAAATAAATGTGCATGCCTTTGTTGTGTCATGTCAGCATATGAGTATGGGGAGAAGAGATGGGTCATGTCAAGTTGGGTCTCTTGGGGACATATTATCCAAAGGTTAACATAGTCAAGTGGTCAAAGTATGGGTTTTAATTTGCTAGTAGATATTAGATCCGGATAATAGATTTGGATATTAGATTTGGTTAATAGATCTGGATATTAGATTTGGTTAATACTTTTATCCAACATGTATCCAAGTTAAGTGTAATAATCAATGTCAACATTGTAAATTGTGATTTTTGAGTTCATTTGAATATTTTAGTTAAGGGAGGGACGGCAAACAAAAAAAATGAATGAGGAAGAAAATAAAATAAATCTCGTAATGTATTTTGTGTTCGTTTAGTTTGAATGCAGTCGTGATACCCGGTTTGATGTTTTAGTTAAAACATGCAATATAAATTTTGAGAGTGTTTTAATAGTATTAGTGTGAAAACGATATTTTGACTCAAATAGGAATTTATTGAACTAAACCATAACTAATTGAGTGTCGGTATGTGTCGAGTGTCGGTTTTACGTTTACTGAGAAAATCTCTCGCTTTCGATTCAAATAAATTTGGAAAATCAAGAAGTGAAACTTAGGAACTTAATTACTATAGTTTATTGTTAAAATTTTGTTTGAAATTTTACAGTTGTTATAGATTCTTTTGCAAGAGTGCGATACAACTGCCTTGCCGTTGTCCGACAACGATCCTCCGATCGATATTTCTGCTCGGGTAATCGGGATGAATTGCAACCTTCATGTGGAAAACTAGAAGGGGGTTGAATAGTTTACCAATTAAAACTTCCTTTTAAACTATTTAGATCGACTTATGTCAATCTATTTGGTTGTGTGTTGGATGTTGATAAACAAGCATATAAAGATATGTAATGAAAAGATAAGAGTAAGAAGCACAAAACCACAACGCGAGTATTTATAGTGGTTCACCACAAGGACACCTTCCTTGCCCTACTCCACCCCCGAGTCACCTACTCGAGAGTTTGTAATCACTACACCAATCTCCTTATGGCGGAGAAGCCTTCACAACGCCGCTTAACCTTTTTCCGGTACAAAGCTAAATACCGAGTTCTTTCACACCAAGGCGAACCACACCTAACACAACGTCGCCTACCCTTTATACGGTGCTAGGCTAACCACCGAGTTCTTTCACACCTTAGGAGAACTAATCCTTCACAACGTCGCCTACCCTTTATTAGGTACTAGCTAAGCACCTAGTTCCATTGCAATGGAGGAACTACTACCACACTACACCAACGACTAATCCCAAAGGAGATCTACTCCTTTACAACATCATCAAGGACATCAATATCCTTGGATCTAATGCTAGTCTATCTAGTACATCGAAACACACCATATCGAATGTACATCTAAGGCACCTTCACTATTGCCTTTGAATAGATCTACAAGACACCTTTCACTAATGTCTTTGATTAGATCTACAAGACACCTTTCACTAATGTCTTGTGTCTTCACTTCTAAGCACCTTTCACTAATGCTCTTGTGCGGACTTCTAAGCACCTACCACAAGTGCTTATCCTATAGACGATAGATACCCTTCACTAATATCTTCGCCTTGACACTTGAGACATCTTTCACTAATGTCTTCAACACTACACTTCTTTGAAGAAAGAAAAGAATCATCAACAAGAGGACTTCAATAGCCTTGATGATGAGGAAGCATGGCAACTCATGGACTTGAGCTTGCTTTCGACTTCAAAGGTGATGATCTTGCCTTTAAGAGGAACCTAAAAGATCACACAAACACAAGACTACAAACATAGATCTCTTGGATCTAAGGTTAGTGAGATTTAACTCGGGGAGAAAGTATGTTAGAGAGAGGTGTCAAATAATGAAGAAATGGCTCACTATTTATAGAGGAAAAACCCTCATTTCCCGGATCTCACGGATCCCTACCATAAGGGATCCGCTAGCACAAAGCTAGGGATCCGTGGTCCGCTCCTCTTTGCCCATGGGTATTTTTGGTTATGGGTCATGGGTCATGGGTTATGGGTTGATCCATGGTTTTCTTTCTAGATACAATGTACCTTTAGGATACATTGAACTTGGTTAAGTGGTATATATAAAACCATGGGTTATGGGTCAAAACCATTTGCTAGTTTTATCTATTTAGTATATACTTGTTTTACCCATTTTAGTATATACTTGTTTTACCCATTTTAGTATACTTAGCTTAAGTATGTGTTAACTCAATATGTAAACACTAGTTGTTATATATATATCTAAATCATAGAAACACTTATACTTGTTAAGCCAATATGTAAACACTAGTTGTTGTACATATATATATATATCTAGATCATAAAATCACTTATACTTGTTTTAGTGTTTTATGTGAATATGTTAGAAAACTATTAGTTCAAACCATTTACGTATTTTATTTGTTTCGTTAATATGATTTTACTTTTATTATCGACAAAACATTAGAAGATCGTAAAATATAAATAAACGTTTTTACGGCTTATTTGTATTAACAATCTCCCTTTTGTTGATGACAAAACATAAAATTATTTTAAGGAAAAGCTAAAATTGTAAGCGCTTGAATTTGTAGTTTTTACTTTCTTCTCCCTTTTGTCGAAACAAAAGTGTTTGAAGAAAAGCAACACATCGTTTTAAGAAAAACATGTGAAAGAAAATAAAGAAGAAATAAAGAGCAAGTAACGGAATAGATCTCGTCTTTGCTCCCCTCGACGAGTCCATCCCTAAGTAAGGCGTCAAGAAACTAATTCTAATCTAGTTCATTTGCAACTAACTTATGCAAAAGATTACGTCAATGTGACGGTGTGCTCCCTAGATGATTGCAATATTTGCAACGGGAAGTCATGAAATTAAAATAAAATATTGCAAGTAATTATACAACGTATTGTTTTGACACCAAGCTCCCCTAGCTTTAGGATGTCAAATACTTTATGTGTTAATTGAATAAGCGCAAAACAAGGGTTAGAAAACAAGTATAATTCACAATTTCCGCAAAAGTGATAAAGAAAAACATTCGACTTCACGGATCCCACGGTTCCTCCTAGTAGGGATCCGTTTATGCAATCTTGAGGATCCGTGCTCGATGACTAAAATCGGCAAAGGTGATATAACGGTAATGTTATCACAAAAAAATGAGATATGAATACATATTCTCGGAAAAATAACAAGTAGCATGTAATTCCATTTAATAAAACAAGAGTTATGATATACATGACTCTAAAAATAAGAAAATAGACAATACATGACTAGAAATTTTTAGGTTATCTAACGCTTGATGCTAGGACACCACTAAAATCTTCTAGCTCAAGTTTTGTTTAAGTTTGATCTCGTCGAAACGTTCGAGGAGATGATAGAACATGAAACGTTGGTCTTCTCGTACTTCATGTATCAAACTTTCAACATGTTGACAATGATAGAAATCTTTGTCATGGCTAGGTAGTGGTGGTGGAGGAAATAAAATGGCTTGATGCGAAGGATCAAGTGAGGCGACTTCATGGAGCTTCAAACGATGGAGGATTGGTGGAGGTGCATTTGAGAATGCCTCGACCAAGAATGATGGTGGTGGTAAGGAAGTGTCAACTTCCATATGGTCGGTGGTTGACTTTGATGATTTCTCATAATCCAAATATGATTATATGATGGAGACGGCGAAAAGGAAGCCGAGCAAGTGTTGACTCAACACCTTGATTTTGAATCATTATTCCTCTTAATGAGGAGAATGTTGTCGTGAAGCGGATGAGACGGCCTAGGTGGCAAGTCCTCTAAATTGTAGAGGTGTGGTGATGATTGTGGGGATGTAAATGAGATAGCTCTAGGAACCAATGGTGATGGTTTAGTGGAGATGATATTGTTTGGCCTAGGAGGTATGGTGGTGTTTGGCATTGGTAGTTTTGTGGGTACTATCCTTTTAGGAATTGGTTTGATTGGAAGAGGGAGGATCCTATTATTTGTTGGCTTGACCGGAGATGATTCGGTTGAAGAGATTTCGTGTATAACACGGGCCCTTTTCGTGGGTGGTTTTGGTGGATAAGTTACTACTTGGGGTTTTCTCATGATGAAATGATTTCAAGAGTCGAAAGTTAGAGTGAGAGTGATGACTATGGAGGTCCTAACAAGGTGGTTTATAAACTAAGAGTTTTGGCAAGTGCATTTAAGCTTTAAGCCACTAGGATTCATTGGAATGTGATGATTGACATGCACAAGAGTCAACTTGAGGAGGATGGATCGATCTAGGAACTCATTTAAGATGAGATGGAGTGTTTGAGTTAGGAAGATGAGTTGAAATGATTGTTTTAGCAAGACTTGACCTATACTGTCATCCGGATCCCACGGTTCCTTTCTCATAGGGATCCGTATAGGCTAATCCTAGGGATCCGGCTATCAGCAGCTATGAAAAAGTGGAAATGATGTTTCTAAGATCTAAGAACTATAATATCTTGAGTCGAAATTGAGTCGGGCATGCAGTCTCAGACCGTCCTCTTATTTGCTTCCTCTTGCATGAGAGTGGCCAAAGTTTCGTAATTTTGAGATCTGAAATCTCCGGTGCTAGTTCGGTCGACCCTTCTAGAGCGAGGGTGCTTGTTTCTACTACCGAGCCCTTGTTCCTGTCAGGTGCATCTGGTGCCTTCGAGAGGTCGGTTTAACAACGATTGAAGGGGTAGTAAAAAGGGTGCGCAGCGGATCTCCTGCGTTGGTGGTTGTAGTGGCCTGGGTTGTCCCCGGCGTTGTTCCACCGTAGGAAGACTAGGTCAGTCATAATCCTTGATTTTTAGCGACACTGGTTATCCCGAAGTTCGCTAGGCGATCCGCTTTGCGACTTCTTTCCTGTAGGTCCGCTGCGATCGCCGATTTCCGTGTCGTCATTCTAGTTCTTAGTTCTTAGTTATGGTCCCACGGATGGCGCCACTTGTTGATACAAAAGTTGGGCGTTCCTTGTTTGGGCTCCGATTCTCATACCAATTGGTTATTGATGCTTGAGACCGCGACTAAGTAAGCAGAAAACACGTTAGGCTTATCGGGATTGTTTCCACGATTATCCTTCGGCGTGAGTAAATGTCGGTTTTAGGGTTATGGAGAGTTAGGGTTTAGATCATACCTTTAATGAGGGATATGATTCCCTTTATATACACACGGAATCCTTATTGGTTCCGTGTTCCCCAACCTTCGGCGTATCCTGCCTAAATCGGTTGACAAACGATTATCTCCAAAATTAGAAGATATCGGATATCGTATTCCATAAATGAATTTGGGCTTGGGCTTTCGTGAGCCCAAACCATTATTAAGTTAGCCCATTCGGAATGGGCTAATTAGTGTTATTCACTAGTCGGGTGCATGACCCGAGTCGGGACTATACGTCATCAAGTATGTTATGCCTTATTCGAGATTTCAAAGGAGATTAAACATTATTCGGACAAAGAGCTTGATGTTTGATCATTCAAGCTACGTACGCCTTCGTTTCTTTCCCTTTTGATATTCCATTCTTATAAGTATCAATTTAGCAAAAGAAACGGCTTCATATAGAATATGATTGATGCATATTATTAGATGCAAATGACAATAACATAGGATAAGATGATCGAGATGCTGATACCATGAATTAGCAACCTGATAGTAACATAGGATAAGATGATAGAGATGCTGATACCATGAATTAGCAACCTGATAGAACGAATCATTTAGGATGCATTGGAACATAATCACAACAAGTAGGCATATAGCTTATCAAAATCATATATTTGGCGATGTTTGATACACAAGATCATTGAGAGATCATGCTTATTTTTTTAAAATAAGCTACTTAAAATATAATTTTCGTTTAACAGACACAATTTATATATAAAAAAGAAAAAATAATCTTCAATATCTCTATAAATCAAATGCTATTTTATTTAGCATATAAAAATAATCTTCATCGCTATTTTCATCTCCAGTTCTAACAACAGTTACTTTCGTCAAACATACAAACTCGTAAGTCTAACAATCATAATCTTATCCAAATACATAATCTTATCCAAATACTGAATTTTTTTCTATTCTTTTTATAAAATGTAAACTCGTGCCTAGTGCTGTTGATCGGTTCCGTTATCGGTTGTTCGGTTTGTTCGATTAATTCTTTTTTGGGTCAACGCGAAAACCGAACCGAACCGAACTAGAATTCAACCGAACCAAACCGAAAACCTAATTTGAATTTGTTTCGGTTCTTGAGTTGACCCGAATAACCCGAATTTCACTATTTATTTTTAAAAAATTAATATTGCATAGATATTTAGAAGAAAAAAGAAATCAAGCATAAAAGGTGCTTTTTTATATTAACATAATATTTTAATAGTATTCATATATATAAATATATAAAAAAAAATATATTTTTACATGAATTCGGTTTTCGGTTTAGATTGCCAAAGCCATATCCAATCCGAGAACCGAATTAGTTTTTAGCAAATTCGGTTCGGTTATTAGTTCGATTCGGTTATTTTTGATTTGGTTCAATTTCAGTTTTCGGATTATTCGATCATTTCGGTTTTTTTTGCACCCCTACTCGTGCCTCATGAAACAAGTGAAACAAACACCCTTGGCCCACATTCTTTTCGTAAAAGCCCAATATGAGGCCCTTATCTAAAATAGGTTGGTTATATGCCTATTTAAGCTAATCTTTGCAAAACACCAAAACATAAAACGCAAGCCTCCAAATTAAATACCCCAATTTCTATTTCTTCTTTATCAAGTATTCAAGTGATTTATTTTCCCCGTTTATAGGTGATATTCTAATTCTGTTTATATTTACCTTCTAGGGTTATTTTACAGGTTACTTCTTAATAAAATAGTGTTGATCGATCTACATAAATGTGTTCTATACTGTAAATAAAGTTACAGAATCATGTTCATGTAGTTTTAATATTTTGCTAAAAAATGTGCTGTTTTATTTCTTTGGATATATACTTCCTACAGAGACGGTCTCGGGACTTTTTTAGAGGGTGTTGCACAAAATTTTTCTTATGATTAGTACTAAAGTTGCACCATAAGAAATTTACTAGCTAAAACCCAGGGTTGCACGTGTAAAAAAAGGACATACTTTGGAAACAATTTACGCTTTGTGACCTAAAATCGGGTGTGGTCTGTGCCACACCCGGTTCCCAAGTGGGTCGGTTAACTTGCAATCTGCTTACATAGTATAATGAATTTTACTAATTTGTATGAAACCATCCGTATTTTATTTTGATTTTTGCATGGATGCATTCTATATTGCATGCAAGTATTTAAATATTTTGTTATTGATTCTCATGTAATTATTATAATCAGATTGATCGGGTAATCTCCAGGATGTTACCAAAGACTAGTTTTGGGATGCTTTCTACTCCAAAGACCTACCAAGGAAATAGCGAATCACATGCCACGAGCTCTACATTGCAAGCTTTAAATCCCACGAGGACCAGGAAGCGTGAACGTTCAAGAGAACCAAACCCTCGAGGTTGGTACTTGAATTCTCTAGCTAAATGGCACGTATGTAACTCTAGGGACATGCTTATGGACTACCACTCTGTGTCCTTTCAAAGTAGGATTATGGACAATACTCCTCCTCTTGATGTGATTGGGATTGGTAAAGTGACGATTAGGTTTAAATCGGGGAAGAATATGACTCTTACAAATGTTTTACATGTGCCTACTATAAAGATCAATCTTGTTTCCATCAAGGAACTTAAGCTTAACGGATACAGATTATCTTATAGAGAAGCAGATAAGGAAGTTGTTATATATAATTATATTGAGCGATGTCGAGAGATTCTGGGACAAGGGTACAACAAGTGTGGACTGTATCGATTGAGCATAAGAGACGATTGGCCCGATGCTAAATATCAGTGAGTTGGATTGAAGCTATTTGTCAAATTCAAACTTCATTTTCTAAGCTATATTGTTATCACAATTAGGAATTTATATAGTTTCATTGTTTTGGTTTATTTGTGTCCTTAGTTATCATCTATTATATTGCTTGTTTGCTACTTTATATAAATAGAGATGATTGGTTACCAAACAATCAAATAAGTTTTACTAAATCATGGGTTAGTATCTTATAAAAAGTTAATTTTATTGATAAACACGCTAAAATATATTTAGAATAATCTACAAAAGAAGATAAAAATCCGCTGAAAAAATAATAATAATATATAGTTTGCAAAGAAAAAGATGCATAAAATATGTGTTCATCATATTTGTGTGTTTATTATTTAATTTGCACTTTTCATCACCTTTTTTATTTTCTCATAATAAGATAGGTATTTTTCAGGGATTTCTTATTCATCAAACTCCCAATTTTGACAATCTTGTAATTTTTCAAAGAATTTTGTGAAATATATTCTGTTTATGAAATGAGTTCGTCATATTTGATCAACTTCATCCGTTCTGAAATTGTTGTCATCAAACATAAACGCACGATTAAAAAAAGTTGGACCAATACACTCTTCAACCAATCAAATATCATCCCTACTCATTAATTATTTGATATACTTTCAAAACAGAAATAAAGACTATAATTTTGAGATGGAAGGAATAATAAGTGATTCCTAGAGCTACATACGTTGGCATATTTTAAGGATGAGGATCATCTCAAGTTGTTGGGATAACTTGAAGTCGAGTTAGAGGATTCTCAACCATTGGGATTAAAATCGAGGTTAATAATCAACAATTTTGTAGTAAATTTTGACCTTTAACTTTAATCCAATGATTGAGGATCCGTAAATTGACTCAAATAAACTGAGAATCCTCACTCATATTTTAATCTTGCATAGTAACACTCGTAACATTAATTTCAATTAACATACCATTGTTTTCATCCGATATTATGATTTTTGGTGTGCAATAACGATCCTAATATGTGTAAAATTGACACTTGACTTGAGTCTAACAATATGTGACTGCTTATCAACATACAAATTACGAATTTAAGTTTCAAATGACTTATACTATCGTATTAATTGTGTGAGAGTTAAGATCCCATAAAATATACTCAATTAATAAGGAGTGGGGTTTATTCCCCTAAGGCAATGGTTCGAGGAAGGCATACTGCCCGTTTGGATGTCATTTGCACGACTCGAATCACTAACTACTAACTACCGTGCTTAAAAAAAAAAAAAAAAAAAAAAAAAAAAAAAAAGTTCGAATCATTTGAGAAGATTATAGTCAGAGTCGAATGGGCTTTATCGCACACATCCATCATTTAGTAGGGCCATATGTATAATTTTTTTTGTTAATAAGTCCACTTTACATCAATTAATTAATACTTGAGGCTATTCGTTTTTAAGCCCATTACGAGCTCTAAAAATATTAGGTCGGCTATATGATCACCAAAACAATCCCTAAGTCGATAAGTCCTCACTTTTCAATCCCTCAATATCGATATCGGTTTCTTCTTTATTGAGGGATTTACCTCCTCCACTTTTAGGTATTTCTTTAACTTCGTTATTTAGTTTAAGTTTTTTTTTATTGATTTTTTTGTTACGTTCTAGGGTTATCTTTGATGTTCCTAATTAGTACGAGTAATTAGTTAGTTAATTACTTCTTGGTCAAGCTAACAAACTAGTGTTAATCTACATAAACATGTTTATATTGTAATGCAAGTTATGATATCATAGTTGTGCGTAGTTATGAATATTAAGATAACTATACTAGGGTTTTGTATGATGAAGCCTTCGTTATATATTTAAGTTTATTTTTGCATGCATTATATTCCATCTTACATGTAAAAGTTTCGATGTTTGGTTTCTGATTTTTATGTAATAATCAGATTATTCGGGTGTTCTCTAGGGTGTTATCAAAATTAGTTTCAGGATGGTTGCTACTCGATCACATACCGACAAAGGAAAGAACGAGTCACAAGTCACGATTCCTCCATTGCGAGTTTCAAATCCCACGAGGACCATGAAGCGTGACAAAGGAAAGAACGATGAGTCACAAGTCACGAGTCCTCCATTGCGAGTTTCAAATCCCACGAAGACCATGAAGCGTGAAAAGTCTAGAGAACCAGATCCTCGAGGTTGGTACTTGAATTCTAGAGCCACATGGCACGTATGTAACTCTAGGGACATGTTTGTGGAATTCTGCCCTGTGTACGGTGAACAAATAGTTATGAAGGACACTGATTATGTAGATGTGGATGGCAAAGGTAAAGTCGCGATTAGTTTTACATCAGGGAGCGTTGTGACTATTCCAAATGTTTTGTACGTCCCTACAATGAAGATCAATCTATTATCGATTGACAAGCTTAAAAATAGAAAGGGATACGATTTGCATTATGAAGGTAAGGAAGTTGTCATTATGAAGGGTCCAGATCATCTGGGAGAAGGGTACAACACGTGTGGACTGTATCGGCTGAGCATTAAGAATGACTGGCCCGATGCTATTGTGAAGTTGGATTGATTGTTTAGATCTTGGCATGATCAGCTAGGTACAATATATACATAGTTGTTTTTTTGTGCATTGAAGTACTCTTTAAGTTTGGAAATCTTTTAGAGAAATTTGGAATTCATGTTTTAAGCTATCATGCAATGTGATCTCTTTAATCTATCATGTTACATATGTGATGTTGATGGTAATTAAACATGGCTGTTGTATATTTACGGAAGGAGGGCGGTACACCAAGCCAGAAAATTCTTATAATCCCAAACAGGTTTTTCACCCCCGGGAGCCTCAACGTTAGCATCTCCTTTTAGTGTAGCGGGACAGACCCGAAGACCATCACAAAGAAATTTATAGAAACAAACATGAGGTCTTACTGAAAATATACATACTTTGCATATGTCCCTTGCAGCTTTATTAGTACTCAAGTTATTAGTTAACAGGATACATTAGGATTGATGTATAGTTTCATGATAGCTAGTATTGGTTTATTTGTTTTCTCATCTTGTTGTCCTTGTGTTCTACAGCATATAAATAGAGCTCTTCTATTACCAAACAATTCAGCACACATTAGTTCTAACAACCTCTCATAAATCATACAGGAATAGTTTTTTTTTGGCAAACATAGGCCGAATCTTTTATATAATAAAGAAATTACATCATTTCGGAGTGATTTTATCAATTCATTCTTATTGAAAAAATAATTGTACCAATATGAGAGCTCGATTTCGCCACGTAAGCAAAATCGTGTGATATAATTGGTTAATAAAAGTCAAAATTAAATTGATTTTGGTCAAACTTTAATAAATTTGGTGGAGAAATTTGGTTGATAAAAATAACACATAAAAATATAAATGTCAAATTTGTGAAAATAAAAACTTAAAAAAAGAGGAGGTAATTAATAAAACTTTAGTGGTTGAATTTTTAAAAATTACATAGAGTTAAGTGTAATATTATAAATCTCCATGTTTTTTAATAATTTTAGATTATAAACAAATAACCACTTATACTTTATACTTTTTATACTTTATATCTTAAAAAATACAATGTATATGTTGTTTTAAATATCAACATATAAATTTGCATAAGATTATAAGTACCAATTTTTATATTATATACGTTCAATAAAGACTTATTTATATCATTTTTAAAAGTTCAACTTATGTGAACACGAGTTTACATTTTAAATACGGCTAAATTACTGAAAACGGGAATATAATTATTAAAAATTGTATGCACGGGTATTTTAAGATAAAAATAAATATACGTGATTGTACTTATAACAATGACTCATGTAATTTTATTTATTTATTTAAGGATATCTGAAAAATATTTTTAAAAACTTTAAGGAGTATACTTTAACTTTATCAACGCTTCATTATTTCTTTATTAAACTTGCATCATGTATGTACAACATAATATCGATGAGTGAAATTTAAATAACAATATCGACATCTTTGTCGCCTAAATAAAATTAAATCTTGAGTTCTTAACAAAAAATTTACAAATATTTTACCAAATTTTAATGGATATTAATGCATAATGAAAAACTCGTGCATAAGTATTAGTTGTACTTATATCACAATTTTCATTAGCAAATTCTTATATGTGTATATACTGAACTAAAATGTTAAAATAAATTTGATTTATATAATTATATGCAATTACTTTTAAAGACACAATATTCAGTATTAATACGGAATAATTTTTTTTGTTAAAAACCTGTGCGTGCACAGGTATTATAACTAGTGTATTCATACACAATTTTAAGAACCGAATTCAAATGTCCTTGGTCATACAACAATACGTACATCTAACGATCTTGTTTACATTGTACATTATCTGCCAACACAAAAAAGGATCATGAACTTATCCAGATTACGATGATATAAAATTGAAGTAATACGGCTTGTTCCCGTGAGAGAAATCGAACTGCATTGTAGACGTATAATTTAACTACCATATGACACGACTTATGGAATTATCATTGAAAAACGACTTCATTCCTAGCTTTCTATATGACAAGCGGCGCACGAACCTCCAGCTCTTGCCTCCTAGGCATTCTCTCAATCCGTTTAATGATGAAACTCGAATAGAGGAAGGTACCAACACACTTGCCAACATTGATACATTCATTTTTCGACTGCCCATGTGAGATTACGAACATGTAGCTGAAACAATCTCACTTGAGTTTCTTAGACTAAAATAATGTCTAAATCGGTTTTTTTTTTTTTCGTCATAAATGTTGCACAGGTCTTGCATCTTTCCAGGATCGAAATCATCAAACAAGCATCATGTATGTACAATCACCATTCAAGAATTAACATTAAGGAAACAAAAAGATTATTGAACCCTTTAAAGAATCTGATATAAACTGAATTGGTTGCCATGTTGATTACAGACTCAATCCCTATGTATATTGAATGAAGCGGCACCAACAAATAAGAGAGATACCGTTTCATCAAAAGTAATCGACACAACTTTTCCTAAACGTTGTAACATAACTAAACGGTTATTTTGTACTTTAAACGACCCAGCCCATATACAACTTGGGTTTACAGACTTTACATAAAAACATAAACACTAAACTACCCTAACTTTGCTTTTATAACATTAAGGTCCAACATTCACCCTCTAATGTTATAGACGACAATCATGTCTTCTTTACTTGACTTCACAGCAATGTGGGTTCATCGTCAATTTCATAAATGAGATGTGCTTGTTCCTCCTTGTCTTTCTTCTTCCATTTGGTGCATTCGCGTGCAAAATGACCGAAGCATCTCATTTCTTTCCTGTTTTGTTCTCCTTGACTTTTTTCACCCTTTTCCATGTTGTGTTGCTTTCTTACTTGCGTTCTTTCTTACATGCGTTCTTGCTTGCTTACTTACTTGCGTACTTCTGTACCTTTCTTATATAGAAACTATGAAGTTTCTCTTGCTTGCTTGCTTAGAATCTATGATCAAATTCCTTGCTGTTTGGGCTACTTGCTACCCAATAAACTCGCTATCTAGGCTACTTGCTACCTAGTTTCTTGCTGTTTGGGCTACTTGCTACCCAAATTAACTTGATTTCTGGGCTACTTGCTACCCTATACGAATGTTGACCAACTTGCTAATCAACCTTCGCGCTCCTAACCAAGTCGCTAATTAGGGCTTAACTTGCTTGCTTTGACCAAAGTAATTGATCCTTTCTTTCTGATAATGAACCACGGTGATCCTACTAGCTTGCTTGTTTGAATCAAGGGTTCTACTTGCTATTTGAATCTTAAGCTTCGGAACTTGCTATAAACCTAAGGATTCGATTTAACTTGTTATGAACCACAAGGGTTCGGTTAACTTGCTTCTAGTTTTGTATTTTAATTCTAAAGTGAAAAGTTTTTTTGGTTAGATTAAAGTTACTAAACTTGTTTTTCCTTACAGTACTTTCTTCAATTGATTTGGGATTATACCCTTTTATTTTCTAATCAATAAATAGAGTATATTGAAAAGAAAAAAATAAATACTTACTTAAATCTTTTCCCAAATCCTTGCTCTCTAATAATAACTTAAAAAAATTACTAACTTAGAATTAAAGAAGTAATTTTCCTACAATTATTATCTATATATATATATATATATATATATATATATATATATATATATATATATATATATATATATATATATATATATATATATATATATATATATATTCAATATATATTATATCTATAACCTATAAGTGAGGGGTATTTTCGGAACCTGACGGGTTTTTGACCACGCCTCTCTATGATTGGTTCCTGCAATGCTTTTATCTTCTTCTTGAAGATCTGCTATTACTCTGTCTTTTTCTCCCTCCCTGTTGAGACAATCGTGTCTCTTTCTCGTGGTTAACCGCTGGTTATATGGCCGGTGTAACCATCTTCCAATCTTTCCTTCTTCACTTTATGTTTTGACATATCTTCTTCCCATGGCTGCCCTCTTTCTTATTCTTGATTGCATGGCCTCCACTTCCCTTTGCTTGATTCTCCTTCAAAGAATCTGCTTGTGAAACCCATTATGAATCGGCACTGTTCACAGGAGGTTTGGCGAAACGTGTGCGGAGAAGATATACAATGAAGAATATAATGAACCGAACATATATTAATTTTGATCGGTTGTTGTTTTATTCCCTTGCTCTTGATACCAATGTTGCATGTGTCTTGCATCTTTCGGGATCGAAATCATCAAACAAGCATCATGTATGTACAATCACCGGTCAAGAATTAACATTAAGGAAACAAAAGATTATTGAACCCTTTAAAGAATATGATATAAACCGAATTGTAGGTTGCCATGTTGATTACTGACTCGATCCCTATATATATTGAAAGAAGCGGCACCAACAAATAAGAGAGATACCGTTTCACCAAAAGTAATCGACACAACTTTTCCTAAACGTTGTAACCTAACTAAACGGTTATTTTGTACTTTAAACGACCCAGCCCATATACAACTTGGGTTTACAGATTTTACATAAAAACATAAACACTAAACTACCCTAACTTTGATTCTATAACATTAAGGTCCAACAATAAACTAAATGTCCATATTTATATTTTGGTTTGTCCCAAAATATTTTTTTAACAATATAATAATCTACATGTATTAAACTGATAAAAAAAAATTAATTTAAAACATACGTGTGCTTTGTTGTGATCTTGGCTGCCATGGAACCTTTAGGCATATGTCCAAAACCTCATAAAAATCATGCTAGGATCCTCAATCATAAACTACATTTTTGGGTTCTTCGTTGCTGGTCATAACCATGAGCGGAACTAGGGGGTTTTCGAATGTTTACGGGAATCAAGTGATGTATGACGTCTATAGTGCAATTTTTTGTTAAAATTCCTGATTTCTTCCAAATGAATATGTTCGTGAACTTTTTTTAAATATAATAGCATGTCTTTGTTTAGTTAGTCCACTAATATGTTGAAAGAAATACATGTTTTCTTAAAAAATATAACTAATTTTAATGGAACCATATATTTTTGTTTATTTTATTTCCTTTATACTCGAGAAAAAAATATGCACATTTTGACTTAGATTCTTGATCCGCCTTGGTCATTACTTTAATCTATTCTTCATATATATTGGTCGCTTGCTTTCATTTGATACGAGTATATTGTTACGAATTGTATTGTATATTTCGAGTTTGCATGGCATCTATAAAAGTTTATTTAATATTTCCGATATTTGTTACTGTATTAACCTGACAAAGCTTGTGAAAGACTTTTGGAAGAAGAGTAACTGATGAAGCTGGCTATTATACACCGGGTAAAAGAATCTTTCATCTACTTTGGGAAACAAGTCGCATAATACGGAGTAATATCTTTAAAGTTTAGCAAATTTTCGGCAAATTGTCCCTTTCTCGGCCATAGGTGGTGACGTTTTGATTTTGACCATTATGATGAAAAGCTAGATAATCAAGTAGCCTAGATAGCGAGTTTGTTTGTGATAAAACAACTTCTATTTTAGCAAAAATGTATACTAAGAAACAATTAACTTGCGTTAGAAATAATCAACTTATATTTTAGAAAAAGAAGATACCACAAAATTGCTTCTAATTATCTACTTTTACTTAAAAATAATCGAAGATCACTAAGCAATATGATGAGTGTGTAAATCTATAATTTTTTGGTCAATCAGCTATGAAAACACTTAAAATGCTCGAAATGCATCAAAATCTTGAAAATATCCCAAAATTGCATTTTATATATTTCGGATGCAAAATGTTTAAAATCGGATGAAAACGAGCTAAGTTTGCATAATTGGCGGTTCAGTCCCTCAACTTTCAAAACTTGTCAAATATAGTCCCTAGGCATTTATTTTAAAGAAAAGTCACCAAAGGTCCTTTTGAAATCATAATTTGTCATAATTAATCCTTTGGTGAAAAGTTGAAAAGTTTTGAGAAATTACGCTTTGATCCACTGAATTTAAAATGGTCAAGTTTAGTCCTTGGAATTTCACATTTGGCAAAATGGTCCTTAACTTATTTGAGATTTACAAGTTTGACCCTTGGATTACATTTTGAAGTTACATATATGGTCCTTGGATTTCCGACTTTTACACTTTTGGTCCTTATGATATTAATAAACAAGAAAACCAACCCTTGGACCTTTAAAACCCTTTTGGACCACGCCAAAACCTTGACCCTCCATTTGACCCCCTTTCATATATTAATCCCTGTGTCAAACCCCGGTCAATAAACACAACCTTTCCATGCCTCTCCTCCCAACCGCTTTCTGCAAACACCGTCTCCCTCACCTCCACTCACTTTTCACCCCTTATCACTCCACCTCAATAACCAAACAAGGGACATTAATTACTTCTTCAACCTAACACTCAATCAAACCCCATGGCTAAAACCATTTTGGCGCTAAAATCTCATCCATGGCTCATATCTTTTCCGGTGATCCAATGGCCCTAAAACAAGTGGAATAGCTCGGAAGTCAGTGGAAGCACATTTGCTATAAAAGGAGGAAGATGAAGAGAAGAGTAGTAGTTAGTTTTAAATTTCCTTGTATGTCGTTTTTCATTAAATTAGCTCAATTAGTGTTTTAAAATGTAATCTTAAGCTCTATTGTATTAAACCTAAGCTACTTAGTCATTGTAACTCATTTTCAAGTATTAATTCCAAGTTTGAGCAATTTTCATGTTTAGTCAACGAAAGTCAAACGTGAAGAAATATAGTCAAGTGGTGTTAAGATCAATTTTAGTTGTTCAAATTGCTTTCAATAGTCATTATAAGCTCTTCAATAGCTTATTAATGGCTTATATAGGCCTTTACTCGATTTTACTCAAAAGTTCTCACTTGGTCAACTAAAGTCAACAAATGTATGTTCATGGGAAAATGGTTCGAGAGATCTTGTATGGTGATTAATGTGGGTACATATTGATCTAAGTTGGGTTGTTAATCGGTGTTGAAAGTAGCTCATGGATTTATTTGGCATGTCATTATGACAGACTCATGTAAGTTCTATTTTCATACATTTTATAGTTTCTTATGCATCATGATGTTTAGTTAGAACTAGTGTTGAGTTGTTAGTCAATTTGCCTCATTTAGGAATTATAGGTCCGGATTTATAGATGCAGAGCTCGACATTGAGTTTAGAGTAGACATATTGCATTTAGAATCTTAAAGAGTGTTTGGATCGATTACTAATATTGAGCTTGAGCTTTGGGTTGTGTTTTAAACTCATCTATTAGGTCTTAATATAGGTGACTTGAGTCATTTTAGTCATCACATTGCTTCTATACTAGCTTTAAGTCAAAATCACTACAAGTCTGTTCTAATTTCATGACTGTTGGAATTTTCATAAATCAAAGACTTGTTTTGTGTTTAGAATTCATAGAGATAGCTTGATTCAGTCTCATTTCACCATATAACATCAATCTCAGTGCATTAAATTGGTTGCAAATCTCATTAAAGTCAACTTTCCATTTTTAAGTTAAAAGTCAAAAGTGAAAATCCAGTTTTCATCCAACCTAAGTTGATTTTTAATTGATTCATTTGGATCAAATTCGGTGAAACTTTGGACTTTATAACTCAGTTGGTCTAGTTTATTAATATAATTTTAGTTGAATTTTGGTAATTTTCTACAAGCCTCAAAATGGCTTGTCAAGAGCTTATCGCTGCGTGCACCGACTCGATGAATCACCGAGTCCGCGAGTCCTTGAAGCTTGTCAAAAGCTTGTTTGAGCTTATCTTGGTCTCAACTTTGGTTTACAAGTAGCTAACCAGGTCAACTTTAGTCCCCAACATCTGCTTATGAGTTTCTTGCTTGTCTAGTAGCTTATTTTAAGCCCAAAGTGGTGGCTAAAAGCTGCTTTTTTAGACTTGATTTAAAATCATCAAATCTTTGTAGTCGACATTTTAGAAGTTTAGGATAGAGGTAATTAGTTGCTTTTGAGTGTTCTTAGCATATTATAGGTTACGTGTTAGTTTGGTGCTTATTTGTGGCTTTTGGCTTATCTTGAGTCTTATTTATAAGCACTCTCCCGCGACCTCATATTCCTTCACACAAGCCCTGTTTTTATATTTTCATAGATTCATAATATTAATTTAGACTTTTCTTGAATTTTTGATTTTTCTAGCACTTTGTTTGCTATTTTTCTTCATTTAAAAGCAGTTTTAGGCTTTTTTAATTAGCTTTTAATACAATTAAATCGGAAAAACTTCAAAAAAATAAGTTTTCATTTTCCTAGGTTAAGATAAATATAAAAAGCAAAAAATAATTTTCCAGATTTTCATAGTTTAATTTGTAATTTTTATCAATTTAATTAGTTTTAAATAGTTTTTAATTCATAGAAAATAGAAAAATAATCAGAAAAATACAAAATTAGTTTTGAAAATTCTCTTTAGTTATTTTAGATTTTACACGTCATAATTTCATTTTCTAGCTTTATTTCATATTTTCTTGTATTTTAGGGTATAATTAAATAAGTAAAAGAGTTTTTAATTAATAATAATTAAAAAATAGTCATAAAATAATTTTCTTTTTCTAAAATTTTCTCTTATCATTAGATTTGTAAAATGTCATTTTCATATTTTAGGATTAATATTGTTCGGTTTCACATTTTCTTCTCAGACGTCGCGTAGTTTTTAATTTAAGCTTTATAAAAGAAAAATCAAAAACATAATTTTAAAAAATGGTGATAGCGTTTATTTAATATATTTTATCTTTTTAATTTTCTTTAATTTGCATTTAAGCCCCTGTAATTTGTATACTTTTTCTTTAAGTATAAATCAATCACAATCCTTTTCCCGTTCAAATTCTCTCGATCACTATTCGTTTGGTGATTCATCGCACAGCTCGTTGGGACATAACGACCTGGGGAAACACTATACTCTCCTGATCTTCATTGCATTGGTGTCTGAGCTGTTTTAAGTTTCTTACGGTTAGCCATTCACAAGTGGCTAGCTTGTGTGAGATAACAGACGGTTTAGCACCGATCAAATTTTGGCGCCACGCCGGGAGTCAGTGCTAATTATCTTCCGTTTAGCGATTAGTGATTTGAATATTCACTCCTTGTTCATACCATCCATCTATATATGTTTATATTTTCTTATAAAAATCCAAAAATCCAAAAACATCTTAAAATCAAAAAACCCAAAAGATTTTCTTTCCTATTTTTACAAAATGTTTATCCAAAATCCAAAAATATTCATCTTTACCCTCTTACCCTTTTGATTCTTTATCCCTTTACCTCTATCCATTTGATTCTAACTTCTTCTATTCTCATGGAATCTCGACTCTGACGACGATTCGGGACGAAGTTGAAAACTTTGACTTTATCACAAATGTCAAGAATTCGTGTTGTTCGTGATGATCCATTAATTACTGTAGGGAAATGGAGCGAGAAACCGGGGTGACAAAGGACCGGTACTTCCTCTAATAATGGAGGTGCTAAATCGTCCGACCTACGGTTATCCAAAGATCTAACCTCAATTGCTCCTAAGCCGTCTAAAATTGATCCTAAACTTTCACAATTTACGGTTAAAAGCAATCATGCGAATTTAGACCGGTGACTAGCAAGAATGACTTGCCTAATCTTCACGTTTCTCAAGAACCGTAACAGGAGACCATAACGGAAGTGGTGGAAATTGCTAGCTCTCGAGCACATCACTTGTCCCACCTCCGGATTTTTCAAAATGTTCTTTGAGACTTGATAGTCATTCGTGTCACCATGTTGGTTTTGTTGATTCTTTGAATGAACCGATTCCTTCTCATAACTCTCAAATGAAATCGTTTATTCCTTGTGTTGGTTGTGGTGAGCCTCTTTTGGTTCACTATGTCATTGGTGTGCGATGTGTACAGTGTGGTAATGATATTCGGAACGGGAGTTGTTTGTTTTGTGGTTCAAGGAATTCATTTGATTATGATCTAATCGAACTCATTTAACGACCCTCAAACTTTTCCAATTACCCACCACACCCGACTTATCTTCATATAATCAACATAATCATTGTGAATTTTGTGGAGGTCCTCACCAAGGATTTGAGTGTCAATCCGGAAACACGTTTGTCTATGAGCAGTTTTCCGGTGATGCTCGAGAACTTTGGTTATGACCAATATCCATATGATTCACCAATCCGGGCTCAGCAGTTTCTTGTTGTGAGAATGTGGAGGTCCTCACGATAATTTTCAATGTCAACCGTGGAATCAAAATTACTATACTTGGTTTTGACAATTTCCAACATCCACGAGACCATACGGTTCAAACTCCACATGAGCGTTGCTAAAGAAATCTCCCAAGATTTTGAAACCGCAATGAAAACACTTGATGATATGATTCAAAACTTTAAGGATCAAGTGAGTGGTGAGAAAACCATGGGAGAATTGCTAGTCAAGAACGAGAGGCTCGCAAATCTAGGGAAGAATTATTAGTCCTAGAGCATGCAAGCTCTTAGGCGTTCCCAATTTCTTAAGGCAATGTATGTATGATGACGAGGAGAGTATTCCTTTAAGAATATTATTTCTCAACTCCCTCGGTCGGTTGATATCCCAATGATTGAGATTCCATCTCAAACAATCTGCTATCACACCAAGCTCCCACTCACTCTCTCGAACATGGGGACGAGCATCTTGACCTTTGTTCTGAAAAGGAATCGGACGAATTCATAAAGTCTAGTGTTGAGAACCTTGTCCCAATCCCGAGAGAGTCAGGTGGAACTTCGATCATATGTGTGATTCTCTTTCCCTCTTGAGTGTTCAAAAGATCATTTGAAACTTTCTCCGATTTTAGCGACGATTGTACTTCTTATGGAAACATCGAGTATGTTGAGGCATCACTCCCAATAACTGACATCGATCATCTTCTTGAGGAGTTCACCGATGAACTCACTCGCATCAATCCACTTTCATCGAAAGTGATGATGGTCTCTTTGATTTGAAGCCGATCTGGGAGAGATTGAAATTCTCCTTTATAATGATCGTTCACTCACTTCTCACCCCAACAATCCAATAGAGAATGTTGATCACTTTGTTCGAAGCATTCAAAACAACTCTCACTAATCCTCCGCTTGAATTCGACTGAATTCACTTTATTCGAGAATCCACTCTTTGATACCAGTTGAGGATAGTGATGAGTCTGATGGAACAAGAATTCACAGTTTACATCTTGTGATTGATTCTCTTCACGAGGAGTTCGGCGGTGAACTCACTCATATCATATCTCCACGGAGTATGATAACTTCCACTTTGATCATGACACCCGAGATTCGTCTTGATCACGTGAGCTTAAATGATGAGATTCATAATTCGAAATTATGGATTCTCCTATGGATGAAGATGAGTTAGTCATGATTTTCATCATGACTTTCTTTCTTTCTTCACCTATCCCGTGACTTCTTCTCTTCTTCACTCATTCGGGAGTGAAGACACTATCTTGACCCCGGCATTTTCATTTATTATTTGTGAGCGGATCTCTATATCTCATCGGTGTGGAACTTTCACGCACTTCAATGTTTATCCAAACATCTTGAATGAAATTCGATCGAGATTGGTTTTCCACGTTGCTTCCCATGAACAAATGAATACGGGGTCGAGTCAAGCTAGCGACTGGAATCAAAAAAAGAGCATGCCATATGGGTTTTCACCCATATTTCGACTTCTTTCTACTTTCTACCACCCTAGTGTGGGGAGTTGCCCACATGTTGTGTATATATATAAGTTTAAAAAAAAAAAAAAAATCTCTTTCAAAATAATGGCGTAGTATTTCCTTTTACGTTCTATGTTTCGGCATAACCGCGGTACTTTGAATATTGAGGCAATATTCATTTCTAGTGTGGGGAATTCTCACGAATTTTATCATGTTATTATACCGCCCGTGATTCCCCATTTTTGGCCAAATTTTTTTTTGAAGTAAGTGTTTTGCACTTACTCAAAAAATGGTAATTAGTCCGCCATGTCTAACCCACATAAGGATTGGCTAATCCAGAGCAAACGGCTCTTGGTAAAGATATCTCAAATCCGCTTACTGACTTACAATTTGCCCAAATTGTATGGTATTCACTCACCATATCCTTAAAAGTGAAGAGTTGGCTAGCCGCAAGTTTATGGCTTGTGGTAAAGCAATGGAAAAACCATAATTGGTAATCACTCACCAAAGATAATATTGATAATTTATCTAAGAGTTGGCTAGTCCGAAGCAAACGGCCACGGTAAAGACAAATCAAATCCGTTGAAAGTCGGTGGTTTGCTCAAAATCACATGGTTATCGGTGTACCATAGTTCTTACTTGAACTGAAACATTTGGCTACTCCGTAAGTAATGGCTTTTGGTAAAGAGATTCAAATCCATTAAGTTTTTCTCAAAAGATTGCTAGGGACTAGCAATAGTTTAGTGTGGGGATTGATGGTGTGTAAATACTCATCATTTTGGGTCAAATCAACGCAAAACACTTAAAATGCTCGAAATGCATCAAAATCTCGAAAATATCCCAAAATTGCATTTATATGTTTCGGATGCAAAATGTTTAAAATCGGATGAAAACGAGCTAAGTTTGCATAATTGGCAGTTTCAGTCCCTAGGCATTTATTTTAAAAGAAAAGTCACCAAAGGTCCTTTTGAAATCATAATTTGTCATAATTAATCCTTTGGTGAAAAGTTCCAAAAGTTTTGAGAAATTACAGTTTTGATCCCTGGAATTTAAAAATGGTCAAGTTTAGTCCTTGGAATTTCACATTTGGCAAAAATGGTCCTTAACTTATTTGAGATTTACAAGTTTGACCCTTGGATTACTGATAAGGTTTTAAAAGATACCATTTTGAGGGGTCGTTTAAGTCCTTATTTGATCACTTTTGTATCCGTTATTGCTTAATATCGTTCCTTTTCACTTTTTAGGTCTCGTGAAGGCAAAATGCTGGAATGGCACTTATTTGGACGAAAAGGCGCGAATATATGAAGAAAATGGCCAAAGTCAAAATCGAGACACTCACGATTCTTTGAAAGTAGAAGGCTGACGGCGTCGGTGCTATTGGCGACGCCGTCCCAAAATTATTGTGGGCCGTAACCCAAACTCGTATTTTCAAGAGGCACGGCGTATCTAGTTGTGAAAGAGTAGGCCGTCGCTACTCGAACGGCCTAGATGCAATCCAGACGACGTCGGAAGTGAAGAGGACGGCGTCACGGACATAAGGTGCCGCCGCGCAAGGTTAACGTGGCCAAGACGAAACCCTAATGGCGGCGGCGACCGCCACACTAAACATAAGGTGACGCCGTCGCAATTGTAATCTTATATATAGAATCCGAATTTTTCGGTCTTTGTGTGGAGAGTCTTTGGGTAAAACCTAAACCGAACCTAAGGTGTCTTGTACGGTATTTTAGGGTTTTAAACCCTATCTTACACCAAGATAAGTCTTTACTTCATTAATTCAATTATGTCTTTGATTATTTGTGTGTATGCTTGCATGTTCTCCATGTCCGCTAATTTATTTGTGTGTTTGCTTAGGAAGTATGAAACTTAATTATTGAATATTGATTGGTTGTTTCTTATCTTAGTTGATTAATGATCTAGTAATGCGATAGGTCATTCGTTGTACTTAATGCTTGATTCATCTTTGTGAACCTTAGAGTATAATTACCGAGTAATTGTAGGCTAAACCATCCAAAGAGCGCCTTAGAGTAGGAGTTTATAATCTCTAGTGGGTTTGTAGACAAGACCCTTTGGTAAGTTCGAAGAGTTAGGGAGAAAGCGATACCTACAACTTTAGACACACAACGACTAGGAATAAGACGTGACACTCAACCATCAATAGGAGATAATTAAGGAGTAATACAAACTAAGTAAACACATCTTTAAACTATCATACGAGCACACATTAATTAGACATAGACTCCCACAACCTTAGTTTAGATAATTAGATAATAGTAGAGTAATCGGTAGAAATACCAACCCCAAATCCAATACCGAGATTCGTACCTTTCCATTTTCATAAAATATAAAAGATAAAAATAATCTTCTCAACCTTAACCTTAGCGTAGTAACTCCCTACTAGCATTCCTATTCCCCAGAGAACGATATCAATACCGTGGCTTACCCTAATTACTACACTACAACGATTAGGTTCACCGCTGGGTGTTATAAAACTTGCTCGAAGAAAAGGAAGTTCCTTTGACCCCGAACGACAGCGTGTAGCGTTATCAAGTTTTGGCGCGGCCGGGAATAGAATAGCTAGTTAGTAGTCCACCTCGTTTAGGTTTCTTTGCTTGGTTCCTATCAAGTAAACTTTTTCTCATTTTTAGATTTCTCTTAGTCTATCCCTTCTTCGTGACCTTTGTTCGTAACCCCATCACTTTTCATCATGGAAGGTGATAACCCACTACCATTCATCAACCCACCACCAAATGACCCGCCAAGAGCCCGTACTCTTGGTGAATACTCGAGACCAAGCCACCTAGGCTATAGGAACACCATTGAGCTTCCGACCAAGCCCGAACTACGGCCTGCGATCCGACACCATCCGGTTGGTGCAAAGCGGATGTGCATTCCATGGACTTCGTTCGAAGATCCAAATCGAGATCCGAGGATTTCCTCAAAATCGTCGATTCCATCGACCTTGATGCTACTACTCGGGAGACCACGCTGCGTCTCTTTCAATTCTCTACGGGACCAAGCTAGTAATTGGCTTGAACGACTTCCGCCGGCTCCATCTCAAGTTGGGATGATCTTACTCGCTTCCTTGCTCAATTTTTCCCACCGGGAGAACCACTAAGCTTAGGAATGACATCTTGATGTTCCAACAACGTCAAGGTGAATCTCTCTCGAAGCATGGACCCGATTCAAGGACTTACTTCATAAAGTCCTCATCACGGCATTGATCTTTGGCTCCAAGTCCAAATCTTTTATGATCATGTCAACTTTCCCACTAAGCGATCCATTGACCAAGCGGCCGGTGGAAAACTTAGTGATCTCACCGCAGAAGAATCATGGGAAATAATAGAGGACCTCGCCTCTATGACAACGAAAGTTGGGATGACCCCGTGAGTGCCCAAACCGTCAAGGCAATCTCCTTGCCTCCTCCCGACCGTGGGATGATCGAACTTGAAGATCAAGTTAAATTCCTCATGAGTTCCTACAAAATCCTAAGTCCTCACGACAAGTGAATCAAATCACTCTACCTTGTGAGTTGCAGCGATGGTCCCCATGACACTCGTGATTGCACAAGGCTCTCGAACAAGCTTTTTGCGGACTACGCGCCATACGTGCGACGGAGCGCGGAGAGAAGTGGTACACTTTCAAACCGAACAAAACAACTTAGGAAACTCATACAACCCTCATGGAGAAATCACCCTAATCTTAAGTGGAACCAAAACTCAAGCACACCCCAAAGCTCATCTAGTTCGCATAATAGGTTCAATTCTTCAATACCGGGAACCCCACTAATCTTGAGGCAATTGCATCTAGATTTTGTCATCCCAAGAAACTCGATTGAATAAGCTTGAAGCCGATTTTAAGCAAAAGCAGGCGAGATGACAACCAAGCTTGATGCCTCTTAAAAGCCTTCAATGAGCTGGAAGTTGGAGCACTCCCAGTGATACCATTAAGAACCCAAAAGTGAATTCGATTGCATCGACTTCATGTTCCGATTCACCATGGGAGTGCACATCCATGCCCTCTCACCCAATGGTTCACTCGGTAAATGCTATCAAAAGGGTTCCAAGTCATCCAAGAGATACCAAGGCCGGCACCTTTGGTAAAGCCTACTCTTGAGAAACCCGTTAGCCAAGAATCCAAACCTAGTTTAGAGGAGGAGTACAAGGAACTCCATCAAGAGAAACCGATTCTTGAAGTCTTAGCTCATGCACCTTATTATAATGCTTTAAAAGAAAAATATGAGTTAGAACTTAGGCTTGGAAAACATGGGTCCGCCTTTGTGCGAAACAACTTACCTAAGAAGTTAGACGATCCCGGGCTATTCACTCTTCCGTGTAGACTTGGAACTTCCAAGCCACTCGATGCTCTAGCCGATTTAGGATCATGCATCAATCTCGTTCCGTTGTCCCTTCATAGAAGCCTCAACCTAGGTAAATTGAACCAACGAAACTATCTTAGGTCTAGCGGACGGTAGTATAGCACGTCCGGTAGGAATAATAAAGGACATGGTAGTACATGTAGGAGAGTTGACTCTTTTGGCCGACTTTCATGTACTAGACATGAATAAGGACCCGACATGCCCATTACTAGTTGGAAGAGGATTTTAGCTACCGCTAGTGTCATCATCGATTGTAAGATGTCCAAAATAGTGGTAGGAGAGGAGTGCTAGATCCGTTTATGATGTTAAAAGCATACATACTATAAGGATGAGGAAATCCCACAAGAGATAGGGTTGGATAGAGAGCTTCTCGATATGGACCTTGGATTGATAAGAACATCATAGGCCCCAAAGACCTTTTTACCTAGATAAGGCCTTTGCTAGTGCAAAGAACTTTCCAAGAACAAGAAATGGCTAGGGACATAGAAGTGAACCCGTTCGAGGACGCCTTAGTATTTAGGAAGATGACCGAGTTCTTAGGAAGCTTGCCGTTAACCTTGTCATGAATAAGTGGATAGTTGAGAATCCGAACACATGTGGAATTGGAATAGACCGCCTAGTGATGGTAATGGAAGGTGACACATTAGGATACAAATCTATGATCCCGATGGTGAGATGTTTGAAAAGGCATATTTAACCGAGCGTACTACTAGGAACTTGAATGATAAGTTTGATCCTTACGACATTGTTGAGGATAGACTTACATTATATCGATGCGTAGGAGCACGACTATGAGTCTAGCTACAAGACTCTTAAATAAAGAAAAGCTTCGTGGGAGGCAACCCATGCTTAATTGTTTGCTTGTTAGTGTCATATATCTTTTATTAATTGTTTATCCTCATGTTTAAATTTGTAAAATGCTTTATTTTGTTTTTAACTTCGTCTTAATTACATATAAAGGTATTTTACATAAGGGATAAGTGTAGGGAGGATTACACGTTTTCAAAAGAAACGTAAACATGAGAATAACAATTAATTAAAAGATATTTATGTTTGTTTGTTCGAGTCAAATGCTTGTATCGAGTCATAATGGATGTTTTGCGAAATTTTCCGATTCTAAAGATGTAAATTTTCCGAAAATCGCGGACCGCTTTTTGTCGGGATAACTTTGGCGTCAGATTGCAACTGACGGTCAGGGAAGGAGTAAAACATCAGTTACTTTTTTCGTTTTACGAGCTACTTATAAATTTTTGGAATTTTCGGTCTTAATTTTCTTAGAAATTCAGTAAACATCCATTCCACAAGCATTATATCCTAGTTTAAATCAAGTCTATATATATTATTACCGCCGATTTTACGCGAAGGTTTCGCTTTGTTTTCTTCAAGTGTGCGGGTTTAGTTTGTCAAGAAGAAGTTACATAGGATTGGAAGGAGCTTTTCACGCAATAATTCTTCTTGAAAAGAATTTAACCACCACTTTACACGGATCCTACCGAGCTAATCAGGGGAGTATTAGTTTCTTTCGTTTTTAATTACCTTCTTCTATCATAACTTTGATACTTTCGGGGAACATTGGGGACAATGTTCAGTTTAAGTGTAGGGAGGGAAAATAAAACGAGAACTTTGAAACTATGCTTATCCTTGACTATTTGCTTTGTCCAATTGTGATTGTATAATAAACCATGAGAAAATGTCGGTTAGGGTAATTTTGGCACCAAATTTAAAATTTTTCATGACATATAGGCGTGGGCCATTAGTCTTAACAAAAGCGTCTCACGGATAGGAAGTTGCATGACTAGCACAAAAACCCTTACCACCCAAATTCCACCCAAAATGTGAGGATCGCCTTAGATTAGTAGGAATTAAAGCATTCATCTTTAATGCTTAGAGTGTGAACCGGTAGTATATTAGATTCTAGAACTTGTTTTGTGATGCATTCCGAGATCGCAAGTGAGGCTACACTTGTGTAGTTAGGAATAACTAAATGATAAGAGGCATTAGGATAACCTTGTTTGATACCGTAATATAATTACTTCTTCCACTTGGTTGAGTAATTCCCCCACACCCACTGCGTTGTACTCATTTTTAGTACACGATACCCTAGTTAACCCCTCGAGCCTATCCTTTTCGCGGTTCTTGTGATGTTTCGGTTTTAGGAATATCAATGAAAAGCATTGTTTACACCCCACCCCCAAATATACACCCAAATCGCCTTAGCCTACCCCTTATGCACTCACTTTTAGTGCAAATGTTTGTTATCACCCTAAACCCTTAGTTCAATTATCTAGTTGCTTGCATAAGTTGCTAAGTCGAGTCATATCCTTTGTATACAGTTTTGGGATGATTGGGATTCATGGGAAAAGTTAAAGTTTATGAAATGACGGGAAGGAACGTTAAATTCAAATTCCTTTGTTTGCGTAATAATGTACCCCAAGTGTTTTGATCTTTTCAATTCGGGTCAAATTAGTGTTAGAGTAATAAAAACTCAAGTGTAGGGATATGCTGTAAATCCCTAGTATTTTGATGTTATCATAGAGGATGGTAGAGTAAAAGTGTATAAAAAAAAAAAAAAAAAAAAATAGAGTAAAAAAAAAAAACATACGGGCTACCATCCTACATCTATCCTTTAAATTTATGTTTGTTTATTTCGGTTATCTAGAGTTTAGAGTGTCGAGTCTTGGCTTAGCGCCATTCTTCATATGCATTTAACATAGAGATTTTTGACTTACCACCACTAAATAGCCTATCCCACCAAACCCTTATTTCCTACCGTAAGCCTAACGTTACAACCCTTTAAAGACCTCTTTGATAGTCTTTCCTAGGTGCTTACGCCAAAGCGATGGAGGTTTGATCTATTCTCAAGCCTATGGTAATCTATGTACTAGGACCGGTTAATGAGTGTTTATCTTTCATTTCCTATATTGTTATATTTCATATATACACCGAGAGAGATGTGAGTATCCAAACACCCTCGTGAGGTGCTAGTATGTAATTTCCGTGCTTGTTATGACTTTTGATGGGCTTATATGTGTTGTGGACCATTTTGAATTAATGCTTCATGACCCCAACTTATAAATTAATTGGCTAAAGCATTTGCTTGAGGACAAGCAAATAACAAGTGTAGGGATATTTGATAAGGTTTTAAAAGATACCATTTTGAGGGTCGTTTAAGTCCTTATTTGATCACTTTTGTATCCGTTATTGCTTAATATCGTTCCTTTTCACTTTTAGGTCTCGTGAAGGCAAAATCTTGGAATGGCACTTATTTGGACGAAAAGGCGCGAATATATGAAGAAAATGGCCAAAGTCAAAATCGAGACACTCACAGATTCTTTGAAAGTAGAAAGGCGGCGTCGGGTGCTATTATGACGCCGTCCCAAAATTATTGTGACGGGCGAACCCAAACTCGTATTTTCAAGAGACGGCGCCTAGTTGTGAAAGAGTGAGCCGTCGCTACTCGGGCGGCCTAGATGCAATCCGACGACGTCGAAGTGAAGAGACCGACGTCACGGACATAAGGTGACGCCGCCGCAAGGTTAACGTGGCCAAGACGAAACCCTAATGGCGGCGACACGGCGTCACTAAACATAAGGTGGCGCCGTCATTGTAATCTTATATATAGAATCCGAATTTTTCGGTCTTTGTGTGGAGAGTCTTTGGAGTAAAACCTAAAACCGAACCTAATGTGTCTTGTACAGTATTTTAGGGTTTTAAACCCTATCTTACACCAAGATAAGTCTTTACTTCATTAATTCAATTATGTCTTTGATTATTTGTGTGTATGCTTGCATGTTCTCCATGTCAAGCTAATTTATTTGTGTGTTTGCTTAGGAAGTATGAAACTTAATTATTGAATATTGATTGGTTGTTTCTTATCTTAGTTGATTAATGATCTAGTAATGCGATAGGTCATTCGTTGTGTACTTAATGCTTGATTCATCTTTGTGAACCTTAGAGTATAATTACACGAGTAATTGTAGGCTAAACCATCCAAAGAGCGCCTTAGAGTAGGAGTTTATAATCTCTAGTGGGTTTGTAGACAAGACCCTTTGGTAAGTTCGAAGAGTTGGGAGAAACGCATACCCTACAACTTTAGACACACAACGACTAGAATAAGACGTGACACTCAACCATCAATGGGAGATAATTAAGGAGTAATACAAACTAAGTAAACACATCTTTAAACTATCATACGAGCACACATTAATTAGACATAGACTCCACAACCTTAGTTTAGATAATTAGATAATAGTAGAGTAATCGGTAGAAATACCAACCCCCAAATCCAATACCCGAGATTAGGTACCTTTCCATTTTTCATAAAATATAAAAGATAAAAATAATCTTCCTCAACCTTAACCTTAGCGTAGTAACTCCTACTAGCATTCCTATTCCCCAGAGAGCGATATCAATACCGGTGGCTTACCCTAATTACTACACTACAACGATTAGGTTCAACGCCTGGGTGTTATAAAACTTGCTCGAAGAAAAGGAAGTTCCTTTGACCCCGAACGACGCGTGTAAGCGTTATCAATTACATTTTCGAAGTTACATATATGGTCCTTGGTTTCCGGCTTTTACACTTTTGGTCCTTATGATATTAATAAACAAGAAAACCAACCCTTGGACCTTTAAACCCTTTTGGACCCCTGCCAAACACCTTGACCCCTCCATTTGACCCCCCTTTCATATATTAATCCCCCAGGTCAAACCCCGGTCAACAAACACAACCTTTCCCGCCCACTGTCTTCCTCCCAACTGCTCTGCAAACACCAGTCTCCCCTCACCTCCAGCTCACTTTTCACCCCCTTATCACTCCACCTCAATAACCAAACAAGGGACATTAATTACTTCTTCAACCTAACACTCAATCAAACCCCACTGGCTAAAACCATTTTTGGCGCCAAAATCTCATCCATGGCTCATATCTTTTCCAGTGATCCAATGGCCCTAAAAACAAGTGGGAATAGCTCAGAAGTCAAGTGGAAGCACATTTGCTATAAAAAGGAGGAAGATGAAAGAGAGAAGAGTAGTAGTTAGTTTTAAATGTCCTTGTATGTCGTTTTTCATTAAATTAGCTCAATTAGTGTTTTAAAATGTAATCTTAAGCTCTATTGTATTAAACCTAAGCTACTTAGTCATTGTAACTCATTTTCAAGTATTAATTCCAAGTTTGAGCAATTTTCATGTTTAGTCAACGAAAGTCAAACTGTGAAGAAATATAGTCAGTGGTGTTAAGATCAATTTTAGTTGTTCAAATTGCTTTCAATAGTCATTATAAGCTCTTCAATAGCTTATTAATGGCTTATATAGGCCTTTACTCGATTTTACTCAAAAGTTCTCACTTGGTCAACTAAAGTCAACAAATGTATGTTCATGGGAAAATGGTTCGGAGATCTTTGTATGGTGATTAATGTGGTACATATTGATCTAAGTTGGGTTGTTAATCGGTGTTAGAAAGTAGCTCATGGGATTTATTTGGCATGTCATTATGGAGGACTCATGTAAGTTCTATTTTCATACTTTTATAGTTTCTTATGCATCATGATGTTTAGTTAGAACTAGTGTTGAGTTGTTAGTCAATTTGCCTCATTTAGGAATTATAGGTCTGGATTTATAGATGCAGTAGCTCAGCATTGAGTTTAGAGTAGACATATTGCATTTTAGAATCTTAAAGAGTGTTTGGATCAGTTACTAATATTGAGCTTGAGCTTTGGGTTGTGTTTTAAATCTGTCTATTCAGTCTTAATATAGGTGACTTGAGTCATTTTAGTCATCACATTGCTTCTATACTAGCTTTAAGTCAAAATCACTACAAGTCTCGAATTTCTAATTTCATGGTATTGGAATTTTCATAAATCAAAGACTTGTTTTGTGTTTAGAATTCATAGAGATAGCTTGATTCAGTCTCATTTCACCATATAACATCAATCTCGGTGCATTAAATTGGTTGCAAATCTCATTAAAGTCAACTTTCCATTTTTAAGTTAAAAGTCAAAGTGAAAATCCGGTTTTCATCCAACCTAAGTTGATTTTAATTGATTCATTTCGGATCAAATTCGGTGAAACTTTGGACTTTATAACTTCAGTTGGTCTAGTTTATTAATATAATTTTAGTTGAATTTTGGTAATTTTCTACAAGCCTCAAAATGGCTTGTCAAAGAAACTTATCGCCACGTGCACCGACTCGATGAATCTTGAGTGCGCACGAGTCCTTGCGAAGCTTGTCAAAAGCTTGTTTGAGCTTATCTTGGTCTCAACTTTGGTTTACAAGTAGCTAACCAGGTCAACTTTAGTCCCCAACATACATTTATGAGTTTCTTGCTTGTCTAGTAGCTTATTTTTAAGCCACAAAGTGGTGGCTAAAACTGTTTTTAGCACTTGATTTAAAATCATCAAATCTTTGTAGTCAGCATTTTAGAAGTTTAGGATAGAGGTAATTAGTTGCTTTTGAGTGTTCTTAGCATATTATAGGTTCTGTGTTAGTTTGGTGCTTATTTGTGGCTTTTGGCTTATCTTGAGTGCTTATTTATAAGCACTCTCCACTGCAGCCTCATATTCCTTCACACAAGCCCCTGTTTTTATATTTTTCATAGATTCATAATATTAATTTATACTTTTCTTGAATTTTTGATTTTCTAGCCTTTGTTTGCTATTTTCTTCATTTAAAAGCTTTTTAGGCTTTTTAATTAGCTTTTAATACAATTAAATCGGAAAAACTTCAAAAAAATAAGTTTTCATTTTTCCTAGGTTAAGATAAATATAAAAAGCAAAAAATAATTTTTCCAGATTTTTCATAGTTTAATTTGTAATTTTTATCAATTTAATTAGTTTTAAATAGTTTTTAATTCATAGAAAATAGAAAATAATCGAAAAATACAAAATTAGTTTTGAAAGTTCTCTTTAGTTATTTTAGATTTTTACACGTCATAATTTCATTTTCTAGCTTTATTTCATATTTTCTTGTATTTTAGGGTATAATTAAATAAGTAAAAGAGTTTTAATTAATAATAATTAAAAAATAGTCATAAAAATAATTTTCTTTTTCTAAAAATTTTCTCTTATCATTAGATTTGTAAAATGTCATTTCATATTTTTAGGATTAATATTGTTCGGTTTCACATTTTCTTACATGCGTCACGTAGTTTTTAATTTAAGCTTTATAAAAGAAAATCAAAAACATAATTTTAAAAATGGTGATAGCGTTTATTTAATATATTTTATCTTTTTAATTTTCTTTAATTTGCATTTAAGCCCCTGTAATTTGTATACTTTTCTTTAAGTATAAATCAATCACAATCCTTTTCCGTTCAAATTCTCTCGATCACTATTCGTTTGGTGATTCATCGCATATGACTCGTTGGGACATAACGACTGGGAAACACTACACTATCCGATCTTCATTGCATTGGTGTCTCGAACTGTTTTAAGTTTCTTACGGTTAGCCATTCACAAGTGGCTAGCTTGTGTGAGATAACTTGACGGTTTAGCACCGATCAAATTTTAGCGCGCCCGGGAGTCATGCTAATTATCTTCCGTTTAGCAGTTAGTGATTTGAATATTCACTCCTTGTTCATACCATCCATCTATATATGTTTATATTTTCTTATAAAATCCAAAATCCAAAAACATCTTAAAAATCAAAAAACCAAAAAGATTTTCTTTCCTATTTTTACAAAATGTTTATCCAAAATCCAAAATATTCATCTTTACCCTCTTACCCTTTTTGATTCTTTATCCCTTTACCTCTATCCATTTGATTCTAACTTCTTCTATTCTCATGGAATCTCTCGACTACTTATTTAATTCGGGACGAAGTTGAAAAACTTGAGACTTTATCACAAATGTCAAGAATTCGTGTTGTTCGTGATGATCCATTAATTTGCGTAGGAAATGGAGCGAGAAACGGGGTGACAAAGGACCGGTACTTCCTCTAATAATGGAGGTGCTAAATCGTCCGACCTACGGTTATCCAAAGATCTAACCCTCAATTGCTCCTAAGCCGTCTAAAATTGATCCTAAACTTTCACAATTTACGGTTAAAAGCAATCATGCGAAATTTAGACCGGTGACTAGCAAGAATGACTTGCCTAATCTTCACGCTTCTCAAGAACCGAACAGGAGACCATAACGGAAGTGGTGGAAATTGCTAGCTCTCGAGCACATCACTTGTCCCACCTCGGATTTTTCAAAATGTTCTTTGAGACTTGATAGTCATTCGGTCACCATGTTGGTTTTGTTGATTCTTTGAATGAACCGATTCCTTCTCATAACTCTCAAATGAAATCGTTTATTCCTTGTGTTGGTTGTGGTGAGCCTCTTTTGGTTCACTATGTCATTGGTGTACGTGTGTACAGTGTGGTAATGATATTCGAACGGGAGTTGTTTGTTTTGTGGTTCAAGGAATTCATTTGATTATGATCCTAATCCGAACTCATTTAACGACCCTCAAACTTTTCCAATTACCCACCACTGCCCGACTTATCTTCATATAATCAACATAGCTTCTTTGTGAATTTTGTGGAGGTCCTCACCAAGGATTTGAGTGTCAATCCGGAAACACGTTTGTCTATGAACAGTTTTCCGGTGATGCTCGAACTTTGGTTATGACCAATATCCATATGATTCACCAATCCGGGCTCAACAGATTTCTTGTTGTGAGAATTGTGGAGGTCCTCACGATAATTTTCAATGTCAACCGTGGAATCAAAATTACTATACTTCCGGTTTGACAATTTCCAACATCCACCAAGACCATACGGTTCAAACTCCACATGAGCCGTTGCCTAAAGAAATCTCCCAAGATTTTGAAACCGCAATGAAAACACTTGATGATATGATTCAAAACTTTAAGGATCAAGTGAGTGGTGAGAAAACCATGGGAGAATTGCTAGCCGAAGAACGAGAGGCTCGCAAATCTAGGGAAGAATTATTAGTCCTAGAGCATGCAGCTCTTAGGCGTTCCCAATTTCTTAAGGCAGCTATGTATGATGATGACGAGGAGAGTATTCCTTTTAAGAATATTATTTCTCAACTCCTCGGTCGAGTTGATATCCCAGTTGAGATTCCATCTCAAACAAGCGCTATCACACCAAGCTCCCCTCACTCTCCGAACATGGGGGCGAGCATCTTGACACTGTTCACGAAAAGGAATCGGACGAATTCATAAAGTCTAGTGTTGAGAACCTTGTCCCAATCCGAGAGAGTCACGGGAACTTCGATCATATGTGTGATTCTCTTTTCCTCTTGAGTGTTCAAAAGATCATTTTGAAACTTTCTCCGATTTTAGCGACGATTGTACTTCTTATGGAAACATCGAGTATGTTGAGGCATCACTCCCACAATCTGATACTGATCATCTTCTTGAGGAGTTCACCGATGAACTCACTCACATCAATCCACTTTCATCAGAAAGTGATGATGGTCTCTTTGATTTCGAAGCCGATCTGGGAGAGATTGAAATTCTCCTTTATAATGATCGTTCACTCACTTCTCACCCCAACAATCCAATAGAGAATGTTGATCACTTTGTTCCCGAAGCATTCAAAACAACTCTCACTAATCCTCTGTTTGAATTCGACTCGAATTCACTTTAATTTCGAGAATCCACTCTTTGATACTCAGTTGAGGATAGTGATGAGTCTGATGGAACAAGAATTCACGATTTACATCTTGTGATTGATTCTCTTCACGAGGAGTTCGCGGTGAACTCACTCATATCATATCTCCGCCGAGTATGATAACTTCCACTTTGATCATGACACACCCGGATTCGTCTTGATCACGTGAGCTTAAATGATGAGATTCATAATTCTGAAATTATGGATTCTCCTATGGATGAAGATGAGTTAGTCATGATTTTCATCATGACTTTCTTTCTTTTCTTCACCTATCCCGTGACTTCTTCTCTTCTTCACTCATTCGGGAGTGAAGACACTATCTTTGACCCCGGCATTTTCATTTATTATTTGTGAGCCGGATCTCTCTATATCTCATCGGTGTGGAACTTTCACGTACTTCAATGTTTATCCAAACATCTTGAATGAAATTCCGATCGAGATTGGTTTTCCACGTTGCTTCCCCATGAACAAATGAATATGGGGTCGAGTCAAGCTAGCGACTCGGGAATCAAAAAACAGTAGCATGCCATATGGGTTTTCACCCATATTTCTGACTTCTTTCTACTTTCTACCACCCTAGTGTGGGGGAGTTGCCCCACATGTTGTGTATATATAAGTTTAAAAAACAAAAAAAAAAAAAAAAATCTCTTTCAAAATAATGGCCGTAGTATTTCCCTTTTACGTTCTATGTTTGGCATAACCGCGGTACTTTGAATATTGAGGCAATATTCATTTCTAGTGTGGGGAATTCTCACGAATTTTATCATGTTATTATACCGCCCAATTCCCCATTTTGGCCAAAATTTTTTTGAAGTAAGTGTTTTGCACTTACTCAAAAATGGTAATTAGTCCGCCATGTCTAACCCACATAAGGATTGGCTAATCCAGAGCAAAGCGGCTCTTGGTAAAGATATCTCAAATCCGTTTACGACACAATTTGCCCAAAATTGTATGGTATTCATTTCACCATATCCTTAAAAGTGAAGAGTTGGCTAGCCCGCAAGTTTATGGCTTGTGGTAAAGGCGATGGAAAAACCATAATTGGTAATCACTCACCAAAGATAATATTGATAATTTATCTAAGAGTTGGCTAGTCCGAGCAAACGGCTACGGTAAAGACAAATCAAATCCGTTGAAAGCGGTGGTTTGCTCAAAATCACATGGTTATCGATGTACCATAGTTCTTACTTGAACCGAAACATTTGGCTACTCCGAGTAATGGCTTTTGGTAAAGAGATTCAAATCCATTAAGTTTTCTCAAAAGATTGCTAGGGACTAGCAATAGTTTAGTGTGGGGGATTGATGAGTGTGTAAATACTCATCATTTTTGGTCAATCGAAGCGCAAAACACTTAAAATGCTCGAAATGCATCAAAATACTGAAAATATCCCAAAATTGCATTTTATATGTTTCAGATGCAAAATGTTTAAAATCAGATGAAAAACGAGCTAAGTTTGCATAATTGGCAGTTTCAGTCCCTAGGCATTTATTTTAAAAGAAAAGTCACCAAAGGTCCTTTTGAAATCATAATTTGTCATAATTAATCCTTTGGTGAAAAGTTCCAAAAGTTTTGAGAAATTACAGTTTTGATCCCGGAATTTAAAATGGTCAAGTTTAGTCCTTGAATTTCACATTTGGCAAAATGGTCCTTAACTTATTTGAGATTTACAAGTTTGACCCTTGGATTCTTGATAAGGTTTTAAAAGATACCATTTTGAGGGTCGTTTAAGTCCTTATTTGATCACTTTGTATCCGTTATTGCTTAATATCGTTCCTTTTCACTTTTAGGTCTCGTGAAGGCAAAATCTTTGGAATGGCACTTATTTGGACGAAAAGCGCGAATATATGAAGAAAATGGCCAAAGTCAAAATCGAGACACTCACGATTCTTTGAAAGTAGAAGCGGCAGCGTCAAAAGTGCTATTAGCGGCGCCGTCCCAAAAATTATTGTGACGGCCGAACCCAAAACTCGTATTTTCAAGAGGCGGCGTCTAGTTGTGAAAGAGTAGGCCGTCGCTACTCGGACGGCCTAGATGCAATCGCACGACGTCGGAAGTGAAGAGGACGGCGTCACGGACATAAGGTGACGCCGTCGCCAAGGTTAACGTGCCAAGACGAAACCCCAATGGCGGCGGCGCGGCGCGCCACTAAACATAAGGTGACGCCGTCGCAATTGTAATCTTATATATAGAATCCGAATTTTTGGTCTTTGTGTGGAGAGTCTTTGGAGTAAAACCTAAACCGAACCTAAGGTGTCTTGTACAGTATTTTAGGGTTTTAAACCCTATCTTACACCAAGATAAGTCTTTACTTCATTAATTCAATTATGTCTTTGATTATTTGTGTGTATGCTTGCATGTTCTCCATGTCCGGCTAATTTATTTGTGTGTTTGCTTAGGAAGTATGAAACTTAATTATTGAATATTGATTGGTTGTTTCTTATCTTAGTTGATTAATGATCTAGTAATGCGATAGGTCATTCGTGTGTACTTAATGCTTGATTCATCTTTGTGAACCTTAGAGTATAATTACGAGTAATTGTAGGCTAAACCATCAAAGAGCGCCTTAGAGTAGGAGTTTATAATCTCTAGTGGGTTTGTAGACAAGACCCTTTGGTAAGTTCGAAGAGTTGGGAGAAAGCGCATACCCTACAACTTTAGACACACAACGTGACTAGGAATAAGGCGTGACACTCAACCATCGATAGGAGATAATTAAGGAGTAATACAAACTAAGTAAACACATCTTTAAACTATCATACGAGCACACATTAATTAGACATAGACTCCCACAACCTTAGTTTAGATAATTAGATAATAGTAGAGTAATCGGTAGAAATACCAACCCCCAATCCAATACCGAGATTCGTACATTTCCATTTTTCATAAAATATAAAAGATAAAAATAATCTTCCTCAACCTTAACCTTAGCGTAGTAACTCCTACTAGCATTCCTATTCCCCAGATAACGATATCAATACCCGTGGCTTACCCTAATTACTACACTACAACGATTAGGTTCACCGCCTGGGGTGTTATAAAACTTGCTCGAAGAAAAGGAAGTTCCTTTGACCCCGAGCGACGTGTAGCGTTATCAAGTTTTAGGCGCGCTTGCGGGAATAGAATAGCTAGTTAGTAGTCCACCTCGTTTAGGTTTCTTTGCTTGGTTCCTATCAAGTAAACTTTTTCTCATTTTTAGATTTCTCTTAGTCTATCCCCTTCTTCGTGACCTTTGTTCGTAACCCCATCACTTTTCATCATGGAAGGTGATAACCCACTACCATTCATCAACCCACCACCAAATGACCCGCCAAGAGCCCGTACTCTTGGTGAATACTCGAGACCAAGCCACCTAGGCTATAGGAACACCATTGAGCTTCCGACCAAGCCCAAACTACGACCTGCGATCCGACACCATCCGGTTGGTGCAAAACGGATGTGCATTCCATGGACTTCGTTAGAAGATCCAAATCGACATCGAGGATTTCCTCAAAATCGTCGATTCCATCGACCTTGATGCTACTACTCGGGAGACCACGCTGCGTCTCTTCCAATCTCTCTCTGGGACCAAGCTAGTAATTGGCTTGAGCGACTTCCGCCGGCTCCATCTCAAGTTGGGATGATCTTACTTCGCTTCCTTGCTCAATTTTCCCCGGGAGAACCACTAAGCTTAGGAATGACATCTTGATGTTCCAACAACGTCAAGGTGAATCTCTCTGAAGCATGGACCCGATTCAAGGACTTACTTCATAAAGTCCTCATCGCATTGATCTTTGGCTCCAAGTCCAAATCTTTATGATCATGTCAACTTTCCCACTAAGCGATCCATTGACCAAGCGGCGGTGGAAAACTTAGTGATCTCACCGCGGAAGAATCATGAGAAATAATAGAGGACCTCGCCCTCTATGACAACGAAAGTTGGGATGACCCCGTGAGTTGCCCAAACCGTCAAGGCAATCTCCTTGCCTCCTCCCGACCGTAGGATGATCGAACTTGAAGATCAAGTTAAATTCCTCATGAGTTCCTACAAAATCCTAAGTCCTCACGACAAGTGAATCAAATCACTCTACCTTGTGAGTTATGCGGTGGTCCCCATGACACTCGTGATTGCACAAGGCTCTCCGAACAAGCTTTGCGGACTACGCGCCATACGCACCGGCGGAGGCGGGAGAAGTGGTACACTTTCAAACCCGAACAAAACAACTTAGGAAACTCATACAACCCCTCATGGAGAAATCACCCTAATCTTAAGTGGAACCAAAACTCAAGACACCCCAAAGCTCATCTAGTTCGCATAATAGGTTCAATTCTTCTAATACCGGAACCCCACTAATCTTGAGGCAATTGCATCTAGATTTTGTCATCCCAAGAAACTCGATTGAATAAGCTTGAAGCCGATTTTAAGCAAAAGCAGGCGAGATGACAACCAAGCTTGATGCCCTCTTAAAAGCCTTCAATGAGCGGGAAGTTGGAGCACTCCCAGTGATACCATTAAGAACCCAAAGTGAATTCGATTGCATCGACTTCATGTTCCATTCACCATGGGAGAGTGCACATCCATGCCCCTCTCACCCAACGGTTCACTCGGTAAATGCTATCAAAAAGGGTTCCAAGTCATCCAAGAGATACCAAGGCCCGGCACCTTTGGTAAAGCCTACTCTTGAGAAACCCGTTAGCCAAGAATCCAAACCTAGTTTAGAGGAGGAGTACAAGGAACTCCATCAAGAAAAACCGATTCTTGAAGTCTTAGCTCATGCACCTTATTATAATGCTTTAAAAGAAAAATATGAGTTAGAACTTAGGCTTGGAAAACATGGGTCCGCCTTTGTGCGAAACAACTTACCTAAGAAGTTAGACGATCCCGGGCTATTCACTCTTCCGTGTAGACTTGGAACTTCCAAGCCACTCGATGCTCTAGCCGATTTAGGATCATGCATCAATCTCGTCCGTTGTCCCTTCATGAAGCCTCAACCTAGGTAAAATTGAACCAATGAAACTATCTTAGGTCTAGCGGACGGTAGTATAGCACGTCCGGTAGGAATAATAAAGGACATGGTAGTACATGTAGGAGAGTTGACTCTTTTGGCCGACTTTCATGTACTAGACATGAATAAGGACCCGACATGCCCATTACTAGTTGGAAGAGGATTTTAGCTACCGCTAGTGCCATCATCGATTGTAAGATGTCCAAAATAGTGGTAGGAGAGGGGAGTGCTAGATCCGTTTACGATGTTAAAAAGCATACATACTATAAGGATGAGGAAATCCCACAAGAGATAGGGTTGGATAGAGAGCCTTCTCGATATGGACCTTGGATTGATAAGAACATCATAGGCCCCAAAGACCTTTTACCTAGATAAGGCCTTTGCTAGTGCAAAGAACTTTCCAAGAACAAGAAATGGCTAGGGACATAGAAGTGAACCCGTTCGAGGACGCCTTAGTATTTAGGAAGATGACCGAGTTCTTAGGAAGCTTGCCGTTAACCTTGTCATGAATAAGTGGATAGTTGAGATCCGAACACATGTGGAATTGGAATAGACCGCCTAGTGATGGTAATGGAAGGTGACACATTAGGATACAAATCTATGATCCCGATGGTGAGATGTTTGAAAAGGCATATTTAACCGAGCGTACTACTAGGAACTTGAATGATAAGTTTGATCCTTACGACATTGTTGAGGATAGACTTACGTATATCGATGCGTGGGAGCACGACTATGAGTCTAGCTACAAGACTCTTAAATAAAGAAAAG
Source organism: Chrysanthemum lavandulifolium (assembly GCA_022545495.1). Lineage (NCBI taxonomy): Eukaryota > Viridiplantae > Streptophyta > Magnoliopsida > Asterales > Asteraceae > Chrysanthemum > Chrysanthemum lavandulifolium. The sequence continues at coordinate 66,067,138 of CM040238.1, forward strand.
CGCTTCGTGGGAGGAAACCCATGCTTAATTGTTTGCTTGTTAGTGTCATATATCTTTTATTAATTGTTTATCCTCATGTTTAAATTTGTAAAATGCTTTATTTTGTTTTTAACTTCGTCTTAATTGCATATAAAGGTATTTTACATAAGGGATAAGTGTAGGAGGATTACACGTTTTCAAAAGAAACGTAAACATGAGAATAACAATTAATTAAAAGATATTTATGTTTGTTTGTTCGAGTCAAATGCTTGTATCGAGTCATAATGGATGTTTTTGCGAAATTTTCCGATTCTAAAGATGTAAATTTTCCAAAATCGCGACCGCTTTTTGTCGGGATAACTGACGGCGTCAGATTGCAACTGACAGGCGTCGGGAAGGAGTAAAACATCATTACTTTTTTCGTTTTCGAGCTACTTATAAATTTTGGAATTTTCCGGTCTTAATTTTCTTAGAAAATTGTAAACATCCATTCCACAAGCATTATATCCTAGTTTAAATCAAGTCTTATATATATTATTACCGCCGATTTTGCGAAGGTTTCGTTTGTTTTCTTCAAGTGTGCGGGTTTAGTTTGTCAAGAAGAAGTTACATAGGATTGGAAGGAGCTTTTCACGCAATAATTCTTCTTGAAAAGAATTTAACCACCACTTTACACGGATCCTACCGAGCTAATCGGGAGTATTAGTTTCTTCGTTTTAATTACCTTCTTCTATCATAACTTTGATATTTTCGGGAACATTGGGGACAATGTTCGGTTTAAGTGTGGGAGGAAAATAAAGCGAGAACTTTGAAACTATGCTTATCCTTGACTATTTGCTTTGTCAATTGTGATTGTATAATAAACCATGAGAAAATGTCGGTTAGGGTAATTTTGGCACCAAATTTAAAATTTTTCATGACATATAGGCGTGGGCCATTAGTCTTAACAAAAGCGTCTCACGGATAGGAAGTTGCATGACTAGCACAAAAAACCTTACCACCCAAATTCCACCCAAAATGTGAGGATCGCCCTTAGATTAGTAGGAATTAAAGCATTCATCTTTAATGCTTAGAGTGTGAACCGGTAGTATATTAGATTCTAGAACTTGTTTTGTGATGCATTCCGAGATCGCAAGTGAGGCTACACTTGTGTAGTTAGGAATAACTAAATGATAAGAGGCATTAGGATAACCCTTGTTTGATACGTAATATAATTACTTCTTCCACTTGGTTGAGTAATTCCCCACACCCTTCGTTGTACTCATTTTAGTACACGATACCCCTAGTTAACCCTCGAGCCTATCCTTTTCGCGGTTCTCGTGATGTTTCGGTTTTCCGAATATCAATGAAGAGCATTGTTTACACCACCCCAAATATACACCCAAATCGCCTTAGCCTACCCCTTATGCACTCACTTTTAGTGCAAATGTTTGTTATCACCCTAAACCCTTAGTTCAATTATCTAGTTGCTTGCATAAGTTGCTAAGTCGAGTCATATCCTTTGTATACAGTTTTGGGATGATTGGGATTCATGGGAAAAGTTAAAGTTTATAAAATGACGGAAGGGAGCGTTAAATTCAAATTCCCTTTGTTTGCGTAATAATGTACCCCAAGTGTTTTGATCTTTTCAATTCGGGTCAAATTAGTGTTAGAGTAATAAAAACTCAAGTGTAGGGATATGCTGTAAATCCCTAGTATTTTGATGTTATCATAGAGGATGGTAGAGTAAAGTGTATAAAAAAAAAAAAAAATCGAAAAAATAGAAAAAGAAAAAAAAAAAAAAAAAATAGAGTAAAAAAAAAAAAAAAGAAAGAAAAAATAGTAAAAAAAAAAAAAACATACGGGCTACCATCCTACATCTATCCTTTAAATTTATGTTTGTTTATTTGGTTATCTAGAGTTTAGAGTGTCGAGTCTTGGCTTAGCAACACCATTCTTCATATGCATTTAACATAGAGATTTTTGACTTACCACCACTAAATAGCCTATCCCACCAAACCCTTATTTCCCTACCGTAAGCCTAACGTTACAACCCTTTAAAGACCTCTTTGATAGTCTTTCCTAGGTGCTTACGTAAGCGATGGAGGTTTGATCTATTCTCAAGCCTATGGTAATCTATGTACTAGGACCGGTTAATGAGTGTTTATCTTTCATTTCCTATATTGTTATATTTCATATATACACCGAGAGAGATGTGAGTATCCAAACACCCCTGTGAGGTGCTAGTATGTAATTTCCGTGCTTGTTATGACTTTTTGGGGCTTATATGTGTTGTGGACCGTTTTGAATTAATGCTTCATGACCCCTAACTTATAAATTAATTGGCTAAAAGCACATTTGCTTGAGGACAAGCAAATAACAAGTGTAGGGATATTTGATAAGGTTTTAAAAGATACCATTTTGAGGGTCGTTTAAGTCCTTATTTGATCACTTTTGTATCCGTTATTGCTTAATATCGTTCCTTTTCACTTTTTAGGTCTCGTGAAGGCAAAATCTTTGGAATGGCACTTATTTGGACGAAAAGCGCGAATATATGAAGAAAATGGCCAAAGTCAAAATCGAGACACTCACGATTCTTTGAAAGTAGAAGGCGACGGGTGCTATTGGCGACGCCGTCCCAAAATTATTGTGACGGGCCGAACCCAAAACTCGTATTTTCAAGAGGCGCGTCTAGTTGTGAAAGAGTAGGCCGTCGCTACTCGACGGCCTAGATGCAATCCAGACGACGTCGGTGAAGAGGATGGCGTCACGGACATAAGGTGGACGCCCGCGCAAGGTTAACGTGGCCAAGGCGAAACCCTAATGGCGGCGACACGGCGTCACTAAACATAAGGTGACGCCGTCGCAATTGTAATCTTATATATAGAATCCAATTTTCAATCTTTGTGTGAGAGTCTTTGGAGTAAAACCTAAAACCGAACCTAAGGTGTCTTGTACAAGTATTTTAGGGTTTTAAACCTATCTTACACCAAGATAAGTCTTTACTTCATTAATTCAATTATGTCTTTGATTATTTGTGTGTATGCTTGCATGTTCTCCATGTCCGGCTAATTTATTTGTGTGTTTGCTTAGGAAGTATGAAACTTAATTATTGAATATTGATTGGTTGTTTCTTATCTTAGTTGATTAATGATCTAGTAATGCGATAGGTCATTCGTTGTGTACTTAATGCTTGATTCATCTTTGTGAACCTTAGAGTATAATTACGAGTAATTGTAGGCTAAACCATCCAAAGAGCGCCTTAGAGTAGGAGTTTATAATCTCTAGTGGGTTTGTAGACAAGACCCTTTGGTAAGTTCGAAGAGTTGGGAGAAACGCATACCTACAACTTTAGACACACAACGCAACTAGGAATAAGGCGTGACACTCAACCATCAATAGGAGATAATTAAGGAGTAATACAAACTAAGTAAACACATCTTTAAACTATCATACGAGCACACATTAATTAGACATAGACTCCCACAACCTTAGTTTAGATAATTAGATAATAGTAGAGTAATCGGTAGAAATACCAACCCCAAATCCAATACCCGAGATTCGTACCTTTCCATTTTCATAAAATATAAAAGATAAAAATAATCTTACTCAACCTTAACCTTAGCGTAGTAACTCCCTACTAGCATTCCTATTCCCCTTGAGAACGATATCAATACCCGTGGCTTACCCTAATTACTACACTACAACGATTAGGTTCACTGCCTAGGGTGTTATAAAACTTGCTCGAAGAAAAGGAAGTTCCTTTGACCCCGAACGACGCGTGTAGCGTTATCAATTACATTTTCAGAAGTTACATATATGGTCCTTGGATTTCCAGCTTTTACACTTTTGGTCCTTATGATATTAATAAACAAGAAAACCAACCCTTGGACCTTTAAAACCCTTTTGGACCCTGCCAAACACCTTGACCCCTCCATTTGACCCCCCTTTCATATATTAATCCCCCAGGTCAAACCCCGGTCAACAAACACAACCTTTCCGCCTAATCATCTTCCTCCCAACTGCTTTCTGCAAACACCGGTCTCCTCACCTCCAGCTCACTTTTCACCCCCTTATCACTCCACCTCAATAACCAAACAAGGGACATTAATTACTTCTTCAACCTAACACTCAATCAAACCCCACTGGCTAAAACCATTTTTGGCGCCAAAATCTCATCCATGGCTCATATCTTTTCCAGTGATCCAATGGCCCTAAAAACAAGTGGGAATAGCTCAGAAGTCAAGTGGAAGCACATTTGCTATAAAAAGGAGGAAGATGAAAGAGAGAAGAGTAGTAGTTAGTTTTAAATTTCCTTGTATGTCGTTTTTCATTAAATTAGCTCAATTAGTGTTTTAAAATGTAATCTTAAGCTCTATTGTATTAAACCTAAGCTACTTAGTCATTGTAACTCATTTTCAAGTATTAATTCCAAGTTTGAGCAATTTTCATGTTTAGTCAACGAAAGTCAAACTGTGAAGAAATATAGTCAGTGGTGTTAAGATCAATTTTAGTTGTTCAAATTGCTTTCAATAGTCTGTTATAAGCTCTTCAATAGCTTATTAATGGCTTATATAGGCCTTTACTCAGATTTTACTCAAAAGTTCTCACTTGGTCAACTAAAGTCAACAAATGTATGTTCATGGGAAAATGGTTCAGAGATGCTGTATGGTGATTAATGTGGGTACATATTGATCTAAGTTGGGTTGTTAATCAGTGTTAGAAAGTAGCTCATGGGATTTATTTGGCATGTCATTATGACAGGACTCATGTAAGTTCCTATTTTCATACCTGTTTTATAGTTTCTTATGCATCATGATGTTTAGTTAGAACTAGTGTTGAGTTGTTAGTCAATTTGCCTCATTTAGGAATTATAGGTCTGGATTTATAGATGCAGTAGCTCAGCATTGAGTTTAGAGTAGACATATTGCATTTTAGAATCTTAAAGAGTGTTTGGATCAGTTACTAATATTGAGCTTGAGCTTTGGGTTGTGTTTTAAATCTGTCTATTCAGTCTTAATATAGGTGACTTGAGTCATTTTAGTCATCACATTGCTTCTATACTAGCTTTAAGTCAAAATCACTACAAGTCTGTTCTAATTTCATGACTGTTGGAATTTTCATAAATCAAAGACTTGTTTTGTGTTTAGAATTCATAGAGATAGCTTAATTCAGTCTCATTTCACCATATAACATCAATCTCAGTCCATTAAATTGGTTGCAAATCTCATTAAAGTCAACTTTCCATTTTTAAGTTAAAAGTCAAAAGTGAAAATCCAGTTTTCATCCAACCTAAGTTGATTTTTAATTGATTCATTTCTGGATCAAATTCAGTGAAACTTTGGACTTTATAACTTCAGTTGGTCTAGTTTATTAATATAATTTTAGTTGAATTTTGGTAATTTTCTACAAGCCTCAAAATGGCTTGTCAAAGAAACTTATCGCCTGCACCGACTCGATGAATCTTGAGTGCGCACAGTCCTTGCGAGCTTGTCAAAAGCTTGTTTGAGCTTATCTTGGTCTCAACTTTGGTTTACAAGTAGCTAACCAGGTCAACTTTAGGCCCCAACATCATTTACGAGTTTCTTGCTTGTCCAAGTAGCTTATTTTTAAGCCACAAAGTGGTGGCTAAAAGCATTTTAAGACTTGATTTAAAATCATCAAATCTCGTAGTCGACATTTTAGAAGTTTAGGATAGAGGTAATTAGTTGCTTTTGAGTGTTCTTAGCATATTATAGGTTCTGTGTTAGTTTGGTGCTTATTTATGGCTTTTGGCTTATCTTGAGTGCTTATTTATAAGCACTCTCCACTGCAGCCTCATATTCCTTCACACAAGCCCCTGTTTTTATATTTTTCATAGATTCATAATATTAATTTAGACTTTTCTTGAATTTTTCAGATTTTTCTAGCACTGTTTGCTATTTTTCTTCATTTAAAACAGTTTTTAGGCTTTTTTAATTAGCTTTTAATACAATTAAATCGAAAAACTTCAAAAAATAAGTTTTCATTTTCCTAGGTTAAGATAAATATAAAAGCAAAAAATAATTTTCCAGATTTTCATAGTTTAATTTGTAATTTTAGCAATTTAATTAGTTTTAAATAGTTTTTAATTCATAGAAAATAGAAAATAATCGAAAAATACAAAATTAGTTTTGAAAATTCTCTTTAGTTATTTTAGATTTTCCAAGTCATAATTTCATTTTCTAGCTTTATTTCATATTTTCTTGTATTTTAGGGTATAATTAAATAAGTAAAAATAGTTTTAATTAATAATAATTAAACAAATAGTCATAAAAATATTTTTCTTTTCTAAAAACTTTATCTTATCATTAGGTTTGTAAAATGTCATTTTCATATTTTAGGATTAATATTGTTCAGTTTCACATTTTCTTACAGACGTCGCGTAGTTTTTAATTTAAGCTTTATAAAAGAAAAATCAAAACATAATTTTAAAAATGGTGATAGCGTTTATTTAATATATTTTATCTTTTAATTTTCTTTAATTTGCATTTAAGCCCCTGTAATTTGTATACTTTTCTTTAAGTATAAATCAATCACAATCCTTTTCCGTTCAAATTCTCTCGATCACTATTCGTTTGGTGATTCATCCGCACTCGTTGGGACATAACGACTGGGAAACACTATACTCTCCGATCTTCATTGCATTGGTGTACGAGCTGTTTTAAGTTTCTTACGGTTAGCCATTCAAGTGGCTAGCTTGTGAGATAACTTGACGGTTTAGCACCGATCACAATACCAAACACCCATTGAGTCTATACTTGTGTAAGCACCTCTTTACTCGGTAAGAGAGTATACTTATACTAAATGTTTTGCTAAGTATAGCGTTAAGGACTATATTTAAGAAACAAAAACACATATAGCTTGCGGTACATATAGTCGGTTGAAAAAGGTTTAATTCAAAGTGTAAAAATTATTATTGAAAGTACAAGCACTTAACTAGTGTCGGAATATGTTAAACATATATTTTAGAGCTACATTTAGCAATTTCCTTAACTAAAGAAAGTAAAAAATAATTAATAAAAATGATACAGCTCGAAGCATTGGCGTATCACACGCCATAGAGCTTTTTTGCCCTATGGCATCGCCAAACTGCACCGTGGTGCACGCCATGGCTGCGTTCTTCGTCCCTTCGCCAGCAAAAGCAGGCCTAATTTTTTTTTAAAAGAAAATCTAAACATTGAGTAACGGGGAAAAATAAACGGGAAAATAACACCCCTTTTTTCAACTATAAATACCTACTTTTAACTTATATTTTTCAAACATTCAAACCAAATCACAATTTATATAAACTTCATTTCTCATTATTTCATACACTTGCGACATGAGTTATAACGATGAAGATCGAGACGAGCAAAGTATTACATTTATACCAATATCATGGACAATTTCTAGCCTTTGATGACGATGAATCCACTAATTTAAACACTCGAGCACATACCTCGATACTATGAAGGCGCCGAACAACATCTCGTGGAATATTATTATGGTGATAATCCAAAATAACCCGAAAGGAATTTTAAACGACGGTTCCAAATGAGTAGAAAACAAAAATAGTCGAATGTATAACTAACTATAACCTTAAACCTATTCCCAAGCACTTTTTATTTTTTTAAATCTCGGCCAAATGCCGCTATGAAAGTCAGTAGTAGTCCTACAATGATGCACGTTCGTTATACGCCAATTGGCGTACGAGACAACACCCGATGCTTTTGAGTAATATTTACAAATTGCTGAACATTGTAGTCATGATAGTTTAGACAATTTTACCAAATGTATATGAGATTTATACTCAGATGAGTATTTAAGAAAACTATCACCCAACGTTATTATGAGGATATATGAAAAACATGAAAACTATCATGGGTTCTCGGGTATTCTTGATAGTATAGATTGTATGCATTGGGAATGGGGAAATTGTCCGAATGCTTACAAACCGCAATTCAAATGGGGGATCACAAATATTCGACAATAATGCTTGAAGCAGTTGCATCACAAGATTATGTATTTGGCATGCATTTTTTTTGGTATAGCGGGTTCCAATAACAACCTAAATGCTCTATATCGTTCAAATTTGTTTGATGAACTCATGGGTGATATCATTCCCGAGGCTCTGTTTATGGTGAATGGTTAAACATACAACAAATGATATTACCTAGCCGATGGTAATTATCGAAATGTTGTATTCTATATCATGCATTGCAATTTAATTTTTAGTTTATTGAAATGTGTTTGATTTAGAAGCTAAAAAACAAAAAAATAAACTAGGACCTACATGCGCCTTCAATATGTTATAGATGGGGAAAGCGTTTTAGTTATAGTGATGCTATAGGGTGGATGCTGAGTTGGCAACCCTATAACATCTTATAGGGTGGAACTACAACCACCTCTCTAATTCTATACTTTTATCAACACAACAAAAAGGAAAGACGAATAAACCATAATGGTAATGTTAGAATAGTGACTTAAACTCTAAGTGTTGTTTGGTAAATTTGGTAATTTGTGCGACTTGTCCTACAAGTTTGTTTAGAATTAGGAAATTTTTATGACGGTTAGTTTAGTCTATAATAGGGATTGATAGCTTTTTAGAATTGTTTGTACCTTTGAATTAGAATTTTTCGTTTGAAACCAATGAATTTGGTTTTATACTTGATTAATGTGAATAAGCTTCCGCTTTGTTTGTCGATTTTGTTTGTTTCGTTCAAATTACTAGAGTCCGTTCGTCAAGTTATCTATAAACTTGAGCTTGTTTGACACTTGGATAATAAATTTGAAGTTGAACTGTAATACTTATCAAATAAGTAGGCCACTAAAATTTGAATTTGATATTTGTAATTTGTATATCGATTTGGTGTTTGAAGACTTAACTATTATTAGGTCGTTTAGGACTTGTTCGATCGTCGGAAGCTGTCAGTTTGAAAAATTGGATATTCGTTTGTCGGGCTTTTAAAGTTGGTTGACTGAATTTGATTCTCTTTGTTGAAGATCGTTTGGGTCGATTTGTTTGTTTGGTTGACCGTTTTAAAATTTTCGTTTGATTATTCGTTTTGAAGTTATCGGCGGTTGCTTTGGATCGAATTTGTTTTGGATCGTTTTTGGGAATTGATGATTTGTTTGAATTAGGCTAGTATCTCTAGAGTTTGAAAATTTAGATCTAAAGACAAAAGATCTGTTTAGTTTGAAGTATCAAGAAGGTGTTCTTGGAGTTGAAGTCACGGTAGAGATTGTTAGAATAATGTCTTAAACTCTAAGGATTCTCTGGTAAATTTGGTAATTTTTATTACTTGTCTTATAAGTTTGTTTAGAACCAGAAATTATCTTATAACGGTTAGTTAATTTATAAAAAAATGATAGTTTTAGAATTGTTTGTACTTTTGAATTAAACTTTTGTGTTTGGTTCCACTTCATTTGCCGACTTTGTTATTCGTTTTGTTTTTTGATTACCAACGGTAATTAAATACATTACTGATTACATCAACTTTATATTAGCGCTAATTTTTTTTTATCAAACCAACCACTAAATACCGTAGATGTCACCACATAAACATACCTTAATTAAACACAAACATACATCACAATACGATTCAAACAAAATTATTTGGCCTTGGCGTGAAAAACAAAATACCGTAACGGGAAGGGCGTGATGGAGGGATTGACACAAGGTCCATTCCATCTCAAGGGTCTTACTCGGTGTATTTTGTTTTGTCACCACATTTTCTTAATATTTCGTATATACCAAAACACGCTTGCGACATTAGACATCATTGTAAACTTGTATTTGGAGAAATACGCAAGTTTTAAGTTTTAGTGGTTCTCTTTTCTTAAAAAGTAAAAAAAACTTAGTACGGTAATAAAACAACCACCTAGAACATCCGCATCATAAAACCATGATATACCACCAAGTACCAACATAACCCCCAAAATAACACAACACAGGTACACTTCACACACAACACAGGTACAATTCTTCACTTCATTTCTTCCTATATGCATATTTCTTTTTTTTTAGTATAAGTTACAGTAATAAATATAGCACAAGTTACAGTTGATTTTTACCGATGACGTCACGGTGACGTCATCATCCTCATCTGTTTTTTTAAACCAGGTTTTATAAGAGAAAAGTTACCAAGTAAGGTTCTTGTAAGGGGTTTTGCACAAATAGTTATTTTAAAAAAAAAAAAGAATTAGTATAAATTTGAGAAAACAAAACCTTTTCTTTAACAACTCCTAAGGTTGACGGTCATGGAGAACTTGTGTTTAAATTTTGTTATTTTATTATTTAGTCCCTGTAGATTTCATATTTTCATTTTAGTCACCAGATCTCAAAATTTACATATATTAGCCTCTCAAGTTTATAATATATCAATTTTGCCACAAACTGCGTAACTTATTGGCTATGTTTGGCTACAAGCTTTTTGGAGCATTTAGAAGCATTTAAAATATAATGGTTGCTTGACAATGAGTGTTTTACCGTTTGGATTTTGTTTAAACGCTCTTATTTTGATTGCTAATAAAAGAAGCGGTTAGCGTTAGCAATCAGATTTTACGTCATTTTACTTATACATCTTTGGTACCAAACGCTTTATAAAACAAACAGGTACTCCTAACCAAAGCTGTAGGATTTTGTTTTATAAAAGCGTTTGTAACGTAGCTGCTGTAGACTGTAGTTGTAATTATAAAGTGTAAAATGATGCAAAAGCTAAGCAAAACGCTAAACGTGCTTTTATTAGCATTTTGAACATGAGCGCTGAAACAAAAACGAAAAGTTAAATGCTCGTTGCCAAATAACCACTATATTCTAAACGCTCCAAAAGCTCGTCACCATTGTCAAATAAAATTCTTCATATATTTTTGATAGTCTATTTGTTCAAAGTTCCTGTAGTTCACGTTTTGATGTCATTTTGTGAATTTTATTATAGTTTGATGGTACCGGTGATTTAAGCGACATAGTTGGGATTTGGTAACTAGCTGTTAGATGAATGTATTTTGGTGAGATTAAGTATGATAAATAGTTCGTTTATGAAATTGAAAAACATACAATTATTTGATTGAATATGAATTCATACATGTTTGATATTCTGTTTGTTAAAGGTTCCTGTAAATTACATTTTGATGGTCCAAATATTTAAGCAATATTGCTTGGAGGGTGTGCATTTAGTAGTTGTTTGATGAATATAGTGTAGTTTGACGTTTAGCGTTATAAGAAGGCTCTTAGGGCTAAGATTACTACACGTGCTTCATGTGTTTAGATGAATGTATTTTAAGTATATTGGTAGGTCTCTTGTTTAACGAGATAAGAAGGTTCTTAGAGCTAACATCATGTGCTTTCAAATGGTTCCTGGTCCGTTAGATGTTGAAATTGTTAGTATACATGCTTGCCAACTGATTTTTATTCTATTTTATCAAAGAAGTTGATGTTTATACTATGATAAATAGTTAGTTTATGAAATTGAAAAAGCAAATAACTATTTCATTGAATATGAATTCATACTTGTTTGATATTCTGTTTGTTAAAGGTTCGGGGTTGTAAATTTAGGAAAATGATTGGGAAGACTAATTATGTCTTAAAGATGTGACTAAAAACACGTGCTATGATCCGGTGGTTTATAAAAAGTGGGTCCCATCTTTGTAGAAATTTATCGGGATGATCTGCATATAGTTAGTCATATCTTTAAGATACGATTTAGGCCTCCCAATCACTACATAAATTTAATAGTTGTTTTGAATATATTGTAGGTTTTATTTATTTATTTTTTTTTTTGGGGAGACTACGAGCCTTGTGAATTTAATAGTTTAGCGATATAAGAAGGTTCTTAGGGCTAAGACTACTACACGAGCTTCACGTGTTTTTTTTTTGAAAGGGTGCTTATGTTATTGTATGCGTGCTTGACAATTGATGTTTATGCTATGCTTAATAGTTATTTGAATGGTTTGATATGAAAATTCGAAAGTGTCAAATTATTTAGTTAATTTGGAATCATTTTATAAGCAGAGTCGTACAGTGGTTGATTTTAACAGCTTGGAAAAGGGCTGTTTTGACGAGGTAATTTACATAACCACTTGGGTCATTGGGAGATAGCGCAATAGAGCTTGTTTGACCCGTAACGGTCTCGTATAGACACTCTTGTTAAGGTGATCAAAGTTTTATCCCACCATGGATTGATTGGATCAATGATCCCCTGTCGGCTTGTAATATTTTGTAATTCCTTTTATCTAGCTTCTTGCTAGTTTAATGATAATGCCGTTAAAAAACAGAGTCGTGCAATAGGGGTAGGTCCAGTAGGATCATCCGATCATAGAAATTGGACGATAGTTGCATCTTATAGAAGATGAACGGTAAGAGCATTAAAGTGTTGTTCGCATAGATGGACCGGAAAAATTGGCTGAAATGATGTATCCTTGATAAAATTGTCACGAACTTTTTATGAAAGGGCAAAGTATAATTGTTACAACTGATCGATTGAACGGTTTGCATATTTTTTGTAAAGGATTTGTCATATTGGCACTTCATCATAGGAAGGTCGTTGCTCAATTGTAGGACTAGTGGGTTTGATATGGATTATGAAGATAGAGACGATAAGAGGTAGAAGTGTTGGCTCAAGCACTAGATGTGATTTTTGAGCAATTTGTTTTGCAAATGCCTTAACGATTGAGGTATGTGCACTTAGTTTTAACCCCGCAAAAGATGAGGAGAGAAGGGATCATACACTCACGTGAAACTAGTCCCTTCATGGCACAGAATCTGTTTATAAGTCTTTGTTTTTAGTTTAAATTGTTATTTAGACATACAAGAATTTATTTATTATTGGCTTTTAATACACATCGTGTAAATCTGTATTTTCGTTGTTCATGAATATTTTAGCATTTCCGGATGTGATTATGGCTGCCATTTATAGAGGAACAATTGAACAACCAAAAGACTTCTCAAACTATATTAATTTCCTTTTAAGCTGTGTTGTCTGTTCTACTTGCTTTCCGGCTTAACTGATATGGTATATTTTTTAAACCAACCGTAATTACAAATGTATGACAAGTTAATAATTGTGTAACATATGTCAATCAAAAGAGCTGAGTGTAAAAAGGAATGAAAAACCTTTCTGAAAATGAAAACGTCATATGAGGCAAAAATCGCGTGTAGTCTTGTGCTGTATAATGCTTATAAGTTACCCATTGTAATGACATGAAAACTGTCAAACATGTTTGCAAGCATTTTATTATGTGGATATTATATATCTGTTATCTTGTTTACTTTCATCGATCATGATTGATTCAATGTTTCGCATAAAAGTTTCTATCTTATGTTTCATAAATTCAAAAAAAAAAAAAAAATGAAGTTTTTTTTTTCTTTTTTTCTTGTAACAAGCAGGTAGAACGAACATGCCACAGAAAAAAAATTCCAAGGCCAAGAAGACTGGGAAGTGTCACGTGTGTGGGGACACAGGACACTATGCTCGCGACTGCGAAGAAAAAAAGTCAGGTTCTGAAGAAGTGGTGCTTCAGGAAACAACCAGCAAATGTCACGTGTGTGGGGAGACAGGACATTATGCTCGGGAATGCAAAGACAAAAAATCGGATACTGTGAAAGTGGTGCTTCAGGACACAACCAGGAAGTGTCACCTGTGTGGGTACACAGGACATTATGCTCGGGAATGCAAAGGCAAAGTGGTGCTTAAGGAAATAATAGGCTTTAGGACTCGATCCAACAAGAAGGCTCAAGGCTGGTACTTGTATTTTGGTTCTTCGGCCCATGTTTGCTACTCTAGGGACATGTTTGTTGACTACAACCCAAAGAGAAATCACGAGGTGATTTTGGACAACAATGATCGAGTTGATGTAGCTGGGATTGGTACAGTGGTGCTTCGCTTCACCACAGGCAAGGTTTTGACTCTTTCGAATGTTCTTCATATACCCCAAATCAGTCAATGCCTTGTATCTGTCCCCAAACTCGATGTTCTTGGATACATCATGTCTTTGGGGAGTGGCGGATGTGTCATTAAGAAGAGCGACAAGCTCATAGGTGAAGGGTACATAGAGGATGGAGCCTCTCCTAATGGTGATCTTGATCTTTTATCGAGCCTGTTTCGGTTGAGCTTAATGGAAGAATGTCCTGTTGAGAAAGTGGTGCTCGATGAAATAATAGGCTTGTTGGTACCCAATGAACACCCAGAGTTGACGAAATTCAGGGCTCGAGGGTGGTACTTGTTTTCTAAGTGCACGGTTCATGTTTGTAACTCGAGGGACATGTTTGTTGACTACCAGCCGGTGACTGGTTATGAGGTGGTTTTGGAAAACAATAGTCCTGTTGATGTGGTCGGGTTTGGAACAGTGAAACTTCAGTTGACTACTGGGAAGGTTTTAACTCTTGAAAATGTTTGTCATATCCCCAAAATTATCAAGTGTTGTATTTCCATTGGCGAACTTATTATGATGGGATTTACCGTGGAATTTTGGTGTGAGGGTTGTGACATTAAGAAGGGTAACAAGATCATTGGAAATGGATACGTCGAGGACGAATTGTATCGGTTGAGTGTTGTGGAGGAACATCCAAGTGCTGACTATGACCCAGTGATTGATCACGAGGTTAATTTGGACATTGATGATCATGCTGATGTGGCCGGGATCGGTAAATCGGCATTAAGCATTACTTGTGGGGATGGGGAATATGTCATTAAGCTGGGTGGTGTGGTCGCTTTTAAAGGGTACCACGATGGCGTATTATATAAGAAGAACTTGATGTTAGAACCCCCACTTACCAAAGTAGTGCATCATGAAACTATAGGCTTGAAGATTGCCACAGAACACCCAGATTTGACAAAATCCGGGGCTCGAGGGTGGTACCTGCTTAGTAGGTGCACAATGCACGTTTGTAACTTGAGGGACATGTTTGATGACTACCAACCCGTGACTGGTCATGAGGTGGTTCTGGAAAACTATAGTCGTGATGATGTAGTCGGGTTTGGAACAGTGAAACTTCAGTTGACTACTGGGAATGTTTTGACTCTTGAAAATGTTTATCATATACCTTCAATCATCAGGTGTTGCATATCCATGAACAAGCTTTGGGAGATGGGATTAGGCGTGGGTTTACATGCTGAGGGATGCTATGTTAAGAAGGGTCAGCAGATCGTGGGAAATGGGTTCATTGAGAATGGATTGTTTAGGTTGGGTGTCATTGATGAACGTTCAGGTGGGAATCAGGCGTGAGCTTGGTTGTTTAGATTGTCACTTTGGCTATGGTAGTTTTTGTCCACAAACTTTCTTAAGTGCATACTTTTGACTTCATGTATGCCTATTGAATCTTAAGTTGTGGTTATGTCTTACTGAAGTTTATACTTTTGCTGAAGACTTATGTTCTGTATGCTTTTGTGCTTGACAATCGATTAGCTTTTTCTCTTGCCATTATATATATATATATATATACTACAATGCTGTAGCTTTTATGTTATCTTTATTAGGATACATATTCAGGTTTTGGTACAAACAGCCTATAAAGATTTACTGCATTAGTGATTGAAAGCTGAGGTGCAGTTCAGAATATGCATCTGCTCCCAAGGTGACACTAAGAGTCTTCAAATGCGTACACTTATAGATGAAGTGTAGTGTTATGAGTGATGAGCCATCTTGTTCGTTACAGGATCGACATGACCACATCTAATATTGTGTGTAAAAAACTTTTGTTACACCTAGATAATCAACAAGTTTACATGTACATATACTAATCTTTGATACTTAAAACATACACATACAAGAAATAAAGTCCAACTGAGAAATAAGATACTTAAAAACTTCTATTAAACAACATTGACGTTTCCAACAATGCTGTTAATTCAATGGTACAACGATGGAGGCTGCTGACAAGCCTCAACAGAAATATTTACATTTGTATGACGATTTACTCCAGTTTATTTATATTGTCTCAACTAATCTGGAAATGAAAGTTTCGATAGTTTCACAGGCTTAATTAAGAGTGTAACATAACTACCATATGACAGGCTTAATTAAGAGCGTCCTTACATGTAGAGGTTAACCACTTTTTCACAGGCCTCATCTGGAAATGAATATTTATTCTGCATTTGAAATGTAACAGTTAAATTCTTCTTCTCAGGTTTAAGCAAGTGTGTCTAACTTAACTACCTTGAAACCGACACT
This sequence comes from Chrysanthemum lavandulifolium, assembly GCA_022545495.1. Taxonomy (NCBI): domain Eukaryota; kingdom Viridiplantae; phylum Streptophyta; class Magnoliopsida; order Asterales; family Asteraceae; genus Chrysanthemum; species Chrysanthemum lavandulifolium. The sequence continues at coordinate 66,083,263 of CM040238.1, forward strand.
CGTAATTATCATTTAAAAAAGACTTCGTTCCTTGTTTTCTACATATGTCAAGCGGCACACGGACTAGTAACCTCCAACTCTTGCACATATACTCCTAGGTATTAATCTCTCCAGCCCATGTACAATTAAGAACAGGTTTCCGAACCAATCTCACTTGAGTTTCTAGGAGTAAAATAATGTCATATGGTACTTTCTTGCTGTCTTACCTACCAGGGAACCTTTCGGTTTATTTCCAAAACCTTATGAATTCTATGCTATGATACTCGTTATTACGTTGTTTTGGTTCTTCGTAACTGGCCATAGGTTTCATAAATACTTCGTATCTTCGGTCATTTGCTTTCCTTTAATTACCAAATACTATAATATTGACTTGCCCACCATAATTTATAATCTTTGGTCACTGATATGAAGAGTCTTCGGCTCTTCGCCATGGTTCATCATGCCCTTCCCAATGAGCGCTTAGAGACGGAAGTAGAGGTTCCCGAGGTGTCACAAGACCCTGATTTTTTTTTCATGTGTTAATTTTCTTAATTAACCGGGAACCAAAAATGTTGTGTTTCTAGAATTAACTCTCTTAATAACCAAATAATATACTCATTTTTTAGACTATTTCCAATGGTCACGACATTTCGCTTTTCAACTGAGCGTCATATCAACTTTATCTCTCCACTTATATCCTCTCACTTTTTACTCCCAATAGTCATCACTTCCTCGCCTTAATTAGACTACTCCCAGCACTCTCAGCGCTCACGCAATTTCACCTTCCACCTCAGTGCCACATCTGATTTCTATCTCTCCTCACTCTCCCTTACTCTTCGCTCCCAATAGTCACGGCTCCCTCATCTTTCATTAAAATATCCACTTTTATATAAACATACCTCACTAAATACCCCACACACTCACAAACTAAATAATTATTAATAAAAACATTGAGGGAGGCCTACTTTTACACAAAGGCTGAGTAGTAAGCTCCCCACCTTTCGTCTATCATTTTGCTTGCTCTCACGCACCATACAAACACCTCCTAGTGAGGCTCATGCGTGACATGGGTACTTTTTTACTCCTCACGCTCTTGCTGAGAGCAACATTAAAATGCTCACTTTTAAAAAAATATAACCGACAAACACTCACAAACCAAAAAATTAATACTAAAAACATTTAATAGAGGCCCACTTTTACACAATGCCCAAGTGGTGAGAGGCTCACCATTCGTTAGCTTTTTTCTCTTGGTTCGCGCGCCACCCAAACACCCCAAATGAGGCCTCACATGTGACTTGATGCAAAAATGCCTCCCTCACGCTCTATTGGGAGCGGTCTTAGACTAGAGGTAGTGGTCACACCCCATCATCTTTCACCTCAGCGCCACATCCACATCCTCATTCACCTGACCTTACTCTTTCTCACTTTTCACACATAATGGTCACCACCCACTCTTCACGTTTCATTAAAATATCCACTTTATACAACCATACCCCCTACACACTCATACATTAAATAAACAAAAAACACCCCATGAGACCCACGAATGCACATAAACCCAGAGGTGAGTAGGGTCACCACTTCCCTCCTCTTTTCCCATGACTCACGCATCACAACATACCCAATTAATGAGTCACTCGTGAGAAATGCACGAAAGGTGACAGAGTCACCCACGATTACCTCAAGTTTTACTAAATTCTTATAATACAATCTTATTTTTTCATTTTTCACCCGAGGCACTTGTACAATGTATAAGAAGCTTTATTCGATATATCCAATGTGTTGGAATTAAATAACATGACGATCATAAATTTAAACACAATAAATATCAAAGTACATGCGGAAGGGTAGGAACATATAATTGTAATTAACTAACTGAAAAATAAAACTTATACGCACCTTTTAGCAATCGAATTAAAGGTGAACAAGAACCCTAATTAGGGTTTATGTGGATTAACGAATTGACCGTTATCTTTTTTTCAATTCAAACCAAGATACAAACAATAGTGTGTTTGTATCACGTTTTTGTGAACATGTACTAATATCGAATTAAAGTAAATGCTAGTTTTGAAAACATAAAACGTTTATTTGTTAAAACAAACCGATCGAACCCTTGAGGGTTTGTGAACCGATCAGCCAAAACACCAAGAGGAGGAAAACAAGTTTAGGGGTTATATTGTGTGTACAAAAGTTAGAAAACAATTAAACCTAGCCTTGTATCTATAGTATATGAAACTTAGTGTCCAAGTTAGGTTTGGATTGGGATATACCCATCCTAACCGATTGGCTATACACCCTTATGGGGTTTCCGGAACATTCTTGACATCTAATTTCATCTATAGTCCCTCTATAATGGTCGTTAGTCAGTTTCATTTAATTACTTTAACGTCCGTTAGTCGTTATTGTGTTTTTAATAATTAAACATGACTTTTTTATATTTAATTATTTAAACTTTAATTCTTCATACGTAAAGTGTGTAATCTTATAATCTCGAGTTCGATTCTAGACATACACATATTAAATATCGTCCATAAAAACTAACAATGTTGATTATTTATTTGACAATGCTTGTGAGAGATGAGTAGTTGTTGTTGAGGGTGGCTTTTGTACAATGGATAAAATAACCTTTGACCCATCTTAAAAAATGACATCTTCAAAGGTTACTTTAAGAAACTTACTATAAGTTTACGATCGCTTATTTCCGCAAAATGAAAATAAGCATTTCAAACACTCATCTTTATGGTTGTGTTTAAGTCACATTCACAAAATCTTCAAATTTGGTTACATCTCTCATTTGGGAAGATAATTAATGAGAAGATAAAAACAAAATAAAAAAGGTGTGAAAGAATTCTAGTTACACATTTTAAATAAGAAGAAAAAATTTATGAAGTCATCTATTTTGTAAATACATATAAAATATGTTGTTATGTTTCTCATTTTTTTCGTTTTAATTTTTTTTCTTCACATTTGATCATAACTCTCCCTCCTTCAAAAATAGTTCCAACATTTACTCTAAATTCTAGTTTGAAAAACCTTATGTATTTAATTAATATTTTTCTAATTTTATCACTTAGTTATCTACTTTACTTTATGTTAATAGATATATTATTATTTGTTTGAAGTGTGGATATTAATCTTGAGAAATGCTTTATTTTTTTCTTCAAATATAGAGCATGAGTGAAGATAATTTTGTGTGCTCCATTTTTGAAATAAAGAAAAATTGATGATTTAGAGAATATGATTGGAGATAGCTTTATTATACTTTTGTAAAGTATGATTTTTAAAACCGAAGCTGTTTCTCAAACAATTTCATGTTTTTTCCTTATTTAATTGGCTCATTGTTTAGACTACTACTAGTAACAAGACCACAAACATAATCAAATAATTCTGTCACATCAACGTCAATTCAGTAATCTCTCTCCTAGACTAAACACAAACCAAATACTCGTAGTAAGGAGACCACAGTCACAACTAAAAGCAACCTCACAAAAATAAATTAAAAAAAAAAAAAAAAGGGCACACGCAAACCCTTCCATTTATTTCGGTCGCCTGACAGACTGAAACTTTTAAAATTAAGGCGGGGGACACGTTTGGTTTGTGCGAAGTAAGGGGTGGGGACGCGTCTTAAACGGGGAGACCTACCATTTGGTTTGGTCTCACTATGAGTAGTCTTAGTTTAGTCGGGTTTGATTTTCAAAACACTAAGGGTGTGTTTGGGAGAGGGTTTATTCGGGCTTACGGGAGCTTAATTAAACTTTTAAAATAAGTCGGTTTGTATAATAAGTTTTGTTTGACGTAAAGGCTTACAGAGGTTTTTTAGTAATTTAGCAATAGTAAGCTGAAGCCTAAGCTAATTTGCCAAACTAGTTTATGAAAATACAAATTTTAATTTCGGCTTATAATATAAGCCTTAGCCCCAGCCCCAGTCATAGCTCCGGCACCAGCTCCAACTTCAGCCCCAACATACCCTTTAAACAAAACAAAACATGGAGTAAAAAAACATATAAGAGCATTCACAACAATAACTCAATAACATCAATAACACCGTCCAGGTCAGCGCCACATCAGCTTTAACATTTCACCTTAACATCCCCAAAAAACACCCACAACAATAACATCCCAATAACATCAATAACATTTCATATTTTCAATTTCAACCCCTAAATTAAAACAAACACTTCATTTATTAAAAAACATATCACATTTAACATTAAAACACAAAGTACATTAAACGTTAAACACGAATTACATTAAACATTAAAGATACAACGCATACTGATGAAAATAAAACTACTAAAACTTAAAAAAATGAATCATCTGGAACAATTGGGAGGTATGGGATGTTTTCAAAACCCACTGGGAAGACATTTTCCGGTGGTGTTGATTAAACTTCAAACTCTGGTAGAGTTGGAAAGGCGGTTTCGGCAAGTGATTTGGAGTTGGAAAGTCGGTTTCGGTAGCTTTTCCGGACTTGAAATTCTTGAGAAAAATCTTTGCGAGACATTTTTGTGTGTTCGAGTTGTGTGTGTAACTTGTGTGTGTTATGTGTTCTAAACAACTCCGGTAAAGTTGTATATATAAGCGAGTTGATTTTGAGTTTGAATAAATCCGCTCATATTTGATTTTTAAATTTCAAATTTGAATTTGAATTTATCCCATGAATTGACCCGTATAATTTAAATTTGAATTTGAATAGGTTGAGGGGGTGTAAGTGAAAATTTATTTGAAATGGTTTAGTGGGGTGAAATGATTTTTTTTTTTTTTTTTAACCTTTAACGCGCGTTCAAGAAGTAACGCTCATGGACTAACGGCGCAATAACGCCCAGCCTCCAATGGCTTAACGCCAATAACGGCGTTATTAGCACCCCTAACGGCGTTAGGGCGCTATCATTGTTAATGCTCTAATGGGTTACAAGTTAACATTTCCCAAAAAGTAAAAAGTAGTGTACGGTAATAAAACAAGGTAAACATCCACAGTATAAAACCATCATATACCACCACCTAAAGCATTACTACATTTCAAACAAGCTAGGGTTTCATATCTGCTGCTGCTGCATTCACACAACACAGGTACAATTCTACCTCAAATAATTCCTATGCATCTTTCTTTCATTTTTTATAAGTTAATAAAAATAGCACAAGTTACTGTTGGATGTTTACCGACGACGTCACGGTGACGTCATCATCATCGTAAATATAATTTAAGCAATTTTATGACTATTTATTACATGATGATCCTCATTTTTTAAGAAAGGTTGACGGTTATGGACCTCAAACCTTTTTTTAAAAATTATTTTGTTATTTTATTTATTTAGCCCCTTGTAGATTCGATATTTTCATTTAAGTCACTAGGTCTGAAAATTTATAAATTAGTCACCTAACTTTATAATGTTTGTCATTTTCGTTATAAATTGCGTAAGCGTAACGGCTATGTTTGGCGGCAAGCTTTTTGGAGCATTTAGGATTTAGCTTTTGTTTGAACGCTTATATTTGAATGCTAATAAAAGAAGAGTTTGGCGTTAGCGATTAGTTTTTACATTATTTTACACGTTATACTTGCAACTAGGTAAGGCACCAATTGTTAACGGACTTATGTTTACGTTTAAGCCCACTTATGTTTTATTAAGCGCTTAGCCCACTTTGAGCTATATGTACATTACGTTTATCTATACTACTTTATAATGCATTTAGGCCTTTTAAAATTAGAAGACTTAAAATTCGACTTTTTACTTGCTTATTATGAAAAGATATATTATAATGCGTGTAAAATTAAGATAAGGAGCTCAATCGTGAGATGACGTGTCACTTCTTAACAAACTCAGCCTAACTTCTAACAAACTCCAAGCCTAACTCCTAACCACCAAAAATTAAGATAATGAGCTACTAATTATAAAATGACATATACTTCTCAACTAAAAATTCATCTTTATTTTCAAATTAAAATATCTTTTATCTACTTATTTATATTATAATCTAATTTCACCATATTTTCTAAAATTTTATGCTTTTAATTCAACATCCATTTTAATATATTTTTATGAGTTTTTAGTTTTTATATTTTTAGTGGGTTTATTTTATTTTAATTCAAATTTTACAACTTTAACCTTTATTTCATTTATTCCAATCAATATAATCTTGATTCGTCAAAATCATATACTTTTTGGGAGTGTTTGACGCGTAAGAGATTGCGAGGTATTTTATATCTTGGAATAATGATGTCGCGTGAAAGTTACAGTAACCCAAACAAACACTTACAACTAACACATATACATTCGAAGTGTTGTGAAACGAATTCACTAAGCGGTAAGCAAACACATATAACTATACTTATCGCCATTGTCACCACCGCCTCATCACATCACCACCTCAAAACATTTGTTCGCTACAAAATAGTCATCGGGTACCCGCCGCCGCATTGCGCGGGTACCCTTCTAGTTATTTCATAAGGAATAATAATGTAGATATAGCTCAAAGTGCGCTAATAAAACATAAGTGGGCTAAGCATAAACATAAGTTTGTTAACAACAATCACTTTTTAAAACAAATAGCTACTACTAGCCACAAGCATGTTGCACTTATTCGTTTTATATAAATACACAATACTTGTTAACATAGGTGTAGTTGTAACTATAGAGTGTAAAATATCGTACAAGCTAAGCAAAACGCTAAACGTGAAACGCTCCTTTAATTAGGGTTGCGGCCAAATAAGAGTTATATTCTAAACGCTAAGACTGTGTTATGGTGTTTGCTTGCTAAATTGTCACGACTTCTTAAAGGTTATTCTTACCCGTCTTTTGATGAAGGTACTGTGTTGAGATGAAATATATAGGCAGGTCTCTTGTTTAGCGAGACACATAGGTTCTTGGGGATAAGATTATGTACTTTCTAATGAATTGCATTCGATGTTGAAAATGATAGTACTCGTGCTTTGCAATTGATGCTTATTACGTAGTATTCCTGTCATATGAAATTTACATATTGTTGATTCTGCTACTAGATCTGAAAATTTACAAATTGGCTTCTGAACTTTACAATATGACAAATTTGTTATTAATTAATTGCCTAGCTTATGATTTAAAAGAATTTGTTTTATACAGATGTGATGTTCTGTTTCTTTAAAGCTTATAGTTTATGTTTTGATCCCTGTTTGCGAATTCTATTACATTTTGATGCCACCGAATACTTATAGAATATAGTTGGGGAGGCGACGAGGCGCACATTTAGTGGCTGTCTGATAAATTAATGTAATGTGGTGAGATTATATATATTGGTATGGTAGGTGTCTTGTTAAGCTATATAAGAAGGTTCTTAGGGCTAAGATTAATACACGAGCTACATGTGTGTGTTTTTTTTGACGGGGTGCGTGTATTATTAGTGCGCGCATCCTTGACGATTCATGTTTATGCTATGATAAATAGTCATTTGAAGGGTTTGATATGGAAATTCGGAAGTGTCCAATTATTTGGTTAATTTGGAATTATACTATAAGTAGAGTCGTACAGTAGGATTAGGTCCATTTGGATCATGGGAATTGGACGATAGTTGCATGTTTTACAAGAGGTCCGGTAAGAGCATTGATAAAATTGTCACGACTACTTTTACTGAAAGGGCAAAGTAAACTGATTAAACGGTTAAATAATACTCACTATTTATATTATCATGCATATTTTTGTAAAGGATTTTAGCATCTCCAGATGTGATAATGGCTGTCATATAGAGTGGATCGAACAATTGAACAGCCAAAATATTTTTCAAACTATGTTAATTTCCGTTCAAGGTGTGCTGTCTGTTTGTCGTTAACTAGGACCAATCTACTAATTGCTTTCCGACTTAAATGAAAAACGATAATTGTGAAAAATTTGTCGATCAACAAGACAAAGTGTAAAAAGGAATGTAAAACCTTTCTGAAAATGAAAACGTCATAAGAGGCAAAAATCGCTTGTAGTCTTGTGTTGTATGATGCTTATAAGTTAGCCTTGTATGCAATGACATGAAAATGTCATAATGTTTCTTTGCAAGCATTTTATTATGTGGCTATTATATTTCTGTTATCTTGTTTACTTTCATCGAGCATGATTGATACAATGTTTATGTAAAGTTTCTATTTTATGTTTCATAAGTTCTATTATAAATATTAAATTTTCATATTTTTCTTGTAACAATCAGGTAGAATGAACATGCCACATTCCAAAGCCACGAGGACTGAGAAAGTGGTGCTTAAGGCAATAATAGGCTGCGGACTCGATCCAACAACAAGGCTCAAGGCTGGTACTTGAATTGTGGTTCTTCAGAGCATGTTTGCTACTCTAGGGACATGTTTGTGGACTACAACCCAATGAGAGATCACGAGGTGATTTTGGACAACGATGATCATCTTGATGTAGCTGGAATTGGTACAGTGGTGATTCGATTCGACACAGACAAGGTTTTGACTATTTCAAATGTTCTTCATATACCCAAAATCAGTAAATGCTATGTATCTGTTGCCAAACTCGATGATCTTGGATACATCACGTCTATTGTGGATGGGATAGGTGTCATTACTAAGAGCCACGAGGTCATAGGTAAAGGGTATAATTTAGGGAATTACGTGTTTCGGTTGAGGTTAAGGGGAGATCCTCCTGTTAGGAAAGTGATTGCCAATAAACATCCAGGTGCAATGAGTGATCACGAGGTTAATGCTGAAGTGGCCAGGATTGGTATATCGTCCCTTAAGTTCAGCCCGGACAAAGCTAATGATTCGGGAATCAGCGTTACTTTTGGGGGTGGGCAATGCGTCATTAAGCAGGGTGATGTGGTCGTACAAAAAGGGTACAAGGATGACGTTTTATATAAGATGGACTTTATGAAAGAACCACCCACACATGCCAAAGTAGTGCATCATGAAAAGATAGGCTTGTTGATGGGCAATGAACACCCAGAGTTGACCAAAGCTCGGGCTCGAGGGTGGTACTTGCTTGCTAGTTGCACAATGCATGTTTGTAACTCGAGGACATGTTTGTTGACTACCAACCGCGACTGGTCATGAGGTGGTTCTGGAAGACAAAAGTCGTGTTGACGTGCTCGGGTATGGAACGGTGAAACTTCAGTTGACTACTGGTAAGGTTTTGACTCTTGAAAGAGTTTTTCATATGCCTGCAATCATGAAGTGTTGCATATCCGTTAAAATGCTTAAGCAGATGGGATTTAGCGTGGGCTTTGATGATGAGGGATGCTATGTGAAGAAGGGTCAGGAGATCGTGGGAAATGGTTTTGTTGAGGATGGATTGTTTCGGATGGGTCTCGTTGATGAACGTTCAGGTGGAAATCAAGCGTGAGCGTGGTTGTTTAGATTGTCACTTCGGCTACTGGTAGTTTAGTTTTTGTCCACAAACTTTCTTTAAGTGCATACTTTTGACTTCATGTATGCGTATTGAATCTTAAGTTGTGGTTATGTCGTAATGTCTTGCTGAATTTAATACTTTTGCTGAAATTCTGTATCCTTTTGTGCTTGTTAATCCTTTAGCTTCTTTTCCCTCCATTATATATATATACTACATTAAAAGGAAAAATGGTCAACAAGTCAATGTTGGAAAAGTGAAAAGTGAAATAGTGGAAAATCAATATTTTTGCATGGTGAAAGTATTTAATTTGAAAATCAATATTCTTGCATGGAATGTATCTCAACGCCAGCCAATTTAGTGTTTCATCAATATTCTTACATGGAATGTATTTCAACGTCAGCCATATTGATTTCATCAATTTAGTGGTCAACAAGTCATATTGATTTACTGTGCATGGTAACCGACTACCAAATCATCATTTAAAACAAATCATATTGGTTGACCAATAAAAACAAATCTTATATAAGTGATATACATTCGGAAATGTAGCAAATATATTTTAGGAACATAATTTTCAAAAACCAAAACAAATCATATATTTTGTAATGTAATATACATTCTTGCATGGTACCTTTCAAGATATTTCGTGGTCAACAAATCAATATTGATTTCAATATATTTCTTGCATGGTAACTATGCATGGTAAGTATTAAAATTTGATTTCAATATTCTTGGAAAAAAATCATATATTTTGTAAAGTGATTTAAAATATTTTTATTTGTCAAACTTTACAAACTTGGACTCACTATTACAAGAAAACGTTTTCCTATATATAGATATATTTTTTGTAACAATCCACTATAATCAAAATTGTATATTACGTAAAAACATATAACACTCGGTTGGAGGAAAATGGATGCCCTTGATTCTCACATGGAACACACCACGCCGAGGTTTATGTTTACACCTCTTTGTGTTTTTACCTAACGTATACATTTGTTACACCATTCTAATATTGTTTGTATTACTTGTTAGATTGAATCACAAATACTTAGCGCTTTCAGTCCTATGGATGTTGATCAAGTTTTCAACCCTACTATTCCCGATCTTGAAAGTGAGGTAAACACAATGAACCATTTCGTTGCTTTCAACAAGTAAATTTATGTGGTGATCTTTAAATTGCATGAAAATTGTGTGGGACTCCAAAGTTAGTAGTTTTTGTTAGTTTGGTTATGTGAGACATATGTATAACCACCAAAACATCATGAATCTTGATTCATGACCACCGATCATTTAAATATGGATTGGATCTACAAAAATCTAATGACCAAGAGGTTCACGATTTTATAAAACTTAAAGTTTGTATGTTGCTCTTTGGCCCATAGTTGGTCTATTTTTGTCATAAAAGCATTTGTGTTCTCTTATTTTGATTAACCACTTATAGCCTTTTGTGTGTTGCTCTTTGGCCCACAGTTGTATGCATTTAAGAAACTGTAAAAAATAGTGATTATCCAATTACTAAAAACAAAGTTGATCACTAAATGGTGCATCAAATTTAAAAAAAGAATTGTATTCTAAATTATACAAAATGAATAACACACCTCAACTAGGTAGTTGATCACTAAATGGTGCATCAAATTTAAAAAAAGAATTGTATTCTAAATTATACAAAATGAATAACACACCTCAACTAGGTAGTTGATCAAATTAACTAAAAAAAATGCAGCAACCAGAAACATGGGAAGATAAAATCAATTGACTTCTGTTACCTAATATTTAACATCTTTGACCACTAAATGTCAACATTTTTAGCCACCATAGCTCATTCACCACTCGATATAGTTTCAAGAGCAATTTTATCCATTAAAATGAACATGTTGTGACATTAATGATATGTTGATTGATGATTTCTGGCGAAGAAGGTTTACTATAGTTTTGATGAAGCGAAGACGACACCATAATTTCTATCCTTTGAATTCTTAAACTCGCTCAGCGCGAGTGGATTGCCTCCTCATTACTTGCGTTTAAAAATTGGATGCCCGATTATTCTTTTAAGGAATCTCGATCCGCAAATGGATTATGTAATGGCACGAGGTTGATATGCAAACATTTTGATCATAATGTCATCAATGCTAAGATTGTTGTGGGATAGCACACTGGAGTTAGAGTGCTCTTGCCAAGAATTCCTCTTGCTCCATCTGAAGACGACATGTTCCTTTCAAACTAAAGAGAACACAATTCCCTGCGCCTTAGCTTTGCGATGACTATTAATAAAGCTCAGGGCCAAACAATTCAAAATGTGGGTGTCTATTTGCCAGATTTTGTTTTCTCTCATGGCCAGCTTTATGTGGCATTGTCTAGAGAGATATCTCGTAGAACAACAAAGGTATTGGTTAAACCAGTCAAAGAGTTCCGTCAAGTAGGAATCTATACCTCAAATGTAGTGTATCAAGAAGTTTTACGCGAAGAGTAACGTGTGTTGTTAGTTAATATTTCATACTTGATGTAATGTTTTATTTCAAGTTTTATTAAATATTTTTATATGTCGTTTGATACATGTTAAATTTTTTTGCTAGAGTTGAATTATCACATGTTACAACCGTTTGTAATTACATTTTGATCTTTTCACATTCTATTTTGAATGTTATACGAAACACTTACCACAATATCACATATCGTTAATTGTCTGCCACTAGAAACCGATGCCGCTAGGCACGGGTACTCGCCTAGTATGGAAAATGATTCTCATGCCTAAGTCATATGCCTAAAAATATGACTAAACAACTCATTGTGTGACACATGAATTGCACTAAATCTTCTTTTTCATATATACCATTGATCTAGCCAAGTGTCTCAATCTCTTTGTTAGGCATAAAATTAGTTTTATGAGTTAGTCATGCCAATCAACACTCTATGGGTATACTATACAGGTTTGGTAGCTATAAAGATGTAGTGCCTTGCAAACTGGGTGCAATTCAGAATATAGATCTGCAATAATTAAGTGTACTTGTATTATGATTCCATGATTCCATCTTTTTTATGTGTTAAAAACTTGGTTTTACCAAGATTATCAGCAGTTTAATGTACATCTAGTAATGTTTAAACTCATGTATGCTTATCGTTTGTCATTGCCTCAGTTTATACTAGTTACATAGGTGATTCAAAGATCAATCTAGTATCAATAAACAAACTTTTTTTTTGGTGCAAAGGTGAAATATATTATTAACTCCAAAAACTTGTACAAAGCAAGCTATATATACTCTGTTTTGGACAGAACCCAGAAACAGAGAACATTTCTTCTATCACAACTATATCAGACAAACACATATATCTGAATGTACATCATACTAACTCAAAAAAGAACTATACATCCTGCATCACAGTGAAACAAGATCATCATTCTCACCAAGCATTCTATCAGTCTTTATAAGATTCACCTTTATTGCACCATAACCATCTAGCTACATTTCCAAACTCTCTCCACCTTGATCATTCAACCTGCCACCATAATAACCAAGGCAGAAAGAGAGCTTGGCATCACTAGGCACCCATAACCTCTCCACCAGTAAGGGCTATACCAACTATGCTACATTTCCATTTACTACAATGGCTTCACATAGATGGGAACACACACCTTACAGTGAGTACCACCATTACCTCCTATGGCAGTGTATAGATAGGACCAAGTAGGTTCATCTTTCACTCCTCACTATTCCTATCTACATACACTGCCCACCAAACTCACTTACCCAACTCACATTGGAAACCTATGGATTTTTATTAAGAAATTTCCCTAGAAAGCTTAATAACTCAGTTTCATTTACCTAACAAAGGCCTAATGAAACTGTCATTGAAGCTTAGTAGAGGAAACAACTAAAAAAAACCAAGGTACAAGGCCATCAATGTGTAGTGAGTTTAAAACATAGACTTCAAGATCTATTTAGGAAAAATCTGAGCCTACTATGGTAAATAACCAAGACTGCATATAACCATTTTCTGGCCAAAACACCCCTGCAGTCATCAAACAGATCTTCATAGAGTGTTTAGGTAACAAAGCTATTCAGCAGGAATACAAACCATAAGCATACATCAATAAACAAACTTGATAATATCAGATACAGATTTTGTTATGAAGGTCATTAAAAATGAGTGTGCTGATGATATATTGATGTGTTGGATTGATTGTTTAGATCTTTGCATGATCGGCTGCGTATAATTTACATATTTGATTTTTTGCATTGAAGTACTGTAACACCCCCAAAAATGACTCAGCGGAAGCATACGTGTATTGGGGTGCTACTAAATTGGAATCACAACATAAGCATAGAACAACGGATTTTTATAAATAACTTTTATTCATTTCTAAAAAAAAACAATGTTTACATTTTTGATTTGATGCGGAAAATGGCCCAATATAAAAAGGTGGTCCCAATACATAAATCGAGTCATCTATGACCATGCCATGCCTTTGCCTTGCGCCTCCAAAGATAAGCTATCACTTGAAACACGAAGATACATGCTAAAGGGGTCACTACTGTTGGTGAGTTCATAGGTTTATTTAAAAAGGAATTCAGTACACTGTTTCAATGTTGGTTTTTGATGATCATTACGTCTTGCATAATGTCATAAAGTTTATGGTTTCAATTCATAAAAGGATTTCATAAAAGAGGTTTCATTAGTGGACCATAAGTAGGGTATATGTACATTACAACGAATATAATGTCATATATTGAATCTATTACGCTAGCACTAAGTTCATGCAACCGAAACTACGACAGTTCTTGTATGCACAAAGAAGTCATACAAATAAAGAGCCCATGGCGAGTGTTTATCCCAATACACTCGGTCCCGACATGTTATATGTTTCGCCTTGACCCAAGCGGGTCAACCGAATGAGGTGTCACCCTCAATAGATCTATTTATAACATTCGCGCTTCCCAGCAGGAATTGACGGTTCATGAAAAGGGCAAATTGGGATCAATAGTCTTAGGCTAAGCTGCGTAATATTCTGGGTCGAACATTTTGGTGTGCTCTATAAAACATCTATGTATGATGAAAACTTTAAACATGTAAAAGCATAGTATGCATGGAATGCACAAGTGAAATGATTTAAGTAAAATGAGCATGTATCTTCCCCCAAAACAAGTATAAAGCAGTTAAAAGTAGGGGCTATGAAACTCACCTTGGCATTGTGCAATATGAAGTTTAAAGAGAATTAAATCAAGGAGTGATAGTGCACGACTCGAACACGCAACCTAATTAATACGTCATATTTAGTCTTCATGTTTAAGACTCGATAAAGTTTAACTAACTTTATAGTTTTAAATGTTTTACTTGTTGTTGTTGTTGTTGTTGTTGTTGTTGTTGTAGTTGTTGTTGTTTGTGTGGCATCAAAACAGTTTACAGAGATTTTGATGGATTTCGGCTCACGAGTGTAAGACATGGAAGGAAATTTCGAAGAAGAAATTACGACTTTGGCTTAATGATGACCAATGGTAATACTTGGAAGAGTATCTGAGAAAAGACATCAAGACGAACGAGACTTGGTTTGATGATAACCGAATGACGATGTCGAAAGGTAGTACGTAGGATGAGATATTTTGGTGTGACGAAAGAAGTACATATATATTTATATTAAGTGTATATATATATATATATATATATACTCGTGACATCAAGTCTCGTAATAAATGTGTCTATTTTAAAGAAAGTTTAAATCTCAACTAAATCTATATATACAATTCATAAAATATAACGTGGTTACATTTTAAAATGGTAACTATGTTTCGACAAGTTTTAAATAACATTTTACTAGAAGAATTCCCTATACTCGTTTTCAAGAAATAAGTTTTATAACCAAAAGAGGTTTTATTTAATCTAAATAATTAATTTACGAAATGTAAATTAACGATGTTAAAAGTTTATGTTACAATTCGATTTAAACCTATAGTTCAAAAAGTGTAAAAAAATCAAGTTCTAATATATCTCAAAAGTTGTATATGTCCCCGACTAATGTATATATCACAATATGGGTTTTCAAGTAATTTATCGTTTATAAACCGTAAAACTAGTTTATTAAAGAATATGTATAATCTGTATGTAATCCTTCTAATTAATTGGTTTTGATCAAAAGGTAGAAGTTGAATGGTTTGTGTCAATTATATCCGGTTTCATATTTGAAATCAAGTATATGGCAAGTTTATATTTTGGTGAATTGTCCCATAGCAATTTCTAATTTCGGTTCAAGTAGTAGATATGACTAATGTAATTAATCTTGTTATTACAAGTTTAGTTTTGTTTACTAGTTTTCCGTTGCATATATACATCATGCGTCGTGAAATGGCCATGTCTTATTTCGAATGTCGGTGATAAATGAGTCGGGTGCCATAGTATGTCTTGCGTGACAACTCGATGCGAGATGGGAAGTAAGTCAAATGAGACGGAATTTGAGTCGAGGAAAACTCGAGACTAAACTTGGGTACATGCGCCCTGATGGCTGTTCGAAAACTAAGTGGACCCTTAAGCTGAATGGGCTGCGGCCCAGTCTTGACCAACTTACACTTATATATGACATAGAGTTGGGCCTGGTGTAGTAATCAAAAGTGAATGCACCCAATTGGACCTAGATGGGCCTTGCAATCCAAGAGGTCACGCAGCAGATTCAAAGGGAGATATTGGTATTTTGTTTTCTTAAAACCGGTTAACACAAGAAGATGGCATACTTGTTTGAATGTAAGACTTAGGCCGAGTATATCCTTAACGCAACTATAGCAAGATTACTTTGTTCCAACACACCAATATCTAAGATTCACACAGCCATTCTCATGGCCTGGTGACAGTCATGGTACAACATTCATTGGTGTTTCCTAGTGGCTCGTAAGTCTTGACAACACGTACCAAACGAGGGACAAAAGGGCCATGATTGAGTCTTCCTCTTATAGACCGGGTACGACCCGACTCGAGGACAAAACTTAGTACCAATCACGCCCCCTTGGGGTATTAGGATGGCCTTGCTAATTGATCACGAACATATCATAACTTATACAAACCTACACTCTTATATGAGGTAACTACAACACCCCTTGGTGCTGCTGTTATCCCGAGGCCCAGACTCGAGCAAAACCTCGCAACTTAACTCAACCGAGTTGGTGAGACAAGCGGAGCAGTTACATTTCAGTGGGTATTAATACCCATCGAGACATAACACGGACAAGTGAATGGATAGCGATAAGCGGAAGTCAAAGCGAGCGAAATTAAAATGGAGAGACAAGCTATGCAAGTTTATCAAGATATACTAAGATCATGCTAATCGGTCTAGTTAAATCACAGTCGAACACATTTAAGTTGAATGTGAAGTTCAGGTTTTTCCTTTTTATTGGTTCTCGACAGCATCTAACAACAACAATATTTGCTTAAAACATTTATGTTTCCTTTTTTTTTTCTTGTTTTACCATTTATCAACGACAACAACAACATTCATAAATCAAAATATATATAAATTCGGATATAGACAAATGTTACAAGTACAATAGTTTCAAAAGATGACAAGGAGTGTATTCTTACATTGAACCCAAAGGTGGGTGAATGGGTAAGAAAACCGAATATCAAAAAGCTTCAAATGGAAGAGACTGGAATGAATTAGTACAATTAAACACTTGGAGAATCTTCCTCATGCTTCAATTAACAAAACCCTCACTCAATTGGAAAAACCCTTTGAGCCAAGAACCCTAATTTTGTGATTGAATGAGGTGATGAAGAACTTTTCGAGAGTGACCCATTTATAGGGAATGAATAAGGATGATGGAAGTGACCCAAGAGAAACCCAAAACATGTTTCCTACCATTTTAAGCATTCTTCTCCTCGGATTCGGATTAAACGCCCAAGTGTGCTCTAGGGTATAGCCTAGGCGATATTGGGAGTGAAGACAAGATTGATTTCTTGGTTTGAAATCAAAGGAAAAGATTTTACCATTTAAGGAGATTGTGTTGGTTGTGGTGTAGCAGAGAGAGAGAGCGAGATATGTTGGAGGCGTGAGGAGAGAAGGAGAGATCGAATCTTATCTATTTTGTTTTATTATAACACAGTGTAAACTGTACCCCGTGTTTTGTCGAACCCTCGAGTAAACGTACCTTCTCGGTACTCAAAGATATAGAAATTATATTTTTAGAAACGATTTCTTGAATGTAATAACATGACATTATTATTACGTAGAAATTTGATTACAATTGTTTGCCGTTATTAATTTGGTGTCGGTATACGTGCGGTGCCGTGGCTTCTTAAATTCACGAGATAACCCTTTGTTTTCTTTCGTAAATTATTAGTGATTGATAAAAATGTATTTTTCTCTTATCTCAGTATTTATTTTTAGTTTTGAGTGCTCTCACTGTAAAGATATGGAATAAAAATGGATTAAGCTTATGTATGCTTAAATTTTAACTTGGACAATAGTAAATTTCACGGATACTTAGTGGACAAGTATCGTATGCGTCGGTGTCTTATTTTTAGAGAAACGGATGACCTCTCGTTTTCAATTTTAGATATTGGCATTTTGTCGGAAAATAATTGATTTGAATTTTCCGACGTAATAAATATTATTTAAATCAATCCGAAATTTTACGGGTTGTTATAGTCTACCATTTACGGAGATCCGTCCGGATCTCGTTTACGATATCCGATAGGGTGTCGGGAACAAGTGATGGTATTTGGAACAAGTTTTGAATTGTTCCTAGGTTGTTCTAGGGTTTCTTCTTTGGGTATGAGTACCTAGGTGTCATATCAGCAGCACATCCTCTATCTGAGGAGCAATGATTTTCTGGAGTAGGTTCATTGGGTGAAAGTTTTAATTCTTGATGTTATAAGGTTTCACTATTTTGTTAATGTGAGAGTCTCTAACTTCTCATGGTACAACGTACCCATTTCCGGTGTTTAATGGTACTAAAGTATATGGGTTGATTTTTAAGGTTCGCTATGGGTTTGTGTGCTTTCTTCTTTAAAGGTGAAGAAGCATTTGTTTTCAAATTCCTCTTTCGACTAAATGTTCATACAAGTTTGACTAAGACTAGATTTTAAAATCGATAACGTGTAAAAATGACACATTTTATAAAAGATTGTAAAACCGATTCTAAATTATGGGGTGTACAGGGAAATTTTGCGAAACTTTTTGTGTTTCAGTATTTTGTCTTATTTTAACGAGGGATTTGGAAAGTATTATTGTTGGATTTAAAAAGGGGAATTCTCAAATTTGGAAAATATATTGTAGCAAGAGTATGTAGCAGAATATAACATTTACTCATAGCTACGAGTAGGGTTTAGTTGTCTAAGTTGGGTAAGAATGGAGATTTAATAGTTGATGAATCCTCATGGTTATCTATGGTTTTAGGTAGAGGTGTAGGATACATCATAAGGTCAGGCTTAGCTATCAAGGTGAACGTTGATCATTTCTGTTTATGGGGTATTAACTTAAAGTACATTTCGAGGAAATAAGTAACCAAATAGAGTGGTTCTGGAATACCCTTCAAAGTAGTAAGGAACACTTTATTTTGGTAAGGTATGGGTAGAATTGTAGTTTATTTTATGGTGAAATGGTAAGGTGGTAATTTGGTTTGTAGAATGATTCATGAAGTATTTTGATTATAATGGTTTGAGGAATAATCGGAAATAGTTTGTATGACAACTCTTTTGTTTGTAGGAGAGTGACAAGGTAGGCACGGTTATTCTTAAAAGGTATGTGGAGCTTTTAAATTCTCAAG
This sequence comes from Chrysanthemum lavandulifolium, assembly GCA_022545495.1. Lineage (NCBI taxonomy): Eukaryota > Viridiplantae > Streptophyta > Magnoliopsida > Asterales > Asteraceae > Chrysanthemum > Chrysanthemum lavandulifolium. Next base: position 66,102,314 of record CM040238.1, read on the forward strand.
GTAAGGCGTAAAGTTTTCAAGTTTCTGTGGGATTATAGGTCCTCTATCGTGCTCTTCTAGATCTTGCCAAAGGTTTATTGTATTTTCTCATAGGTGCTATTGAAAGGTTGCTCCTAGAATGGTTTGATTGTCCATGGAGTGTAAGGTGTGGGGTAGGAGTGACTATAACATAACCCGATTGTGATATGGAATTATAAATTTTATGATTAAGAAGTAGTATGACGCCAGTGAGTGGCTTATGCTTAAGAAATATTGTGATGCCAGTGAGTGTTTTATGACTAAGAAATGCCAGTGAGTGACTTGTGATTAATGAGTGTCAGTGAGTGACTTGTGTTTAAGGAATGTCAGTGAGTGACTTGTGTTTAAGTAAATGCCAGTGAGTGGTTTGTGTTTAGAAATTGCCAGTGAGTGGTTTATGATTAGGGTATGCCGGTGAGTGGCTTGTGATTAGGGTATGCCGATGAGTGGCTTGTGATTAGGGTATGCCGGTGAGTGGCTTGTGATTAGGGTATGCCGATGAGTCGCTTGTGATTAAAGGATAGTGTGACGCCTTGATGTGTGGCTTCGTGGTAACAAATCAATGTGTGGTTTATTGAAATGTTACATGTTTATCAAAATATTATCATCTTCTCTCGGACATAAGCTATTATAACTATCCTAAGCTTCGCAAAATTCACCTCCGAGTCGGACATAGGTGATCGGGCTATGTCCCACCGTCCCGGTTGAATATAGGTGATCAGTCTATATTCACCCGAGGTTCAATGAATTTTGAAATACTTAGCTTAGTTACGCTAGTAATATGTCACAATACTTTTAAAGGTCGGCTTGAAGGATTAGAACAATTATTCTCTTTGTGTGAGGGGAATGTGGAGTGATGTGATACGCAAGTGTATGTATAGGAAATATAATTATAACCTATTATGAAATTAGGTGAGCAGTGATAAAACATGTATCTTAACAAGTATGATCTCAACAGGATCATAAGTAAGGCATCAGCTTGGCAGGCAGGCACGTGTCGGTCATAGGGTTAAGTTTTTGTAAAAGTGGTTATAGTCTAGGTTTTAAAAAATAAATACCCAGTTCTCTATAACCTAGGCTCTGATGCCAATCTGTAACACCCCCAAAAATGACTCAGCGGAAGCATACGTGTATTAGGGTGCTACTAAATTGGTATCACAACATAAGCATAGAACAACGGATTTTATAAATAACTTTATTCATTTCTAAAAAAACAATGTTTACATTTTTGATTTGATGCGGAAAATGGCCCAATATAAAAGGTGGTCCCAATACATAAATCGAGTCATCTATGACCATGCCATGCCTTTGCCTTGCGCCTCAAAGATAAGCTATCACTTGAAACACGAAGATACATGCTAAAGGGGTCGACTTACTGTTGGTGAGTTCATAGGTTTATTTAAAAGGAATTGATTACTTTGTTTCAATGTTGGTTTTGATGATCATTCGTCTTGCATAATGTCATAAAGTTTATGGTTTCAATTCATAAAAGGATTTCATAAAAGAGGTTTCATTAGTGGACCATAAGTAGGGTATATGTACATTACAACGAATATAATGTCATATATTGAATCTATTACGCTAGCACTAAGTTCATGCAACCGAAACTACGACAGTTCTTGTATGCACAAAGAAGTCATACAAATAAAGAGCCCATGGCGAGTGTTTATCCCAATACACTCGGTCCCGACATGTTATATGTTTCGCCTTGACCCAAGCGGGGTCAACCGAACAGAGGTGTCACCCTCAATAGATCTATTTATAACATTCGCGCTTCCCAGCAGGAATTGACGGTTCATGAAAAGGGCAAATTGGGATCAATAGTCTTAGGCTAAGTGCGTAATATTACGGGTGAACATTTTGGTGTGCTCTATAAAACATCTATGTATGATGAAAACTTTAAACATGTAAAAGCATAGTATGCATGGAATGCACAAGTGAAATGATTTAAGTAAAATGAGCATGTATCTTCCCCCAAAACAAGTATAAAGCAGTTAAAAGTAGGGGCTATGAAACTCACCTTGGCATTGTGCAATATGAAGTTTAAAGAGAATTAAATCAAGGAGTGATAGTGCACGACTCCGACACGCAACCTAATTAATACGTCATATTTAGTCTTCATGTTTAAGACTCGATAAAGTTTAACTAACTTTATAGTTTTAAATGTTTTACTTGTTGTTGTTGTTGTTGTTGTTGTTGTTGTTGTAGTTGTTGTTGTTTGTGTGGCATCAAAACAGTTTACAGAGATTTTGATGGATTTCGGCTCACGAGTGTAAGACATGGAAGGAAATTTCGAAGAAGAAATTACGACTTTGGCTTAATGATGACCAATGGTAATACTTGGAAGAGTATACGCAGAAAAGACATCAAGGACGAACGAGACTTCGGTTTGATGATAACCGAATGACGATGTACGAAAGGTAGTACGTAGGATGAGATATTTTTGGTGTGACGAAAGAAGTACATATATATTTATATTAAGTGTATATATATAATATATATATATATACTCGTGACATCAAGTCTCGTAATAAATGTGTCTATTTTAAAGAAAGTTTAAATCTCAACTAAATCTATATATACAATTCATAAAATATAACGTGGTTACATTTTAAAATGGTAACTATGTTTCGACAAGTTTTAAATAACATTTTACTAGAAGAATTCCCTATACTCGTTTTCAAGAAATAAGTTTTATAACCAAAAGAGGTTTTATTTAATCTAAATAATTAATTTCTGAAATGTAAATTAACGATGTTAAAAGTTTATGTTACAATTCGATTTAAACCTATAGTTCAAAAAGTGTAAAAAAAATCAAGTTCTAATATATCTCAAAAGTTGTATATGTCCCCGACTAATGTATATATCACAATATGGGTTTTCAAGTAATTTATCGTTTATAAACCGTAAAACTAGTTTATTAAAGAATATGTATAATCTGTATGTAATCCTTCTAATTAATTGGTTTTTGATCAAAAGGTAGAAGTTGAATGGTTTGTGTCAATTATATCCGGTTTCATATTTGAAATCAAGTATATGGCAAGTTTATATTTTTGGTGAATTGTCCGCATAGCAATTTCTAATTTCGGTTCAAGTAGTAGATATGACTAATGTAATTAATCTTGTTATTACAAGTTTAGTTTTGTTTACTAGTTTTCCCGTTGCATATATACATCGCACGTCGTGTGAAATGGCCATGTCTTATTTCGAATGTCGGTGATAAATGAGTCGGGTGCCATAGTATGTCTTGCGTGACAACTCGATGCGAGATGGGAAGTAAGTCAAATGAGACGGAATTTGAGTCGAGGAAAACTCGAGACTAAACTTGGGTACATGCGCCCTGCTGGCTGTTCGAAAACTAAGTGGACCCTTAAGCTGAATGGGCTGCGGCCCAGTCTTGACCAACTTACACTTATATATGACATAGAGTTGGGCCTGGTGTAGTAATCAAAAGTGAATGCACCCAATTGGACCTAGATGGGCCTTGCAATCCAAGAGGTCACGCAGCAGATTCAAAGGGAGATATTGGTATTTTGTTTTCTTAAAACCGGTTAACACAAGAAGATAGCATACTTGTTTGAATGTAAGACTTAGGCCGAGTATATCCTTAACGCAACTATAGCAAGATTACTTTGTTCCAACACACCAATATCTAAGATTCACACAGCCATTCTCATGGCCTGGTGACAGTCATGGTACAACATTCATTGGTGTTTCCTAGTGGCTCGTAAGTCTTGACAACACGTACCAAACGAGGGACAAAAGGGCCATGATTGAGTCTTCCTCTTATAGACCGGGTACGACCCGACTCGAGGACAAAACTTAGTACCAATCACGCCCCCTTGGGGTATTAGGATGGCCTTGCTAATTGATCACGAACATATCATAACTTATACAAACCTACACTCTTATATGAGGTAACTACAACACCCCTTGGTGCTGTTGTTATCCCGAGGCCCAGACTCGAGCAAAACCTCGCAACTTAACTCAACTGAGTTGGTGAGACAAGCGGAACGGTTACATTTCGAGTGGGTATTAATACCAGTCGAGACATAACACGGACAAGTGAATGGCTAGCAGATAAGCCGGAAGTCAAAACGAGCCGAAATTAAAATGGAGAGACAAGCTATGCAAGTTTATCAGCATATACTAAGATCATGCTAATCGGTCTAGTTAAATCACAGTCGAACACATTTAAGTTGAATGTGAAGTTCAGGTTTTTCCTTTTTATTGGTTCTCGACAGCATCTAACAACAACAATATTTGCTTAAAACATTTATGTTTCCTTTTTTTTTTTTCTTGTTTTACCATTTATCAACGACAACAACAACATTCATAAATCAAAATATATATAAATTCGGATATAGACAAATGTTACAAGTACAATAGTTTCAAAAGATGACAAGGAGTGTATTCTTACATTGAACCCAAAGGTGGGTCGAATGGGTAAGAAAACCGAATATCAAAAGCTTCAAATGGAAGAGACTCGGAATGAATTAGTACAATTAAACACTTGGAGAATCTTCCTCATGCTTCAATTAACAAAACCCCTCACTCAATTGGAAAAACCCCTTTGAGCCAAGAACCCTAATTTTTGTGATTGAATCTGGAGGTGATGAAGAACTTTTCTGAGAGTGACCCATTTATAGGGAATGAATAAGGATGATGGAAGTGACCCAAGAGAAAACCCAAAACATGTTTCCTACCATTTTAAGCATTCTTCTCCTCGGATTCGGATTAAACGCTCCAAGTGTGCTCCTAGGGTATAGCCTAGACGATATTGGGAGTGAAGACAAGATTGATTTCTTGGTTTGAAATCAAAGGAAAAGATTTTACCATTTAAGGAGATTGTGTTGGTTGTGGTGTAGCGAGAGAGAGAGAGCGGATATGTTGGAGACGTGAGGAGAGAAGGAGATACTGAATCTTATCTATTTTGTTTTATTATAACACGTGTAAACATGTACCCGTGTTTTGTCGAACCCTCGAGTAAACGTACCTTCTCGGTACTCAAAGATATAGAAATTATATTTTTAGAAACGATTTCTTGAATGTAATAACATGACATTATTATTACGTAGAAATTTGATTACAATTGTTTGCCGTTATTAATTTGGTGTCGGTATATCGTGCGGTCAGCTTCTTAAATTCACGAGATAACCCTTTGTTTTCTTTCGTAAATTATTAGTGATTGATAAAATGTATTTTCTCTTATCTCGAGATTTATTTTTAGTTTTGAGTGCTCTTTACTGTTGCGAGATGCGGAATAAAAATGGATTGCTTATGTATGCTTAAATTTTAACTTGGACAATAGTAAATTTCAGAGATACTTAGTGGACAAGTATCGGTGCGTCAATGTGTCTTATTTTAGAGAAACGGATGACCTCTCGTTTTTCAATTTTAGATATTGGCATTTTGTCGGAAAATAATTGATTTGAATTTTCTGACGTAATAAATATTATTTAAATCAATCCGAAATTTTACGGGTTGTTATAAGTACTCTTCAAGCTTGGAGATCTATATGATATATATCAACTTTATGTTTAAGCTATTATGCAAATGTGATCTCTTTAATTCATCATGTTACATTTTTTGAATTTAATGGTAAATATGGTTGCTGATACGGAAGGAGCGCGGTACCTCAATCCGGTAAATTTATTAATCACAAAAAAGTTTGATATTAAGTGGTGGGACTCCCATCTCCTCTTACTGTAACGGGACAGACCCCGAAGACCTTCACAAAGCTAAGAAATCTAAATACACAAACATAAGGTCATACTGCAAATACAAATACTTTGTAATATGTTAGTGCAGTTTTACGAGGATTGTTGATTAAGTTGTTGATTAACTACCATATGACATAACTATAGAGTTGATACTTCTATTTGGATGACATTGAATTGGAGTGATATGGCTTGTTGTTCTTCCCATGAGTAAAACCGAAATGCATTAATTTGTAGGTGTACAACTTAACTACCATCTGACATGACTATATGTTGTTCCCCGTTCACTATCGTTTAAAACAGTTTAGAAATATAAAACAAGTTAATAGTGAACAATGACTAAAATTAACGTAAGTAAAACACACTAGATAATTTTCAACATCATATTCTTATTAGAAATGAATCAGTAAAGAATACGTTACCCAAGTACTTATGAATAGCACTTGGGATTTGAAATGACAAAGGTTGGTGACTCTCTCTAAGCTCGGGGCTAAGTCGAGCACAACTCTAGAACCCAGCTGAGCTATCTCGGGGATAAAGTTGTATTTGGAGGAGTGAAAAGAAGGCTTGCGTGTGTGTGTTTTACAATTTACAAGCTTAATCTTTTCACTCCATCTCTTATGCTATTTATACATGTATGATTTTGACTCTTTCCTAAGTGACAACCGACATCATCTGAGAAGACAAAATCTTGATGTATTTTGTCTCATTTCTAAAGACTATTCTAGGTAAGAGACAAGACCACTTTCCTAAGTTCGGTGATGACACCGAGCACGATCTTTGCTATTCAGGGAAAGTTGACTTTGGTTGATAAGTACTTTGTCTTATCGATTCAAACTTATCCCGCCATGTCCCGCTCTTTCTTGATCTTTACATCCTTGATCTTCTACTTGATTTGTCTTGATGTAAGTAGTTGGAGAGAGTCTTAGGGATTCGGTGAGTTCTTGTCATTACTCCTTGAATCCATCATCTTTTCTTGACTCCGTCTTCACCCTTTAAGTTCCGCCTTCTTGAGTGAGAGACTTCTTCTTTGCCTCATCTTGAGTATCTTGAAGATGACTCACCGAGAGACTATGCACTCGGTGACTGTTAGTGTTTAACGGACTAAACACTTGGGCTATTTTATATTAAAATCCTAGATTAAGGGGTTTGGGTATTTATGAACCCAACGGCCTCCCCTATTTGGATATACAAATAGCCTAAGTGATTGATCGGTGTAAGTGAGCAAATGGCTTCTTCTTACATCGAATGTACTAATGAATACAATAAGGAACACGGAATATTTTAACAAAACATACATCGTTTATTGATCAAATTACAAGGTTCCTATCACTAGTACAAAAGATAAATCAAAATGATGTCGATCCGGATGGATTCCCAATGCTTCAAGCTTGACTTTCTTGGTGATGAGTGTTTCCTGTCGGGATGGTCTCTTATCTTGGCATTCGGTCTTGACAAAACACGATGTTTCTTTGGGTTTGGATCCGAGAGGCCACGGTATGTAGCTCAAAGATTGCATCTACACCACCGATCAATATCACTCCATCTTTGAAATGTTGGGTTTCCATAGACATCAATGTGGAATAGCCCTCTTCGAGCTTTTCAATCACTAAACAGTTCTGAACTTGACACCTTCCGCGGTTCCTATTGCATTCGAATCCGTGCACTTTTATCTCGGTGGAACTCAACCCTTTCCTTTTCCGGTGGATGATTGTGGTTGAGATCCTTGAGGTGTCATAAAGCGGTGAATTCCAGTTGTCTTGGTGCATCCCCCGTCTTTCATATCTTTAATGAGCATCTTCATCGGCTCCTTAACCACCGCATTTTGCTTCTTTTCGATTATTGGACCGAGTTCATCGAGTTCGGTGATCCCAAAGTCGATGAATTTTAGGGATCATGAACTTGAAATGTCTCTTATCAACCCCTCAGAGCGTTCATTGCCGGTGGTTTGGATCCGGGATGATTTTGACATCTGTGATCTTTTCAGCAGCCTTCGCTTGTCATTGTCGATTGTAGTGCTCAATTCGCTTGCCCGAGGGCTTGACTTTCTTCTTCTTTTCTTCCAACTATTTTTTCATTTCAACCATTTTTGCCGCTCGAGCATCCTTGAACCTTTGTCCGCTGACCCTTTCGAGATTCTTTGGATCAATTCCACATTCTCGCCTTCTTTGGCAATCACTTTAACCATTGCTTCCTTACTCTTCTTATCATCCTCGACTTGTTTCGATCTCCTTTCTTCTTTAGCAAGATATTTGGTTAGGTGTTGAGGTGTGAGAAGGTATTCGATGTCACCGATTTGTAGGGAATCTTCTCGAGCTCATGAATTGTCATTTTGCCTTTTCCTTTGTCCGGCCACGAGGAAGATGATGCAACCAAGGGTGGTGTTGTTGTCATGATAGGTGTTGTATTTGTCAATGTTGTTGTTGTTGTTGATGTTTATGGTGGAAGTGATGAGATGGGTATTCTTGAGGCCGGTGGTGTTGGGTCCCCCTCGGTGTGAAGAGGAGTTTCTTGACAATATTCTCCCCTCAAGCTGCTTTCGAGGCGTCGGTGAGGGCAAGAGTTGGTGTTGGTCTTGAGGGGATTGAGCAGCTTGACTCTTGAAGGCTTGATAAATTTCGGTGAGCATGGCCTTTATATCTAAAGTATCTGTTTGAATGCCGGTGACCTTAGCTTCCAAATTAGCCCTGAGACACTTCCAAAGCGATCATGCGTGGCCCAAGATTCCGTGCCAAGGAAGTAGATGCCCGAGCCAACGTAGCCATTTGAGTGTTCACAGAGCTCAATGTAGTTTGAAGGGCTGGATGAAGAATGAAGACCACGAACATTTGCCGATTTGAGAATTTTGATCGATTCGGTGAAGGTGGAGGATTGTTTCAAGTATGCCTCGTAGCCTCCAAAGACTTTAGAGTTGAGTCTTGAGTCGTCTTTGATGATTCCCAAATTTCATCTACCTTTGTTCCTACACCTCAAGATGTTTGAGGAATTTAGCCACATTTTCATCCATCGTGAATGTTGTCATACATCAAATCCACATGCTCATGAACGTTCTCATCAAAGGCTTGAACCTCACCTTGATTAGCATAACTTGCACCAGCTTGAGATGTTGTTCCCACAATGTTTCAAATGACCCCAGTATAATTTCCTTGAAGCTTTAGTGATCCATCGAGCGAGCTACCTTCGATGAAGTGGGAGAACATTATCAAATCTTGCAAATTCATCGGAGGAAGAGGAGTCATCATTTTCGGTGGAATGGTGATTCGGTTTGCTCCTTTGGATCAGTTTGAGGCTCTTGTTCGATTGAACCTCAACGTCCACTTCTTCCATAGTCGATAGAATTTCATCATCGATATCAACAAGCTCATCTTCGAGAAGAGTATTCCGATAACATAAGAAAGCGTAATGTGGGGTTGGTGATGGGTTCCATATCGTGGTGGTATTAATCCCTCTCGAGTCTTTTCCCCTTTGACCCCTCGACATGGTGGGAGTTTCCCAATGCCTTCTCTGGAGTCGATTGGTTTTGGGTTCCATATCGGCGGGTTGTTTCTTTCCTCCCAGTCTTTGTCCCCTTAGACCCACGAGACATTGATGGGTATTTTCCAGTGCCTTTAGCGAGTCGTGTGATGATATCCCTATCGGGTTGTATGGTTCCTCCGAGTCTTTGGGATCGATCAGTGTGCCCTCGGACAAAGGCTTGGATTTGCTAATGTCATCATTGGGCGTTATGGAAGCGCGCCCCTACCGGCCGGTTGTATGTTTCCTTTGATCTTGGGAGTAGTGGTTGTGACCAAGGGCACCGGCTGTGATGTATCGGTGTCCTTCGTTGTCACGGGTGGATGATGCCCGGTCACCAATGGGTATCTGTTCATCAGGGCTTCTTGTGCCTCTTAGGTCATGTTCCGAAGCCTCGGGGCCACGATACTGGGTTTAGTCTTAGTCCCATCGAGACTTCCCTTTCTCTTTTTAGAAGCGGGGTTTTGAGACATCGATCCACTCGATTGTTTACAAAGAATCATATGGGCCGTCAATTCAATATCGGGGACTTGGGATGGGTCTTTTGAAAGTTTGATTTACTCAGGATGCGGGTAAAGCACAAAATTTTCCATCCCGAGGGTAATTGCAACCCAATAACACTTGCAAGCACAAGAGACAAATCTAGGATATGAGATATATTTAGCCCTAGATTTGCTCTGTAGCAATTACGAGATCACCGTAAATGATCTCCCCAATGTCGACATTTAACCCATTCATCAAACAAGAAGCCATCATCAACTCAATAGAATTAACTTGTTCGGTTGATGAGTGGTTCCCGCCGAGGACTGAATCACAAAAGTGAATAAGATCCTCCAAGCCACGGGAATGAATTTTTGGTGACTCGGGTTCTGTCCAAAAGTTTGGCTCTAAAGCAATTCGCTTTAACCCATCCTTCATTGTTATGGGTTTAGGATGGGCAACATAAACACCTTTATTATAGTCTAACCACGAAGAGGTGGAAAAGCGTTTTGTAATCCAAGGTGTTGATTGTTTCCCATCAAAAGACGAACTTAATGAGATACTCCTTAGTGGTTGTAAGTCGGTCTCATTAGTAGCGGTGTCGGGTCATAGGCCACGCGTTGTTGCCCAAAACTTCGAGGAGATTTTGGTAAACAATAGAGGACACCGAACAAAGGCATTTTCGTTGGGCGGTTAAACAAAATTTCATAATGTCTTTATAGGCGGGGACATTTTGTGGGTATTCAAAATTGCCTATGACATTATTGGTTTTAAATTCAACATTAGTAAGATCCCCGCTTTGTTGTGCATATCAAGAGATTGAGTTCTTGCCATTTCCATTTGAAATAGTTTTTAGGGTTTTGAAAAAACTTGACAAGAACAATAAAAGAATTTTGAATCTCTTAAGTTTTGATGAAAATCTTTTGTAAATGTTTACAATGAAGGTTTTTCGAAGAGGTTGAAGAACACAATGATTTACGGGTTTGAAAGAGATTTTGACAGAGTTTTGTTTGCGTAAATCAATTGTGTGTGTTTTAATATTTATGAGAGGGTATTTATAGAGTGGTGAGAGGGTGGTTTTGCATAAGCGTGGATATGTAAAGATGGTTTTGAAAGCGTTTGAAATTCCACATTTAATGCCACCCACCACTACCCATGATAAAATCACGTATTTCGAGGGGCGATTGCGATTGCACAAGAAAAGTGCACTTTTGCGGCAATAAAATATCTATAGGATATTTTATGTGGGAGAAGGCATTTAATGCCAAGTGGGATGAGGTAAATGAGGAGACCCACAGCGAAGACATATATTCCTATATTAAATTAGCATAGTTACCAACCTAGGACATTTAAGTAAGCGATACTTGGATCATTTAGTTACTCATCCAATGCTCAATATCAATCGTCAGGTCCCTGAATGAGTCTTACTCATTCGGTGAGAGGATGTTATGTGGGTTTCGTTCAGGGAGGAGGAACCATTTGAGAGAACTTATCGAGATTGGTTTTCGGATGCACGACATTCAATGTCAAGCATTCCCAATCAACTTTCGGTCTCACAAGGTAGGTTCATCCAAGGGTTTGGTAAAGATATCGACAAGTTGATATTCGGTAGGGATGAAATGAAGTTCTATGTCTCCTTTCATTATATGATCCACGATGAAGTGATATATGATATCAATGTGTTTGGTTCTTTGGTGGAGGACGGGGTTGTTGGAGATTGCAATAGCCTTGGTGTTATCACGTAAGATGGGTACCATTTTGTAATAGATGTCATAGTCAGCGAGTTGACTTTTCATCCATAATACATTGGCACAACATCCTGCTGCTGACTACATACTCAACTTCGCTAAAGACATAGCCAATGATTGTTGCTTTTTGGCACTCCAACAAACCAACTTTCCTCCAAGAAATTGACGGGACCACGAGGTACTTTTCACGTCCTTTGAGGTCAAACCACGAGCACTTTGGATAGTAAAGTCCAAGGCTTGGAGTTCCCTTCGTATCCGAGAATTCTCTTGGGCTGCGGTGAGATGGGATTTTTAGGATTAGATCGACCGAGAATTGGATGTCCGGTCTAGAAGCGATTAGATACATCGGTGAGCCTACAATCCCTCCGAAATGAGTTTGATTGGTGATTTGCCAATGAGATCAGTCCAAGGTTGTTAGGAGGACCATTGGAGTCTTCACCGAGGCACGATCGGATATCTCATATTTCTTCAAGAGATTTACGGTGTATTCTCTTGATCGATGGATATTCCTTTATCGTTTGCACGATTTGTAATCCAAGGAAGTATGTGAGTTCACCCATCATGCTCATTTCAAACTTCCTTGTCATCGTTTTCAAGCTGTTTGCAAAGTTTGTAGTTTTTGAGCCAAAGATGATGTCATCAACATACACTTGGACCGAGATCACATCTGTTGTGTTCTATAGACAAACAATGTGTTGTCTATCTTTCCTCGACAAACTTGTTTTGTATGAGGAAGGTCGAGAAGTTTCATACCATACCCAGGAGCTTGTTTAAGTCCATAAAGGGCTTTGTCAAGCTTGCGAGACATAGTCGGGAATTCACTACTCTCAAAGCCCGGAGGTTGCCGAACATACACATCTTCCTTGAGATCACCATTTAAGAATGCACTTTTAACATCCATTTGGTAGACCACGAAGTTCATGTATGTTGCATATGCAAGGAAGATCCCGATGGCTTCCATTCTTGCAACAGAGCAAATGTCTCATCATAGTCAATGCCTTCTTGTTGATTTGTAACCTTTGGCTACAAGTCGGCTTTGTTTTAATAATGATCCGTTTTCATCGGTTTTGTTTCTAAAACCCACTTCATTCCTATGACTACAACATCCCGAGGACATTTGATCAAGGTCATGACCTTGTTTTTATCAAGCATTGCAGTTCTTCTTGCATAGCTCGAACCCGGCTTGGGTGTTTTAGAACCTTAATGACACTTTTGGGTTCAGATCGATAGGTAATCGGCATATAGACATTCATTGGTGAAGTGCAGTTAAATTAGCGACCATGCTTCTAGTGAGCATGCCTCGGTGGGTTCACCAATGATGTTTACAAGCTCAATGTCCCGAGATTTTGTCCACTTACTTTGTGGTCTAGGATCCGAACTTGAGGAGGTCACTGGAGACTCGAGAGTGAGTTCAGTTGGGTTTCATGAATCATCGGTACCGATCATTTGGATCGATGTTGCCTATCCGGCGAGGGACCGATTGATTATCAATGAATTCACCGATAGTTGGTTGGGGTAGGTTGTGAGGTAAGACAAAATATGAGATGTCAAGATCGACTTGATATGAGGAATTGATTTGATGTTGAACTCATCGGAGGATATATTGATGAGTCATCAATTCCTATTTCCTCCATCGAGGTATTGGTGAACACGATGCTTTCTCGAACTTTCATCAAAGGTGACATGAAAGGTTTCCTCAACTTGTTGTCTTCGGTGTTAAACACCACAGAAGGCTTTGGAGATCGATGAGTAGCCTAAGAAATATCCATCATCGACTTTTGCATCAAATTTGCCTAGGTGATCCTTGTGGTTATGAATAAACACGGGACACCCAAACACATGAAAGTAGTGATGTCGGGAAGTCTACCTTTGAAAGTCTCAAATGGGGTTTTATTATGTCGTTTGACAATGATTGACTGTTTTGAGTGTAACAGTGATTTTGGTCGCTTGAGTCGAAATGCTTTGAGAGGGTGAGCCATTTAACATGGTTCTTCTTGCCTCAATGAGAGTTCTGCTTTTCCTTTCAAGAACCCCATTTTGTTCGTGGGTATAAGGAGATGAGAAATTTTGAGAAATTCCTTTTCATCACGTAAGCTTTCAAGCTCTTGATTTCGAACTCGATACCATTGTCGATTCGATTTGTTTAACAATAATGTCATTCGGTTTTCAATTTTTTCGATGAATGGCATTATTGTATCACCGTCTCGACTCTTTTTGGAAAGAAAGTATACCCAAGTGTATCTTGAAAACTCATCAACAATGACAAGTGTATACTTCTCATCTTGGATTGATCCGGGGTGACGGTCCAAAGAGATCCATATGCAAGAGGTGAAGCGACTTTTGATGGAGAAATTTTGTTTGGTTTTGAAAGATGCTCAGAGTGTTTACCTTTTCACAGCGAGCATGGTTTGTCTTTGCAAAAACCAAAGTGATGGTAAGCCAATGACCTTGTTTTGTTTTTCCAGTTGTTGATATTTTTGAAGTTTAAGTGAGAGAGTCTCTTGTGCCACACCGGTTGATAGATTCATGGCTTTGGCAAAGAGACAGTTCCATCTTGAGAAAGAGTAGACATGTCTAAGACATAAACATCATCTCTTCTAGGAGCTATCAAAACAACTTCTTTATTGGCATTGAAAATGGTGCCTTGTTTGTCATTGAATTGCATAATGTACTTAGCATCACATAGTTGGTGACATCGATGATATTGTATTTGAGACCATTGACATAAGCAATTCTAGAAAACTATTCCATTGCGGTTCTTGAACCATAACCTTGATGGGACATGATGAGTTATCACCAAATACTACCTTGGGTCTGGTTCCTTTACATACTTGTGCATATACTCCTTCACACCGGTCATGCTTCTTGAGCAACCATCGTCTAGATGCCGATAGGCTCTCAGGCGTGTCTCTGCACAAGTAGTAAATCGAATTAGTTTCTCTTAGTGACCCACTTGCTGAGTGGGCTTGGGTCTCAAGGTCTCTTTGAATTTTGCAATTGACTCATGGTCGGTGGTTGAGTGCATTGTGCTACCATGTGTTTTGCATTTAGAGACCGAGGAAGACTCGGTGATTTTGGGTTGTTTTGTACTTCTCCTTGAATGAATGACACTTGTCATGTTGGGATGTCTCATGAGTGGATTTACATATATCACAACATGTGTTCATGAGACGATCATCCGATGATGATCATTAAACCACAAGTGAGGCAAAGATGAAAAGGTTTTGCTCTATTCTTGAGAGTGTTTTGGAGGATGAAGCGTCGATGACCAACTTTGGTATAGTTTGCTTCTTGTGAGCTTACATATTGTAAGTGGTCTCGATAGCTGTGATCATCCTTATTGCAGATCATACAATAAAGGATTCTATAGCGGTTGTCGGTGGTATGACTAGTGTAATGACACACCACACTTACGCTTGGGTTTGTTGGTGGATTTTGATTTTTATGAGCTAGATGAGGTCGACTTAGTTTCCTTGATTGAATCGGGGGCTTTTCGATGGAATCCATCTTTTCTCGACTTCCTCACAAGCTCAATAAGTTCTTGAATTTGGTCGACTTCAGGGGGGAAGAGGATGTTGAAGTCTCGGTAGGAGTAGACTCTTGTTGGATTTGTTTTGTTTGTCTTTGTAGGATGGTTCTACCAAGTCCGGACCTTTCTTTTGGTGAGTGAGGATTGAATTTTATAGGATTAAGCTCGAGCTTGGATCGGCAGACTCAAGAGGTTTGTGGGTGGAAGCGGTGTTTGAGATTACGCTTGAGACTCGAGAGATGTGTTCGATACCACTGGGCGCATCGTGAGTCTAACATGCTCTTAAGAGCTTGGCTCGTGCTCAAGAATCCTTCCGAATCGAAATTTGGAAGCTACTCTCGGGATTAGCTCGTTCAATCCAATCAACGGCATTTGGAGTTATCGACATATTGGTAATCATACCACGGACATAAATGGTTTTGAACTTTGGTCTTTGTTGCGAGAGTCGGGAGATGATCTTCACCTATGACTCTCTTTTTGCTCTTCGGGGCACCCACGGCATCAAAGACCACAGGATTCTTAGCAGTCCAACTATCAAGAATATCTTGTACCTTTTAAGTTCATCTTGAAGAGCCCGATTTCTCTTAACTAGTTCGGTGTTTTGAATTTGCAAAGTGACGACCTCAAGGTAGGCTTGTTTTAAAATAAGCGATTCATCTCTACACTTGTTTAATACAAAACTTAGCTTGTTGTATTTTGAAAAAGATTTAATCTTTGCTCTTCTACGAACTTAAGGTCAACATTAAGATAATTCATATAAGGCGCCAATCGTAGTCATCATCCATAGAAAGTAAGATGTTTACCTTCTTCATTGTGATGTTGACCCATTCCCGTTCGGCATGATTCTTCCCAATGACTAGCTTGTCCTCTTCTCGAGAGGGCCATCGGTAATCTTGACATGCACCATTTCATCATCGGATGATCGGCTCTTCATCGATCGAAGGTTTCAAAGAACGAGGCCTTTGTTTTACCGCATGCATTTAACATTGGTTGTTTCGGGGATTGGCCTCGAGACAATGCAAGCTTAGCTTTTGCTTTCTTATACTTGGTTTCATAATCAATGACTTTGTTTTGATCATTTGTTTTGAAAATTTTGATGAGACTAAAGATTTTTGGTTGAAATTTGCTAAAGCCTGAGATGGTTTGACCACGATGGTTTGTAAGAGGTTCGAAATTGTTTTGAAAAGCGTCTTTTGCAAAATGACCCTTTGTGACACTTAAAACATTCGGTGTCTTCATTAGCTTTAGCGTTTGAAAACTTTGTTTCTTGAATAAACCTTTTAGAGTTAGCGAGGAGTGCTCTTTCACGAAACTCAATATTTAAATCGTTCGGTACTCCTCGCTTGTCCTCTCATCGACCTCATCATCCGAGTTTTCCGAAAATCTTGAATCACATTGTTAGAATAGAAAGCGATTGACACAGATTGGAAATGGTTGTAAGGACTTCTTGACTTCCGAGATTTTTCAAGTCGGTATAAATGCATTGATGAGGTTTTCCTCAGAGACAAATTTCCATAAATTTCGTGAAGCTCAAGATTTCGAATGTGGTTAGCATTCCTTAGTCCCGAGAGAAATTCAACCATTTCTCGGGGAGACTGTTTACAAAACCAACATTGATTTCATGTTTGGACAATTTTACACCATCATTTGAAAGTTCATTTAACAAAGTTTTGTACCGGTGTAAGTTTGAGACAGAGTTTCGAGTCCTTAGCCACAGAAGGTATTATACTCAAGTTTCGTGTCCATAATCCTGTTTTCCTTGGTATCGGATGGACCTTCATGACTATGAACCGAGTCATCCTGTGTTTGTTTAGTTGTACTACGACTTATGGTGACTCCATAACATCGTCGGGAAGACATGATATGATGATAATTTTGAGTCTTTGGTCCTCGTTGACCACTCTTCTCTCATCCTCGAGTCCATCGAGCTTGAGTTTAGGCAAACCTTTCGGTCTTTAGGATAAATGGACCTTCATTTATACACTTGATATAATAAGGTTCCATCCCAATCAAATAGCAAAGCATCGTGTTATATCTAAATATTATTGTGTTTGATGATTCGGGTGGTCTTGGATGATGGAAATACATGATAGCCATTTTAGAGAGAAAGTAGAGATGGGTGTTCAAGCTAGAGACTTGCTTTGTAAAATGTAAAGGTTAGATTGAAAAGCACCACCCTTCCATCCATGGAAGGGTACTATAGTTACACAATACGACGACCTCTATCGGCTGTGGATCGGTATACGATGGGTAAAGACCGTCCTTGTTAGGAATTAGAAATTCCGGTATTAAAGAGTCGGTCACCTCAGTATATGTAATCGTTAAGCTCGTAGTCGTAGTTATTTTAAGTTAAGTAGTATTTAGTTAAGTAACACCGTGGAGGACAGACGGGTCTTTACCAGCTGTATGCACGATCCACGACCCGATGTGTGGCGATTTATGTAAGACTATAAATACTCTCTACCTTCCAAGGTAGAGTTGGAACTCATAATAATATCTTTCACTTTCTCTCACTAAGTTCCTAAACCTCTAACTTTCTCTCTAGAATTCCATCTATATGCTACTTTGTGTTATGGTTTGATGTGTATGTGAAAAGTTATATCTTACAATTGGTATCAAGAGCCATGGTTAGATCATATCTTGCACATCTTTGGATTTCTAGTGGTTTTAGGTGGTTTTGAGTTTGAAAAAGTTTAGTGGTTTTGCATCATTTGGTTGATTTCTTGTGTTAAAGTTTGAATTTTGTTAGTACTTTTATGTTTAGAATCATCACAAGTGTTTAGGTTTTCATTTGGTAGCTTGAATCATCTTGGTTGGGTTGTTTTGGATTGAAAAGTGATGTTTATATGGTTTTCATGCTAGCGACTTAGTTCACGGATAATTTTCTTCGTAGCGACTTGCTTTACAAAATTGTAGCGAGTTCGGTGTTAAACCTAGCGAGTTAGATCTAGCGAGTTAAAGTACAAGTAGTGGACTCTCCACTACAGTAGCGACAGTGGTAGCGACTTGATGCATGCGAGTTGCTCTTTAGCGACTTGTATCTCTAGCGACTTGTGTGGCAATTCTTTGCCAAAATTTTGCTAGCGACTTGAGGGTTAGCGAGTTACTACTTAGCGACTTGCTTTTTGTCTAGCGACTTGGGACTCTAGCGACTTAGTTGTCTGGCGAATTAAGTGTTAGCGACTTAGTGCATTATCTTCTAGCGACTTAGTGCATTATCTTCTAGCGACTTAGTGCATTATCTTAGCGACTTGAGTGATTGTTTACGGTTTTCTCTTGATTTAGTAAAATCCGTGAAAGAATCTATTTCCGGTTTAATCATAGAGTTATAAAATCCGTATAATCATTAACATGTCTACCAGCGTTCCTCTGTCATCTCCTTTGTCATGAGGATGTTCAAGCGGTGGCTCGGATACTCGTCCACCCATGCTTGTGAGGCCGACTACGATTCTTGGGCTCAGCGAATCAGTTGTATTGCCTTGGAAAGGAAAATGGTGTCAACATTCTCAAATCCATTGATGAAGGACCATATCGAGTTGAGGCGACTAGAGACATACTAGATACTAATGAAGATGGTACTCTGTTTACGGAATGGGCGGACCTAAGATGTATGATGAGCTTGATGATAAGGAGAAAAGAGATTCGATGCGAGACATCGGGGCTTCAAACATTGTTCTTCAAGGTCTTCCTAAAGACATCTACAAGGCGATCAATCATAACACGGATGCTAAGGCGGTTTGGGACAATGTAAAGATGCTTCTCTCGGGTTTGAATTAACTATGGAAGGCAGAGAATCCCAACTCTATGGCGAATTTGAGCACTTCAAGATGAAACCGGATGAGAATGTCTATGAGTACTATGTGAGATTTCATAAGTTAGTTAATGACATGAGGAACATCGAATGACTATGCCTAACATTCGATTGAACTCAAAATTTGTGAACAACATGAATCCCGAATGGCACAAGTTTGTTACATTGTGAAGCTCACTAAAGGATTGAAGAATACAAACTATGAGCAACTCTATGCCTTCCTCCTTGAGAATGAGAGACATGCTATGTTTGAAAAATTGATTCTCAATCGGTTCAAAACCAACGAGGAGAGACAAGCTCGTCTAATGACTCTACTGACTTTCTACTCAAACATCGGAATCACAACCAAAGCATCACAAGTCATACCTTTGGGTAATGGTAATCACAAACTCATTCACGATCCTATGTACAAACAAGGCGATCTTGATGCTCACGTGGGTAGCTTCATTAATCAACTTGCTCTTCTCATTAGTCAAAACATGAATACTCTCCACAAACCAACAACAACCTCGAGCGCATCTAACCCACACAATCAAGCCCTTTGTTAAAGATGGAAGGATCGTGGTGCAACCGATTCGGGAAAGGCAGTATGATCGGGGACGAGGTGGGTGGGAGAGGTTATGTTGGCAACGAATCGAGGAAGGAATGGTAACCAAGGTCAAGCTAAGCCCATCAAATGCTATAAGCGTGGTGGTGAGGACACATTGCAAGGCGCACATCTCAAAGCGTCGAGAATCTTGATTACTTGAGAGATAAAATCTTTCTTGGCACAAGCTCGGGACAATGGTCTTGCTTTGAATGAAGAGGAATTCTTTGTTTCTTCTTGAGGGCAATGCCAAGACCTATGATGCGAGATGTGGATGAGCGACCTATTCGGGAGATAGGTCACAATCATCGAGAATGCCTTTCAAGTCGTGGTTGTGATGCATCGACTACGATGTGGATGATGGACCTCTGCACACACAATTTTTATGGCTAGCATTTCTCCAATGGTTTCTCCCAAGGTCTCTTCTTCACCACTAGTGGGCCATCCAGGACAAACTCATCTCGGAGGTATTAAAACTATCGATGATCTTGATGTGCAGCGGATGCATGACAAAGTACAATCAGCTGAAACTATTGAATCAAATGTTGAAAATATGGGTAATAACAATATTGTCCCATACGATCAATCGTGAAACAAAGTGAAAGTGAAGTTGTACCAAGTGATGCATCTTCTGCGATCAACAATGACTATGTCTTTGATGAATACCTTGCATGTGCTCACGATGATTCCGTAATTTACGAACTAAATGCCTATAAGGAGCGTGTTGCTATTTATGAACAACGTGCAAAATTTGAGTTGACCACTCGTGAGCGGAAATGGATGACCAAGTGAGTACGATAATTAGAAAAAGTAAGTTTAGAAGAAGTATTGAAACAAAATTACATTCCTTGCAAGAAAAACTTTCTAAAGCATTAAGCAAAAACAAGAACTTCAAGAAAATGTGAAAATGCTTAAGCAAGAATTTAATGCAAAGGAATCAAAACTCTTGAGAGATTTTCTAATCGAAAACTTTGAAAAACAAACTTGAAAACAAGTTGTACATACAAGGAAACACCATTGATTGCTCACATGGTCACTAAACATCGAGTCTTAAGCGATAAGCATAGCATTCCCTTGTTGAGGAACCAAATCAGAGGTAATTAAAAGGCTAGAAATGCTCATAAGGTGCTTTATGATGGTAATGAAATCCTTAAGCCTAGGCGAAACCTAGTTGCGTTGAGTGCTTGAGGAAGATAAGAAATCAAATGAAATCACTAGGGAAAAGATGAATAAGAAACAAAATGATCCCAAATGCAAGAGAAAAACATAATTATCACTCCTCATGATTACAAGAAGGAAAAGCTGGATTTCCTTGAACAAGTTTAAGCCTCGGACTTTGTTGACTCCCGAACAAGTCTTACGGAAAAGGATTTAGATAAGCGAAGCGGAAAATATTGTTGAAACAAACCCTCCCTTAGGAAAATGCCTAGAAGCATTGTGTATCCTCCTAATACACCAATGCATCTTGTACCTAGAACAATTGCCACTAAAAGCAAGACATTAATTAGCCAATCGTTATATTTCAACTATTTGTTGATTTTGAGAAAACTTGCAAGAAAAGGATCACACCTTTGGTATAAGCGAAGGAGAAAGGGTTTTGAACAAATGAAAGAATGTTATTTAGCGAGGTCATGCCCTTCTTTAAACTTCTAAAGATCACTTTGAGAGTCTTAAAAGGGATAGAAAGCGATATTAAGGGAATGGAAAAGGAATTTGATGCAATGGTTGTTGAAGTTAGTGACTATGGCGTGCCTTTGAAATATAATGAGATTGAGAGAAAGAACTTGCATACATTAAATGAGAATCTTATTCTTGAATGTGTTGCTCAAGATGTCTTTTCAACGCTTCAAATTGCTCTATTAATGCTTCCAAATTTCATGAACTATCTGTGGCCTGAAAGTCTCCCATGATCGTGTCATTGAGCTTGAAAAACTAATTCTAAACTAAATGAGAAAATTGAGCTGGATGATCACGACAATTTGGTTAAACATTTTCTAAACTAGAAGTTGAGTATTTTAATCTACAACTAAAATATCAACATCTTAAAGAAAATGTCAAAACTTCAAATATCAAGACATCTTGGATGCTCGAGTTTGATGCGAGTTTTCAAATTAACAAGCGAGATGAGCAGATTCAAGCTCGGTGTAACACGATCGAGAAAGTTGAAAGCCCAAATCTCTCAATTAAAGGGTCAAGCGAACAATATGGCGGGCTCCCAAATGCCTCCTCCTTTAGATTCTCGAGAATTCTCAAGCGTTTCATCTTCAAAACCTAGTAAATGCTTTACAAAAGGAAAGCGAAAGTTTTCTAGAAGAAAATGAAAAGGTTAAACGTCATTTCAATGAGTTATTTGAATCAATTAAAGTCACTCGTAACAAAACAACGAACAAATAGCTTCATTGCAAAGGAAATTGAGAATCGAAGGGTCGGTAAAAGGAAAATGCCAATGACCAATGGGAGAATGTTGTATCAAAGGTTCACTCTTGTAATAAATATGCTTTATCGTGACATATGTCCCTCCTCATCTAAGGAACAACAAACTTGCCATTCAAACATACTTCTCATCCCTTAAGGATTGCCTAGAATGTCTGCGTGAGATTGTTGAAGAGGATAAGCTAGAGAAACCTCATGATAATGCAATTGGACATGCATGCTTATATGCCAAACGATCTCAAGAAATCTTAGAATGCTTGATCACAATATGCCCAAAGACATTAGGTGAGAGAGTTAACCCTTTGATTCCATGCTCGATGCCTAAGGCCAAATATGATATGCACTCGATTCCCAATGTTTTGAATGTGAGCCGTAGTGTACCCTTGAGTAGTTTGATTCTAGATCATCAATGCTAAGAAAGAGAACTCAAGTGTGCCTTCTAGGAGTACAAATCTCGGTACCTCTAGTTTTAAGAATGTGAACCTTAGTGCACTGCATGTAGTTCGGATCGGCACATCTAAGCGGTGGTGCAAAGAGTAGTAAAACAAACTAATGTTCCCATTCCTCTACAGAGAGTGTCGGTGACATTAAAGGGAGCGGTCAAAGTCTCAAGACAATACAAGGAATGATAGGACCTCATGAGCTAAGAATGTGCCTTTGGAAAAGAGTAGAAGAACAATCTAGGAACTTTAAGTTTGAATTGAATAAAGCGAATCGTGTTGATTCTAGTATTAGCCATAGGCGTCTTGTAATTAATTGAATTCGATACTATTTGCAAACCTTGTCTTGATGTCTGCTTGAATTACATTTCTAATCATGAATGTGGTGTTAATGTTACGCCTAATGATGTTAATTGTCCGATTAATATTGTTAATGCTAAAATTCATGCTAAGAAGGCTAAAAGGCAAAAGCGAAAGAAAGTTAGAAAAGCAGTGGAAACCGGGAAGAACATTCGATAAAATAGGCTTTTATTGGACACTGTTGGTCTTAAGACTAATCGAGATAATGCCCACTAGAAAATGGATGCCTCTTGGTAGAACTATTCCCTTAGAAGTGATCACACTGTGAGCAGGGCTATCTGAGACACTAATCTTGCATCTATTCACAATGATTCCATTGCCTCACTACGATATGAATGCTTCTATTTACGATGTGGGTGTTCCAAACATTGTTACTAACCAAATGGAACCCATTCTTGCATGGGGATCCCAATTATCGATTATCCATTCTTATGCGTGTTCAGCTGCGGATCGTTCAAATCGTTACGTGGTACACGGACTCAGTTTGTTCCAACATATATTTGGAGACGGTCATGGCTCATGAACCGTGAGCAAATTCATCGGGGCTATTAGATTTGGTAATGATCATTTCGGTGCTATTATGGGTTATGGAGATTATGTTGTTGGTGATAGTGTCATCTCTAGAGTGTATTATGTGGAAGGTTTAGGTCATAATCATTCTCTGTTGGTCGATTACGTGATTACGATCTAGAAGTAGCCTTGAGAAAACATACACCTTTGTTAGAGATCTTAATGGTAAGGGCTGTTGAAAGGAACTCGTGGCTCAAACCTTTACACCATCTCTATCGATGACATGATGAGGGCCTCTCCAATCGCTTGTTATCTAAGGCTTCAAAAACAAAGTCATGGTTATGGCATCGTCGTCTCAATCACTTGAACTTGGCACCATCAGCGATCTTTCGAGAAAGGACTTAGTTGTAGGTTTACCTAGACTAAAGTATGAAAAGGATCATCTTTGTTCGACATGTCAATTGGGAAAAAGCAAAGTATGCCCATAAACCCAAACCTACTAACTCATCACGAAGTTCTTCATATGATTCATATGGATTTATGTGGACCAATGAGGGTGCGAGAATATCTTTGGGAAGAAATATGTGTTAGTTGTGGTTGATGATTACTCTAGATTCACACAGGTCAAGTTCTTAAGGACAAAGGATGAAACTCGATATCATCATCAAACTCATCAAGCATTGCGAGTTCGACTAAACAAAGCGTCGAGTTATCGAGCAGACAATGGGCGGGTTTGTCAACAAACAACTTAGTGAATTCTATGAAAGCGTTGGAATCGACCATCAAAGAAGTGTTCCACGAACCCCTCAGCGAGCGGTGTAGTTGAAAGGCGAAATCGTACTCTTGTTGAAGCCGCTAGAACAATCTTGATCTACTCAAAGGTTCCAATGTTTCTGGGGTGAAGCAATTGCCCTTGCATGCTACACACAAAATCGTTCACGATTCACACTATTCATGGAAAAACTCCATATGAACTTGTCCACACAGAAAACCTAATCTATCTTTCCTTCGTGTGTTTGGTGCATTGTGCTATCCAACTAATGAGGTCAAGACTTAGGCAAACTTAGGGCTAAAGGCGACATTGGAGTATTTGTAGGATATGCATCAAACAAAAGGGATACCGAATCTACAACAAAAGAACCCGAAATATCATGGAAACAATTCACGTTACGTTTGATGGTGACCGGTCAAATGGCTCTGGACACTCCACTCGGGACCCGCACTTCAAAAGCAGTCCCATTGGTTCATCTCTTGTTCCAAACTCCTCTCAAGAAACTCCATATGTACCTCCATCGAAGATGATGTAAAGAAATTGTTTGATCCTATGTTTGATGAGCTGTATGATTCAATTACTAATGAGGTCTTGATCCCTACAACGAGAGGATGCTCATATTCCGATGAATGAAGTCAATCCTTCGGTCTCAATATCTTTAAGTCAAGAAGCACCTGCTGCGATCCTTGATCTCATCAACAAATCATCATTCTTCAAATGTACATCATGGAAATGTTTACGGCATCAATGATGAAGTTAATCCCTTTGCTACTCACGAAGATGCTCCATTTGAAAACATATTTGCTACTCACGAATCATCATCGAACCATCTTCTTGAGGAGACATCGACTCGACTACCTCGGTTCCTCAACAAGCGCCACATGAACACCTCGGAAAATGGACTCACGATCATCCATTAGACAACATCATTGGAAATCCCTCTCGTCTGTATCAACCGGAAACAACTTGCAACCGATGCCTTATGGTGTTTCTTCAACTCCGTACTATCTAAGATCGAACCAAAAGATGTTAAAACCGCCATGAATGAAGCAATTTGGTTCAATGCCATGCAAGATGAAATTCATGAGTTTGATCGTCTTGATGTATGGGAGTTAGTACTGCTCAGGCGTGCTATGATTATAGCTCTCAAATGGATCTTCAAAGTAAAACTTGATGAGCATGGTGATGTGTTGAAGAACAAGGCTCGATTAGTTGCTAAAGGATATCGTCAAGAGGAGGTATAGACTTTGAAGAATCTTTTGCTCGGTTGCTCGAATCGAGGCAATCGAGAATCTTTCGGCTAATCTTGCTAGTAAGAACATGGTAGTTTATCGGATGGATGTAAAGGCGGCATTTACGAGCGGAGATCTTAAAGAAGTCGTCTCGTCGACCAACTGAAGGATTTGTGAATCAAGAGCATCCTACTCACGTTTATCGTTTGAAGAAGGCTCTTTACGGTTTAAAGCAAGCTCGAGGGCATGGTATGATACCTTTGTCAAAGTTTCTTCTATCAACGGATTCATCAAAGGCGATTGATCCTACATTGTTCACCGGAAGTCGAGCAAACATTTGATTCATGTTCAAATTTATGTTGATGATATTATTTTGCCTCGGTGACCCAATGGAATGTGATCGTTTTCAAATGAAATGAGTTCAAAGTTTCAAATGTCAATGATGGGACAAATGTCATTTTCTTGGGATTACAAATTTCTCAAAGTCCGGAGGCATTTTCATAAATCAATCTAAATATGCATGAGAGATTTTAAAGAAATTTGGATTTGATTCAAGTGACCTGTTGACACCCCATGATTGACCGAACCAAACTAGATGAGGACCTCTCGGGGATCATGATTGACCAAGCGAAATATCGGAGTATGATTGGATCACGATGTATCTCACTTTGCTAGTAGACCGGACATCTTGTTCATTTGTTTGCATGTGTGCTAGATACCGAGGCTAAGCCTACTAAAAAGCACCTTGAAGCGATTAAGCGGGTCTTCGGTATCTCAAGGAACCATCAATATGGGACTATGGTACCGAAGGACACCGGTATGTCACTAACGGCCTATCGAGATCTTGATCATGCGAGTTGTCAAGATACTCGTCGAAATGCGTCGGGAGGTGCTCGGTTTTGGGTGATAAGCTTGTGGTGGTCTTCAAAAAGCAAATGAGTACTTCTATTTCTCTCTGAGGTGAATACATAGCCATGTCATCTTGTTGTGCTCAAATCTTATGGATGAGATCTCGATTATCGACTATGGCTTTGAATTCAACAAAATCCTCTGTCTTGTGATAATAAAAGTGCTATTGCTCTCTCATGCAACAACGTTCAACACTCAAGAGCAAAGCATATCGACATTCGACATCATTTCATCGGGAACAAGTGGAAAAAGGTGTGGTGGAACTATATTTTGTGAGTGCGAATATCGGTTAGCGAGACATCTTCACCAAAGCTCTTTCAAGAGCGTTTTGAGTTTATTCTTCCACGACTTGGCTTGAAAAGCCTTCAACGAAACTCTCAAGCGTCTTGAGGAGGAAGGCGAGGAGTAAAGGTCTATCTTCATCTATCTCTTGTATATATCTATTCGAAAAACAAAATACAAAATTATAAAACCTTCAAAATCAAATAGAAAAATATAAAACTTTCAAAATCCATAAAAATTTGAAAAATTGAAAAATCTTCAAAAATATTGTCATTTTGTCATGTTTCTCTCGATTCGATAATATCTACGGTCTTGATGTTGTCATTCAAAGAATGACACGGGACTTTAGATGTTGTTAATTCTTAAAAAAAAAAAAAAAAAAAAAAAAAAAAAATATTTTGGGAGAAAGAGAAGAAATGGTTTATTGTCATTTTCGAGGCAATAACCGGTTTAAAAGAAAAAACGAGCCATGTTTTATCATGTTTTCAAAATTCCATGCTCGATTCTATAAACATTTATCTCTTGAAAACTAAATGCTTTGAAAAATAACTCGATCTCTATTTTTGATAATCATCGGGACTTATTTGTCAAAATCTCTATCTCTCAATCAACAACCTATGTCATTGATTGAGGGAGAATGATTTCAATTAAATTAAAAAGTTATTTGGCATTAAATTGTTTTCAAAAGATATACATGCATGTTTTATCAATGGAGTTTAAAGTCTTAAAATCCGATCCTTATCGGTTAAAACGCTTTCATAATCAAGTCACAATTCTCCTTAAAAGCTTTCAAAATCAATTTAAATCAATAAGAGATCACAAATCTCAAATGATTTGATAATTGTGATCGGGGAGAATGTGTGATTTAAATTGGTTAAAGCGATAATTAGGTAAATGGTTTTATAAGGATGTACATGCTATCACCCCACATGTGACAAAGCGATTTCAAATTTTCCATGCACATGTTGAGGGAGCATCTATCTTAAACCTATGATTTGAAATGTGATAAACTTATCTCAATGTGCAAGGTCCTCTAGTATGTGCAAAACTCTTTTCAAACCTCGAGGCACATATTGAGGGAGCAAATTATGGAAACCTCATCCTTCCGGAAATACTATATCTACTTGATTTGATGTGGGAAGTGATGTTGATATCTTTAGAAAATGGTAATCAAAAAGTTAATTCTTTCTCTTGCCTCCGTGTGCAAAACATTTTCAAATACTTGATGCACATGTTGAGGGAGTTCTCGTTCTAAAAATATCAAAAACAATTCGGTACAAAATGCTTTGATAATATATCACAAGTATCGAATTGATTTTCAAATGGTTTTCAATTGGTTCCAATGGCGGATGAACAATACCAAATAGACCGACCAACTTTACTTTATATGCGGTGATATAAGGATGATAAGGTTAGGTATGTGTTCCCATGATCCGCTTGAGCGGAGGGATCTACCGAGGACAATCCACTAGTTAGTGTAGAAGTCCTTAGGTATGATGATAAAAGGAGAAAAATGAGATATGGGAAGAGTGCGGACTAAGGCGAGCTAGTCTTGGAATAAACCCAACAAGGTTCTAGCTATGAAGTCTCGGTAAGCTTGAAGGGTTGAAGAATTAAAAGAATTGAATGAGAAAAGGGTGAAAACAAATAGCCCTCCATTTATTCAACCTTAGAGGCGAAACGGGTTCAATTCATATACTCTTGATGGTAACATCGGTATTGAAGACAAGGCGTCATGGACCCGGTGGCCTTTGCACTTCAACTTTCCAAACCACTCAAGTTCCTCTTAAAGGACTTGTTTCATTCTCACGGGGAACCGACATTATCTATCGACTTTCTCTTAGAGATGGTTGATATTGAAGAAGGAGACCCTCTCCCAGTCTCGACACGGGATCCAAATATGCACAAATTGAGTCTAGAGCCACGAGATCATCAATAAATCTCATTAGGACACTTTCAATGAAGACTCTGTTTCACACAATGTGGAAAGAGATTATATCTTGAGTCCTCGCATTATCCTTGTGGTATTGCGGAACATCGAGTGATGTGTTTACATATTCACAATGAAGATGGAAAGCCTTACGGAGCCAACATCAAACAAGCTCTGGTAGGTGGCATGTGAGATCTATTATATAGATCAACCATGTGACAATGAGCGAGAAACAATGGGCGATTCAATCTCTTGAATCAATCTGGTTCGAGTTATGGATTGGCGGATACCTTTGAAAAACCGGTCTTTGTGCTTAAAAACTCTTTTCTTTAGCACATCGACCGTGTACTCATTTTCAAACCAAAAGGTGTTTTATGATTGATAATTGATTTTCAATAAAACCTTCGTTGTATTGCAAAAACAATTTCTATTGAGCAATACGATTGTTTTCAAATCTCTTTTCATCAATCGGTGGACTTAAAATTATTTGGTTCACTCACTCCGTGTTGTCTTCTTTGAGATGTTCGGTTTGAGAACGACTAGAAGCATTGCGAAACCTGTCAAGGAGATTCTTAGGAATCCTACGATCACAGGCGGTACTTGTCTTGATCAGCGGGGAACCGTGGGCGTGTACCTCGATTCAGCGAAAGTGATCAAAGACACTTTCGTGCGATTTATTGCTAGCTTGTTGTATGCGGTACACCCGGCGTTTGCGGTGATCGAATGAAGCGGTCAATCCATAGCCGCATGCTCACACTACACATTCATCTCAAAAGAAATCATGATAAGTGCATCAATGACTCGATATTTTCACTCCATGCTTACGCTTTCTGCTGCGCCAATATCATGATTCAACAAATGCTTCCGCTACTCGATGAGAAGATATCATGATCCGAATGTGAGCATGTCGGTCCTAAAGTCACAACATCACATAATACCAACACCACAAAGGATGTGTAGAGATTGTTGATGGTGATGATCTCAAAAGATGGCTCAAAATTATTATCACGTGGATCGGTAAAGACCTCCACTTGAAGTAACCAAACATGCAATGTGAAGAATCAATGACTACGAGCTTAGGAGCAAAGGACTACATCAAGAATGCAAGATCAATTGTTAATGTAATATCGGTTGTATTCAATGTAATTTTGGTACATGATTGAGGTGACCTCCTTAGGGAGATTGTTAGGAATTAGAAATTCCGGTATTAAAAAGTCGGTCACCTCAGTATATGTAATCGTTAAGCTCGTAGTCGTAGTTATTTTAAGTTAAGTAGTATTTAGTTAAGTAACACCGTGGAGGACGGACGGGTCTTTACCAGCTGTATGCACGATCCACGACCCGATGTGTGGCGATTTATGTAAGACTATAAATACTCTCTACCTTCCAAGGTAGAGAGTTGGAGCTCATAATAATATCTTTCACTTTCTCTCACTAAGTTCCCTAAACCTCTAACTTTCTCTCTAGAATTCCATCTATATGCTACTTTGTGTTATGGTTTGATGTGTATGTGAAAAGTTATATCTTACAAGGTTGATTCAAGATTGAATCTCCCATCGCTTCTATCCGGTTGTCACAAGCATGATCTTATGAGAAGACCTCACATGTCACCCACCAAGAGCTTGTTTGATGATGGCTATGGAAGGATTTCCATCTTCATCGTGAATACTTTTACATATCACTCGGATGTTCGACAATACCACAAGGATAATCGTAGGACTCTCAATATATACTTACTTTCCACATTGTGTGAAACAACAAGTTTTCAAGAATTTAGTGTCCTAATGAGATATTGTGGATGATCTCTTGTCTCTAGACTCAATTGTGCATTTTGGTTTCCTATGCCGAGACTAGGAGAGGTCTCCTTCTTCAATATCAACAATCTCTAAGAGAAAGTCGATAGATTATGTCGGTTCCCGTGAGAATGAAACAAGCCCTTTTAAGAGGAACTTGAGTAGCTTGGGAAGTTTAGTGCGATCGTCCACTGGGTCCATGACGCCTTGTCTTCAATACCGATGTTACCTTAGTAAACACCGATGGCGTATGTATTGAACCGGTTTCGCCCTAAGGTTGAATTATTGGAGGCTATTTCTTTTCACCCTTTCTTATTCATTTCTTTTTCATTCTTCAACCCCTTCATTGCTTACCGAGACTTCATTGCTAGAACCTTGTTGGGTTTATTCCGGATCTAGCTACGTCTCATCCGCACTCTTCCCATATCTCATTTTCTCCTTTTTCAATATACCTAAGGACTTCTACACTATCTAGTGGATTGTCCTGGTAGATCCCTCGACTCTGGTGGAATCGTAGGGAACGAATACCTAACCTAACCATCCTTATAACACCATGCATAAAATAAATTGGTCGGTCTTGGTATTGTTCATTCTTCCATAAAACCAATTGAAAAATCATTTGGAAAATCAATCAAGGTACTTGTGATATAAAATCAAAGCATTTTGTACCTTAATTGTTTTGATCATTTAGAAATGCTCCCCTCAACATGTGCATATGATTTTGAAATTGTTTAGCACATTGATAAGGTTTTAAAATGTACCTTTTGAGGTCGTTTAAGCCCTTATTTGATCACTTTTGTATCCGTTATTGCTTAATATCGTTCCTTTTCACTTTTTAGGTCTCTTGAAGGCAAAGCTACTGTAATGGCACTTATTTGGACGAAAAGGCGTGGATATATGAAGAAAATGGCCAAAGTCAAGAATCGAGACACTCAAGTGCTAAATTACAAGGGACGGCGCCGTCGCTGTGTCTGCGACGCCGTCGAGGAATTTGATGACTCGTAAGAGAAATTGCTAGTTTTGAAGGGGCGGCGTCGGGCTTTAAAAGAGTAGGCCGTCGCAACTCGGACGGCCTAGATTCAATCCAGATTCGCGTCGGAAGCTAAAGAGGACGGCGTCACAAGCATAAGGTGACGCCGTCGCAAGATTAACTTGGCCAAGACGAAACCCTAATGGCGACGACACGGCGTCACAAATCATAAGGTGATGCCGCGCATGTAATCTTATATATAGAGTCCGAATTTTTGAGTTTTAGAGTAGTCTTTTGGGTAAACTTTTGGAGTAAAACCTAAACCGAACCAAGGTCGTATTTTAGGGTTCTAAACCCTATCTTACACCAAGATAAGTTGTTTACTTCATTAATTTAATTATGTATTCAATTATTTGTGTGTATGCTTGCATGTTCTCCATGTCCGCTAATTTACTTGTGTGTTTGCTTAGGAATATGAAACTTAATTATTGAATATTGATTAGTTGTTTCTTATCTTAGTTGATTAATGATCTAGTAATGCGATAGGTCATTCGTTGTGTATAATGCTTGATTAATCTTTGTGAACCTTATGTTATAGCACCTTGAGTTGTTGTAAGCTAAACTATCCAATGAGGCCTTAGAGTTAGAGTTTATCATCCTAGTGGGTTTTGTAGGCGAGACCCTTTGGTAACTTCAAAGAGTTAGGAGAAACGACACCCTACAACTTTAGACATACAACGCAATTAGGAATAAGGACGTGACAATTCAACCACCAATAGGAGATAATTAAGGAGTAGTAAAACCTAAGTAAACACATCTTTAAACTATCATCGAGCACACAATAATTAGACTACCACCACCTTAGTTTAGATAATTAGATAATAGTAGAGTAATCGGTGAAATACCAAACCCCAAATCCAAACCCGAGATTCATACTTTCCTTTTCTAAAAACATAAAAGATAAAAATAATCTTCCTCAACCCCAACCTTAGCGTAGTAACTTCTCACTAGCATTCCTATTCCCTAGAGAACGATATCAATTCCGTGGCTTACCCTAATACTACACTACAACGATTAGGTTCCTTGCCTAGGGTGTTGAAAAACTTGCTCGACGAAAAGGAAGTTCCTTTGACCCCGAACGCGCTGTGTAAGCGTATCACACATGGAGGCAAGAGTTCTTTGAAAGAATTAATTTCTTGATCATAATTTCTGTAGAAAAAGCCATTTGATTTTCTTTGGTAAATCCTCCCCCTCAATATGTGTTTTGGATATTTGAAATCATTTTATCACATAGAGGCAAGAGTTCATTTGAAGCACTTCCACGATCACAAAAGCCATTAAGAGACCATTAGAAAATCAATCAAGATACTTTATGTTGAAACATATAAATCTTTGTACCTTGATAGTTTATTTTCTTTTGAAATGCTCCACCTCAATATGTGCTTCGAGATTTGAAAGCGTTTAGCACATATGAGAGAGCAGCCTGCACAATTGAATCAAACAATCACCTTTTATCAAATTTCATTATTAAATCACAAATTCTCCCCGATCAAAAATATCAAACCCTTTGAGATTTTGGATCCCAAGTGATTAATACGGTTTAGAAAACATGGGAGAACTTGTGGCCTGGTTTAAATACTCATCTGGTTTTTGGATAAATCCTCCTCCTCAACATGTGCATTGTGTATTTGAAATCGTTTGGCACATGGAGGCAGGAGTGCCTATAAAGGACTAAAACCAATTCCATTTAAACATATAAGAGATTTAAATCACTATCTCTCCCCCGATCAAAAATTTTAAACTATTTGAGATTTGTGATCCCAATGATTTAAATCATTTAGAAAATTTTGGGAAA
This sequence comes from Chrysanthemum lavandulifolium, assembly GCA_022545495.1. Taxonomy (NCBI): domain Eukaryota; kingdom Viridiplantae; phylum Streptophyta; class Magnoliopsida; order Asterales; family Asteraceae; genus Chrysanthemum; species Chrysanthemum lavandulifolium. Next base: position 66,135,205 of record CM040238.1, read on the forward strand.
GACATTGGCAAGATTTGATTTTGAAAATGATGATAAGGACCAATTTAAGACATTAAAGATTGTTAGTGTCGGGTATGATTGTTTTAAGAGATCTTTAAGAAAAATAAAAGCAGTTTCACAATCAAACAAGAAGAGAAAAAATTTCATTTTGAAAGACCTTGATTCAAAAGAAAAACCATACCATGACATAACATTAAATCTTTAGATCACCACATTTTAACGTACAAACCGGAACTTTTATGAAGAAATATCGTTTGAAAATATTTTTAAATCACTATCCCCCTCAATCGATGACAGTAGTCGATGATTGAGTGACTTAGGTTTTGATAAAATAAAGTCCGGTGATTTTCAAAATTAAGTCCAATTAATTTTCAAAACAATATTTTCCATTTTCAAAACAATTTATTCAATTTTTCAAAATTTTTTAAAAAATGGTATCCTGCACAAAGATCGTTAGGTGGTTGAGAAGCTTTTGTTGTTCTTTGTAGGGCTTGGAAGAAAAACCGTCTGGCGATGCGGTGAGACTTCTTACGTTGCATTTTAATGCCAACTGAGGTCAAATTAAGCTCTGTTTCTTCAATCACTTAGAAGAAAACAATCTGCTGATGCAGTGAGACCTCTTACGTTGCATTTATGCCAACTCTCCTTGGAAGTCCAATTAAGCTCCGTTTCTTCATTTGTCAACCCAAGAAATAGTTGCCCTTTCCTTTTGGCATCCAGTCATCTTCAATTGTGGGATCCGGATCGGGAACATTCTTATACCAAAATACCTACATACGTTAGTGAACACACATACAGATATATGGTGGTCGACATCACCCAAACAACAATCGACTAATAAAAGTCAATTCAACATATCAATTCATATATGGCATGGGAATAATGTGTTAATCAAACTCTAATCATCTAATCCTAACAATCACATCCTAGAAACCTAGTCCTTCAACATAGGCAATTATATTTTACAGATAAGCACGTAGGATGATTAAGAAAGTCCGTTAGATGATGTAAATTTGAAAACATTCCCCCCCTCAATCAATGACTCGTTTTCTGAAAATTTTAAAAGCGCTGAAGTCATTGATTGAGTTTGCAAATTTTATAAAAACTCTGAAATTGATTGTTTTTAAAGCAACTCATTTTCCACCATTTAAGAGAACAACAAATATTTTTCTGAAGAATTTTAGGCGGAAAAACATTTGTGTAGGAGCAACAGATCCTTGACATACTTTCCTCATTTTGAATTAGGATAAGTGCGAAATATCTGAAAAATTGTTATAGTGCAACACTTTCCATTCTTATGAAGAGCGGGTTCCTATCGAAATAATAGCAAACCATGGTTTAAGCACGGAGTTCTGATCGAAATAATGCAAAGCCATTTTAGAGACATGTTTAGAAAGAAATATTTACACCTCTGCTCGAACTTCATCTATGGTCCGTGCCATTATTGAATGACATTTCTAAGACCACGGATGTTATCGATACCGAAGACATGTCTTTAGAAAACATATTTTTGGTATTTTGAAATTTTACGATTTTATGGATTTTGAAGGTTTTATATTTTCTATTTTCTTTTGTTGGTTTTATATTTTTGTATTTTGTTTTTCGATAAATATATACAAAGATAGAAGATGATATAGTTAAAGGAGATGATGATCGAGTACCGAGATAAGGATATCGAAAAGACGTCGTAGAAGATAGAAGTCATCAACTCTTAAACATTCACCACCAAAGCTTCGGGGCTCTTGAATCGAAAAAGAAATTGAACTATCGAAAGTGAGACTTTGGCGACTTCCCCAAACCGAAAATACTTTGGATGAGCGATTCGAAGCTCTATTTCAAGCTTGTCTTAGCCGGTGCAGTAAAAGCACACCATTTAACATAAATCCCAGCGCTCCTTTTAAGAGCGATAATCGAAATTCTCCGTTCGGGTTATATCATCAAAATAGATCAGCAACGTATCATCCCACTCATAAATAATCTCTCACATTTCATAACCATGAAGTCTCAAGCAATCCATTCCAAAAGATGTCAAGAGAACACTTCCCGTGTAGTTGAAATGATGCGATCCAAATCTCTTAGTATAATGCTCAAGAACTCTCCGAATACACTTCATGGGGAATGAAGAACACCTTCCCATGTTCACATTTTTCTTCCACGATGAGCGTGTATGAGCTCAAGAACCAAGTACACCAATATCCAAGAACTCTCCCGAATACACATCATGCGGAGAAAACACCTCCCAATGTTTGTGGTAAACAATGGCTTTCTTCCACGATGATCGTGTATGAAGCTCAAGGACCAGTACACATTCCCCAAAGAGGCAGCCGATAACATTGAAGAAGCGGGCGAATCGCGATTATCTACGAGGATGACAATCACTGCGGATGTCAACTCCGGAATAAGTGATTATATCTACGAATCAGCGATTAAGCCCTCAGTGAGACGGTGGCGCCCCAATGTACACAATTCTCTCCACGATGATTGCGATAACATCGAGATCATCACACACTTATGTACCTCTATTATCTTGAAACTTTCTATTACATCACTTCCCCTACGAAGTTGGAATAATAACACTAAAAGCCTTGATGAGTTAAACCTTGAGATTCTCTGCGGTCATGACAATTGTCTTCCGGGATATCTTCAATCACTTAGAAGAGTTAAGTTCATCAAGTTTACTCGCCATGAGTCAAACCACGAGTTTCTCTTGGTAATAACATTTGTCTTCCGGGATATCTTCAATCACTTAGAAGAATTAAGTTTATCAAGTTTACGCTTTGTGTTTATATGTGTCTCCTTCCCCTTCTTGGTTTTGGCGCTTGAATCGGCAACATATTATCGACCTAAATACTTGAAATTTGTTGAGAAGAACATCATTAGCTTAGATATATCATGAGAATCAACTTCTTTGAAGAAATACGTGAGCAAGTCTAATTGGGGATTAAATTCAACATTTCACTCTCCCCCAATTAGTGCTCTCCCCTAAACTGACAATCTGTTTGATAAATGCCCAGATTAAGAAGAAGTCTTTAGTCTTCTAACATCTAGCAGAAAATGTAGAACCGACTGTAGACTCGACATTCTTCAAGATTGTCCAGTTGGGGAATAGAGTGTTAACATCTTCAACTCACACCAAAAGCATCCCACCAAAAGCATCCCGATTAACACATCTTGCAAATCCTTAACTAAAATCCCTCCCAATCAAACAAGAACGAAAGATGTTCATCAAGGAAATCAACAATCGGTGCATAGCGAACACACAAGATGGTAACACCAAACTACCAATCACATCAAACAGAACAGAGAGATTGTTGGAATCATCATGTTGATGTATCGTGAAGCATTAACCGAAGCACTTTGTCGATAAACTCATCAATCCGGTGAAGATGTCAACCAACGGCTCTTAGAAGAAACACCATGTGAAGATGACCCGATAAGAAGAAGCTCGGTTCTTACATGAGTTTGGAGCCGTTTGACCATTTATTCTCAAAAAACAATCAACCATGCAGAATTATCATACTTCTTCTCCCCCTCAAGAATTGCATACGAAGATGCCATTCTTGATTGAATAAGTGAAAATCATCCGAATGTTCTATTCACACTTCTCTCCCGCAAAATAAGCACATGATGTCGCCATCTTCATTATAATCGAGCAAGTGGAATGAGAAAACAATCAGTGGTAGCCCGGTTCACTTGATGACTGAAGCGCATGGAAAAAGTATGAAGCATGTGGATGAGAATGGTCATAATAAGAAGATTTCTCTTCTTGAAGATAAAGCGCCTTGAGCGTACACTTTTCTTTTCTTTAGCGAGCGAGGCTTGAAGCAAGTATTCAAGCGTCATAAGAAGATTTCTCTTCTTTAAAAGATAAAGCGCTTTCAAACGTACACTTTTATTTTCTTTAGAGTACGAGGCATGAACTGTTGTGTTCATCGTCATAATCTCTCTTTTCAACTCTCTTAGCAAAACATGTAAACATCACCATTATCATTGGTGGGCTCTTTGTAGTGACGGTGATGGAGATAACCCAATATGATGAATTTGACCTCAAGTAAACTAACTTGAACTTGTGACTTATACTTGCACATATGTAACAAAAGCGGTGCCGATTTCCATTAGCATCTCTAAGTACTCTCTAAGTACTCTATACTCTTCATCCAACCAACCATCAAGTAATAGGCGTACATCACCTCTTGAAAATCCATAATTGAATGTGACCTTGAGCACTACAAGCGTAACTCCTTAAAGTGATAGTTATTTTGAGATGATAAGAGCCCAATTCCCCAAGTGGTAAAAAGAAGGTAAAAGTCACCCAACAATAACTAGATTTCCAAGTCTTTGTTTTTGATAATAAGCTCGAACAAGGATCATGAAGAATCTTCATCCATCCATCCCCGATACCTTCAGATACCCGTGATAATTCACTTCAACATCAAATAAATAATAGTGAATTAACTCTGTTGTCACATCTTCGATTAAAAACTCAACTCTAGCCTCCTTAGGCGTTTTAAGTGAACTCGATAATGGTTTCATCCGACCATGGTTAGTAGCACATAACCCGTAAAACCATGTAATAACCAAGCGCCATGACGAATATCAAGCACACATCCAATTCATGAAGTACACCCTTTATCCCTTCTTTGAAGCGAAACCGTAGCACCGACATCGGATAAGATTCGTAATTACACTTTCCCTTTCTCGGGATGGCTCTATCATTACGGATTTTACAATTCTATGGTTTAAATCGAGAAATAGTTTCTTGCGGGATTTTACAAAACCAAGAATAAACCGTAAGATAGATCCGAAATGCACTTACTATTACCGGGATGTTTCCATTGTCACGGGATTTTACAAGTCTATGATTTAAATCGATAAATAGATTCTTCGGGATTTTACAAAATCAAGACAAAACCGTAAACAATGTCGACTTGTTGTGTTATGACAACTTTGGTCGGTGAATATCTGTTTTAGGGGAACATGCAGCGGTTCATCAACAGTTCATTCTCTGTTATCAACAAATCTTCTCCCATATGTAGAATACTTCACAAACCATACTAAGTAGAGTAGTATACACTACTTTTCCCTTGGAGGTTGACCGTAACACATCAAAGTACACGTTTCTCCCCCATGATGGTTTCGAACTTTCGGAAGCATCATTAACGTGTACGACCATTTGCACGAAAAGTTCTAGTCATAAGCAACCATCTTGAAAAGTCATGATTGACGTTGAAGATTCTTGAAAGATTTTGCTTAGGCGTGAGGTATCATAAACGTGCGTGGCGTCAAATATCTCATGGAATTCTTTGAAATTGAACCTCCATTGATTCAACGGCTAATAGTAATGACCACATATGGAGATAACATCACTTCAATTTCGCATCAATAATACCGTACAAAAACCCCGTAGTCAATTTTTCTTATAAGCGCAAGCCGTGAAGCTAGTATCCTGCCGTGAAAATTTATCATTAATCATACCAAAAATACCACTCAATTTACCAATAAATAAAATTTGTATACAAAGTTCTTTGAAAAAAAATCGGATATCAAATTATAAGTGCAAGATCAATGTCATTCAATTCCTTCTTATCATCAGCCCAAAACAAATTTTATCAACAGCCCAAGATAGTCCAACATGAAATCACAAACTCACGACCAAAAATACTCGTTCAACCCATGAGTAACTTAATTCCAATGCCCACTTGGTTTATGTGAAGCCCACGATGCAACTCATATTACAGGTTTAAGTAATAGGATTCCCTAAATATTCTCACATTTCTTAACCTAACACATATCACATTGATATGTCCGCCCCATATCGGCTTTTCCTCACATTATCACATCCCACACAAGCAGTTTCATCCCATCTCATATCTTCAATTTGAAAACTCATCTCGATTCATCAACACAAAACCATTAAGTAACAATAAAACAAACTCAAACCAAGCCTATGTCTTTAATTTACGCTCACTCCAGAATCAATTAGAAGATGATGCAATGCTTCAAGGTCCTTGAACAAGGGTCTCGGGTAAGATGTTTTCCTGTTTTTGTTTTTGATGTTGGTCTATTGAACTAACTAAGGAAAGAATAATAACATAATTGTTATATCTTCTTTTCTTGATGATTCGAATATTACATGGAGCTTGGTCTTCGAACACATTTACGGGTCAGTGATGATTCATAGTTCAATTAAAAGAATCTTTAAAAAGATTACAAAAATTGAACCATGTCTGAGATCTTGCTTGAATTATATTTCATTTTTATTCTTTGTTGAGTCAAGAGAAGTTGTAGATGGTATTGAGGGGGATGTAGTAGGATAGCTTTGGATTTGTTGAAGTTGATTTTTCGGATATGTTAAAAAAAATTTATGGACTGATGATGGTATGGACTGAAGTCAAGTAGTTGTTTGGTATTTGGTAAAAGTTTTGTTGTCGAGGTCAAGGTCAAATCTTCTTCATCCTTTCTGTACCAAGTCGCTAAGTCAAAAGAGTCAAGTTGCTAACCATTTTCAATACAAATTGCTATTGATTCAATAATCAATAGTTAAGTCGCTACCTCTTTTAACGCACAAGTCGCTAGCCATTTGACTTTAACAACTCGCTACGACTTGTTAAATAACAAGTCGCTAGCTTTTTTTTTTTTTTTTTTTTTTTTTTTAACCAAGTCGCTAAGTTTAGTGAGTCAAGTCGCTAATGACTTTTTGACTCAAAAGTCAAAAGTAACACAAAAACAGTTTTCATGATTATACAAGTCGCTAGCATGAATCTGACCTATTTTTTGGCGTTTTTTTATGTTTTCTGTTCATCTTCCGACCATATTCATAGTAAACCCAGAAACACATCATAAGATGCAACCTTTTTGACCCGTTTTGACTTCAAAGATATAACCGGATGACCCATTTTTATCACATGTTTGGTACAAAATTAGTCATAAAAGATCATGACATGGACAAGCGAGGAGACAAAGGCGGATATATCACAATACCGTATGGACCAAGGCGTTTTGACCAAAGAAGAATATAAAATACATGTTTAAAACAGTTTACCAAATGATAACACATTTCGACCAAAATAGAACCGGTTTAAAACCATGTATCAAAACCACACATAATCATCAAAACACAACCATGGCTCTGGTACCAATTGTTATATCTAAATATTATTGTGTTTGATGATTCGGGTGGTCTTGGATGATGGAAATACATGATAGCCATTTTAGAGAGAGAAAGTAGAGAGATGGGTGTTCAAGCTAGAGACTTGCTTTGTAAAATGTAAAAGGTTAGATTGAAAAGCACCACCCCTTCCATCCATGGAAGGGTATTTATAATTACAATACACGACCTCCTATCGGTTTGTGGATCGGTATACTGATGGGTAAAGACCCGTCCTTCCTCCACGGTGTTACACTAAACTATTCTCGCTCTTGACTAACTAATTAACTATTAAATAACGTAAACAACGACAAATCTCGAGCTAACATATGCTAGACCATTATTGGGGTGACCGACACTTTAACATGGAATTTCCAATTCCTAACAATACGCTTTTTCCTTTTGTTGAATTTTCCAACTTCAAGTCTAAGGCAACGGTGAATAAGCTCCACCCTTTTATCGACTAGTTGGGGTACATCAATTTCGACCATTTAGGATCCTAATTTAAAAACTTTTAGAGCGGCCTAAAGCGAGTTTTATAATTAGCCCGGCTCGATACCACTTGTTGTTCCCGTTCACTATCGTTTAAAAGCAGTTTAGAAATATAAAACAAGTTAATAGTGAACAATGACTAAAATTAACGTAAGTAAAACACACTAGATAATTTTCAACATCATATTCTTATTAGAAATGAATCGTAAAGAATCGTTACCCAAGTACTTGAATAGCACTTGGGATTGAAATGACAAAGGTTGGTGACTCTCTGCGAGCTCGGGCTAAGTCCGAGCACAACTCTTAGAACCCACCGAGCTATCTCGGGGATAAAGTTATGTTGGAGGAGTGAAAAGAAGGCTTGAGTTTGTGTGTGTTTTACAATTCACAAGCTTAATCTTTTCACTCCATCTCTTATATTATTTATACATGTATGATTTTGACTCTTTCCTAAGTGACAAGCGACATCATACAAAAGACAAAATCTTGATGTATTTTGTCTCATTACAAAGACTATTATAGGTAAGAGACAAGACCACTTTCCTAAGTTCGGTGATGGCGGGCACGATCTTTTGCTATTCGAGGAAAGTTGACTTTGGTTGATAAGTATTTTGTCTTATCGATTCAAACTTATCCCGCCATGTCCGCTCTTTCTTGATCTTTACATCCTTGGTCTTCTACTTGAGTTTGTCTTGATGTAAGTAGTTGGAGAGGAGTCTTAGGGATTGATGAGTTATTGTCATTTCTCCTTTGAATCCATCATCTTCTTCTTGATTGATCTTCACCCTTTAAGTTCCGCTCATCGGGTGGAGACTTCTTCTTCGCCTCATCTTGAGTATCATGAAGATGACTCACCGAGAGACTATGCACTCGGTGACTGTTAGTGTTTAACGGACTAAACACTTGGGCTATTTTCTATTCAAATCCTAGATTAAGGGTTTGGGTATTCTTGAACCCAACACTATAGAGTTATGGAATTATCATTGACAAGCGACTTCATACCTTGCTTTCTAGAAATGACAAGCGGCGCATGAACCTCCAACTCGTGCCTCCTAGGCATTCCTCAATCTGCTTAACGAAGGCATTCCCTCAATCATTTAACGATGAAACTTGAAAATAGGAAGGTACCAACACACTTTCCACGCATGAACCTCCAAAATTCCTCTTGTTGGGTTTGAGGAAAAAAAATCCTTTTGTGTTGTGTGTTTTGAATCTTTTTGGAGGTACAAGGAAGAAGAAGGTAAAGCTTGTCTTTTATTTTGTTTATCTATTTATTTTTAATTTTATAAACAAGCAATTTACGATTTAGGGCTTTGATGTATATTTTATTGTCATTTTATTTTATAAGTAACTAATAAGTGTGAAATTGTAAGTTTAAAACGTTTTTTATTTCAAGTTTTATTTGAAATGTTTTAAATTATTATGTAATGTTTTTAAATTATTAATTTTATTTTTATTATTATTATTTTTTGTTTTTGTTAAAATGTACGAGAAAAAAATAGATTTTCGATCGTCTTCTTGTGCCTAAAAGATCGTCGTATTCGAGAGAAAGCTAATATGATGGGAAAATTGCAATAATTGTGATATATTCATGGTGTATTTGTTAAAAATAGCGATAGCGATTAGCAATAACGCATTTTCAATAAAAATGTTTAGTAACGTGGTTGTAGTTTTAATTATAATATGTAAAATAGCTCTCAAATGCTATTTCATAGAGCTTTGAAAAATGAGGATTCGAAAAAATAAATAAAGCTACATGTTACTTGCCAAACGAGCATTAAAATCACAACTCTCAATCTTCACTGCTCCTAAAAACACCTCCACTTTTGACATTCACGGTGCAAGAGGAGGAGTAACAAAGAAGGCGCTTGATGGAGTAGATACCACGACATCCACGCAGCCTTGCTCGGTGCATTTTGTTTTGTCACAACATTTTCTGAAAAATAAAAGTAGTGTATGGCAATAAAACAACAACCTAAACAATCATACTTTAAACTTTAAAGCCATCATATACCTCCAACATAACCCCAAAACCATTATATTTCAAACTAGATAGGATTTAGACTAAAATACACCGCTGGTCCCTAAACTTGGCTGGAAGGATCGCGATGGGACGAACCTCGCCCTTTTCATCGCCACAAGTCCAAACCTTGGCCATTAAATGCAGATTAGTCCCTTGACCAATAACGCCTATGTCAGCGTCTCTTTTACATTAGTTATTGGAGGTATTACGAGTCCTTTCACATTTATAACTCAACCTAGTTAATTCTAACTCAAGAACTATTCCACCAAAACAAAAAGGGATATTGTTTGAACAAATAATATCGGTGTACTGAGTCCTCACCACTTAAGTATGACTTCATAAAAGTCAAGCGGTAAAGAAAGTAATAGGTCACGAAATTTATCCGGGATTAACAAACAAATTTATACATTATCAACTACTTAGCTAGTTGACTTATAACGATCAACTATATATAGTGTTTGATGAAAGCTGGAACATAAGCGATACTATGGAGACATTATCGATACATGTTAATTCTTGATTCGTTACAAAATATAAAAGATGAATTTGGGCCCAACTTCAAAGCGTTCAATCTTGAATCTTCAAATGATCTACGGTGAGATTGATATCCGAGCTGTTGAACCGACAAAACTTTTAGCCCTAAATTGATGATGTTCTTGCCACCTTGTCGCAAAAACAAGTATACAAATTACAAACATATAAGTTATGAGCTGTAGTGTTACGACAATGGAATTTAACACATGACATGGTATTCATCCTTTGAAACATCACCTAGGGTCGCCTTTGGGTGAGCGATTGCTAGGACGCAGTTTGTAATCTTTTCTTTGCTCAGAAAGGGTGTCTTAACACCGCTTGAAACATCTGCTGATGACACCCCAACCCTTTCGACCTTCCCTCCAAGTCAAAATCGGGCAAGTTCTCAACATCAAACCACTGCAAACTCAACCATTTGGCCTTCCCTTCCCATCTAAACCTCGCTTAAATTCTTGAACAACTTCTCTCCTTTTTTTCGGGCAAAACCTCCTCTTCATCAACCATCTTTCCTTTTCCTTTTCCTTTAATTTTGTCTCTTTTTTAGCTACAACCCCTTCTTCGTCCTTGATTACTACACCACCTTTCACTCTTTGTGTCTGGTTTCACTCCCTGCATTTTTTCTTATCTATCCCCGCCATTGACTTCTAGTCCTAAAGGTGTTTGACTAAGCATCCTAAAGTTAGCATCTGCTCTACCCAACCCACAACTTCAAAGCGATGTTTTTAAGTAAAATTGTGCTAACTTTTGGGGCTTGTGGGCTCTGAAGATATCAAGCGACTCATTTGTTTGACCATTCCAAACAAAGTATGAACATCAACATCGGTATGAATCAAATGCAAACCATTTTCTAGGGATTGTTTAGGATCACGGAAAAACAACGCCCATTTTGTTCATTAATCTCGATAACACATTATCAAGGCTTGAACTAAATATATCCCTATCCTTTGGTAAAGGCACACAGATTAATTAATGAACCTCGTTCATACACAGGTGGGCTATAATCAAAACCCATTATAGTGGATTACGAGCAGGACCTCACCTTCTTCTTCTTCCTTGCATCCTTAAAAGTGGAGCGAATATGCTTACATCCTTCATTCTTACTTTTAGTTTTTTAAGAATGGGTTTGACTAGATGTGTGTTTGATGCGTGAGTGTGGATGTATGTTAGGTTTCGTTTTGATTTGGTTTTGTTAATTGGGTGGGTTATTATGATAGTGTTTATGGTTTCGGATCTTGTTAGTTGGGTTCTTTTGGTGATTCCCAACACATTAATTGTGTATAAGCGTATCAAGGAAGGCAAAGGCCAAGTTGCGGGGTAGTAGGTTTAAAATGTCACACTTGGTCCTCAATTTGGCGATTAGCCGTTTTGCACTTAAAATTCCGCGTATTTTTCTCACACAAACTTGACTTTTCTCTGTTTACTAACTTCACAATTAGTCCACGAATTTGGAGCGTCCGGTTGTTTTGGTATTTATTGGTTAATACACTATACCAATTGCATACCAACAATCACAAGAAACATATCCTAAGAAAATCTCAACAACCTCCCGATGGTGACTTCCACTACTTGAAGAACTCGGTAAAGCTTGAACTCGACTACATGTTTGACTCGATTTCTCTCTTTTATCGAGAGAAAGCGATAAGGACATCAAAATTGCTAAAGGACTCCAAAACACTTTGGTGACTTGATTCGGGTATGAAGGAAACCCGAGAATACATCTACGAGATCGAAGGCTTTGAACTACGGTGATGAACTACAAGGTTATCGAGGATCTTATAGCAGGAAAAAGGCTAATGTCTTGAAGGCGTTGGAGATAAGGAGGATGATCTGTATAACACACTCACAGGTGTGTGACAGGAACAACTTCCTTGATGATCTTAGGAAGTGTTGAGAAGGAAATGCTATGGTTATGTTTTCCCTTTTTTTTTGGAAAAATATGTACTGAATATTTAATGTTTAATATGAAGTTAATGAATCTATATGTTATGTTCTAGTGTTTTAATTTGTTAATTATGTTGTTAATTGTTGTATTCGTCTAAGAGAGTTGTTATATCGGTTTTGATTGTATTGGGTGTTGGTAGAACTATGGTCCTTAGTCAAACATATTTAGAGTGTAGGGGACACAGGTTTTAGTCCCCTATCCTGTCTTGCGTTAACTTATAGCAAGCACTTTATTCTCACATTTTACCACAAATTTGAATTCAAATACATAAACCCAACCCTTTCAGAGAAATTGAGTCAAAATGGGTAAATCTAGAGCTCGTAAGCAGTTAAATGCTCAATTGTCAAGCTGTTGGACATAATAAGTCTAAACATCACAAGGATCGGTACCAAAACCAACAAAGGAAAGTAAGGTTCGAGGTAGAAAAAGGCATTGTGATGGCAGAAGGCAACAAGTATTCATTTAATTGTCATTTGCATAACGATTGTTCTAGTGTGTTTACATTCTAGTTGATGTGCAAATGTATTACTTTTGTAGTGGATGGATGAAGACGATATAAGGAACACTATGGAACAAGAGTTTTATGATGCTCTTTATGAGCAAGAAGAAGAACACACAAATTTGGAGGAAGATGAAGAAGCGATCCGGGTTGGATGAAGAAGCATTCCATTTGTTTTGGAAGAGGAGAGCATGTACAAAAGAATTGAAGAGGAATGGGAGAGGAAAAATTGGCTTGAAGATGCAGAGTATGAGGCGACTTACTATGGAGTGTCGTGGAAGAGTTATATCCAAGACATCCATATGTCTTGGATAAAATTCACGCTCTGAAAGGCACAAATTCAATGATTTCGAAGGTTGTAGGCTTCTACTCTTCTAGCCATTTGTAATATCGACAATATTATGTTTGAACATTTTGTTTTTTTTGTTGACTTTATAAGTTGACTAGCTTGTAAAATTTATGTTGTCTTTACTCCTTATCTACTTGTTCAACAACCACAACTCCCTTCTACTTATATAATACATCTTAAGTCGACAATTGTTTATCATACCAACATATTATCACCATGGATGTAGAAAATGGTTGTCAAATGGTATGCATTGATTGTTGGGTTCAAAGGAAAAGCAGGTTGGATTGACCTTTTTGCTAGGCGTCCACCTTATAGAGCTTTCATGTGGTATGTTTGTCCAGTGTGCCTTGAGATAAGGGGAAACACATCCTATACTGGTAGCGATGGTGTTACCAGGGAAAACACAACCACAGGAGATAGTGGTGGATATGTGATGGGTCTACATATTTGTGCACCTACTATTGTTGGTGCATCCTTGGGCAATGATGAAGAAGACAGTGAACCACCTACAACTGAAATAACAAGTGGAGAGCGCCCAAGCCAAACACCACGTGAAGCACCTGCAACTGAAAGACCAAATGGAGAACGCCCAAGACAAACACCACTTGAACCAACTGCAACTGAAAGACCAAATGGATCACCTACTAGTCATTTAAAGCGGTGAATTCCTAGCAAGAAATGCTATGTTGTCTTCGGTCTAAATGTAGCTTAAGCGATATGTTTGTGTGCTTCTTTTGTTATAATAATTGAATTTTGGTTACAATTTGAATCTATTGACTTTATAAGTCAAACAAAGAGATTTTAAATACTAACAATTGGTGTGGTTCCTCTAATATTTTGGTTTATGTTGACCTTATAAGTCAAAATGGGTTTTCCCAACACCCGCTAAGCTGGATATGCAAGTGCAAACCACAAAATGAAAACAACATTTCAAATTATACCTACACCACCACCTAATTATACCATATGAAGCAAAATATACATGTTAACAACTATCGTTTTCGGTAACCATCATCGACAAAAAATATACATCTTCATTACATCAACAACTAAAAATAACGAGTGATCTTCTTGATGGGAGGCTTTTTATTCATGGGGAGACTTGAGGTCCTTAGGGAGGCACATACCACTCATTCCTATTTGTCGGAGCATCCCACAGCCGCTACAAGACCAAGTACAACTTTGGGAGGCGGAAGCCTTGGGCCTTGGAAGCTTGGGAAGTGGAACCTTTGAATTAGTTGTCTTAGAAGACATGTTCCACACTCATCATCGGATGTGTGCGAAATAATGATGACATCAACTTCATTTCCTTTCACGTTAGTATCGGAAAGATAGACAAAGCGAAATAATCGAGTTGACCCATTACAACTTTCTTAGCTTGTAAACATTCACTCTAAAGTCTAACCTTTCTCGGACTCCTTATTCCCATATTTTTCCCACAAGTCTTCAAGTATCACATCGGCAATGTCATCTCCTATATCCACTTATACCCATAAGTAGCCATGGCATAGTCAACCATATCGTCGAGATACCTTTAGCTTGCTATAATCCTCTTTTGTGATTCGACACAGCTCGGTTTACATCAAATAAATTGGAGTTATTTATGCTCCTCCCTTAAAATGGCAATAACACAAATACAAAAAAACCGACTAACCTTTCATCACTTGAGCTTCTTTTCGCAAATCTGCATAAATCATCAAACATTTCATCGGACATTTCATCTTCTTTTAACCAAGTATCCCATATTTTGCCTTCACATATTTTACCATCTCATCGGTTACATACATACAAGTAAGCTCCTTATGCGCCATTGTTAAAGTGTGTGTGAGGGTTGTGTGAAGAAGGAGGAAGCGATCAAGATGGTATCTGAAACCGTTTCTCGAATTAACTAGGTTGAGTTATAAATGTGAAAGGACGTAATACCCTCAATAACTAACGAGAAAAGAGCGTTGACATAGGCGTTATTGGTCAAGGGCGAATCGGCATTTAATGGCCAAGGTTTGGACTGTGGCGATGAAAAGGCGAGGTTCGTCCCATCGCGATCCCGATAAGTTTCGTATTTTAGTCTAGGATTTTAGGTGCTACATTGAATAGGTTGTTGTGTATTTTAGTCGTATACAAAACTTAGGGTTGAAAATTAATAAAGGTCGACACGGTTTGGATGTCCAAAACCGATTCGTGCATCACTATTACACGGGTCTAACATATGACACGCGTGTGGAAAGACCGTCTTGTCCAACTTCTTATTACACCTGATGTAACTCTATACTTAGATGACAACAAAAGAAAAGACATATTACCCCTTGTAATTTTATTTTAAATCACAACATTTTCTTTAAAAGTAAAAAAAGCATAGTACGTAATAAAACAAGAAGCTAAGACAGCCACCCTATAAAAGCATCATATACCACCACCACCATAACCCCAAACACCATTACTCTACATTTGAAACTAGGTAGGGTTTATCTTCTGCATAGGTACAATTCTACCTCAAACCTTCCTATGCATCTTTCATGTTCATTTTCATTTTCATGTTAAGTCAATATAGCACAAGCTACAGCTGTTTGTTCTTTGTTTACCGACGACGTCACGCTGACGTCATCATCGTAGTGTGTTTTTTTTTTTTTTTAACCAAATTTTATATGAGAAAATTATTAAAAAAGTTCTTTCTTATAACGGTTTTTTTTTTTTTTTTTTTTTTTTTTTATTTTCAAATTATATTTTTAGTACATTTTCAAATGTTTGTAAATTTATTATGAACCTGTAACTTGTGTTATTTTGTTATTTAATCCCTGTAGATTTGGTATTTACATTTTAGTCACCAGATCTGAAAATTTACATATTAGCCTCTCAAGTTTGTAATATGCCACTTTCGTCATAAACTTATTGGTTGGTTATGTTTGGCGACAAGCTTGTAGGAACATTTAGAAGCCTTCGAAATATAATGGTTGCTTGACAATGAGTGTTTACCGTTTTGTATTTTGAATGCTAATAAAAGAAGCTGTTGGCGTTAGCGATTAGTGTTTACGTCATTTTACATATATATCTTTGGTACCAAACGCTTTATAAAACAAATAACTACTGTTAAGCAAGTTGTAGGAGTTAGCTATTTGTTTTATAAAAGCGTCTCGTACCATAGTTGCCTTAGTTGTAATTATAAAGTGTAAAATGTGGTAAAAGCTAAGCAAAGCACTAAAGGCTCCTTTTATTAGCGTTTAAATAGGAGCTTCTAAACAAAAACCTATATTCTAAACGCTCCAAAAAGCTCGTCGCCAAACAGAGCCATAATTAATAGAGACTTGTCTTCAAAATTTTTTGATACTCTTTTTGTTAAAAGTTTCTGTAGTTTACGTTTTGATCTCATTCTGTGAATTTTATTATTGTTTGATGGTAATATTTAAGCGATATAGTTTGGATTTGGGAACTAGCTGTTAGATGAATGTATTTTAAGTATATTGGTATGTCTCTTAAAACAAACATCATGTGCTTTCAAATGGTTCCTCGTCCGTGAGATGTTGAAATTGTTAGTATACATGCTAAATACTTAGTTTATGAAATTGAAAAAGCAAATAACATTTTCATTGAGTATGAATTCATACTTGTTTGATATTCTGTTTGTTAAAGGTTCCCGTAAATTACATTTTGATGGTACCAAATATTTAAGCAATATTGCTTGGAGGGTGTGCATTTAGTAGTTGTTTGATGAATATAGTGTAGTTTGACGTTTAGCGTTATAAGAAGGCTCTTAGGGCTAAGATTACTACACGAGCTTCATGCGTTTTTCGATTGAAATTGTGCTTATGTTATTGTATGCATGCTTGACGACTGATGTTTATGCTATGCTATATAGTTATTTGAATGGTTTGATATGAAAATTCGAAAGTGTCGAATTATTTAGTTAATTTGGAACCACTGTATAAGCAGAGTCCTACAGTAGTTGATTTTAACAGCTTGGAAAAGGGCTGTTTTGACGAGGTACCACTTGGATCACTGGGAGATACCGCAATAGAGTTTGTTTTGACCCGTAACGGTCTCGTATAGACACTCTTGTTAACGACATCAAAGTTTTATCCCACCTTTGATTGATTGGATCAATGATCCCCTGTGGGCTTGTAATACTTTTTAATTCCTTTTATCTAGCTTCTTGCTAGCTTAATGATAATGTCGTTAAAAAAACAGACTCGTGCTGTAAGGGTTGGTCCAGTAGGATAATGGGAATTGAACTATAGTTGCATATTTTAGAAGAGGAACGATAAACGCATTAAAGTGTTGTTAGCGGTAGGTGGAACTGAAAAATGTCATAATTTCTGAAAATGAAAACGTCATATGAGCAGAGTGTAAAATATGTCAATCAAAAGAGCAGAGTGTAAAAAGGAATGAAAAAACTTTCTGAAAATGAAAACGTCATATGAGGCAAAAAGCGCTTGTAGTCATGTGCTGTATAATGCTTGTAAGTTAGCCTTGTATGCAATGACATGAAAAATGTCATAATTTCTTCACGTTTGCTAGCATTTTATTATGTGGATATTATAGTTCTGTTATCTTGTTTACTTTCATGGATAATGATTGATTCAATGTTGCATGTAAAACTTTCTATCTTATGTTTCATAAATTCCAAAAAAAAATATTAAGTTTTCATATGTTTCTTGTAACAAGCAGGTAGAACGAACATGCCACAGAAAAAAAATTCCAAGGCCAAGAAGACCGGGAAGTGTCACGTGTGTGGGGACACAGGACACTATGCTCGTGACTGCTTAGAAAAAAAGTCAGGTTCTGAAGAAGTGGTGCTTCAGGACACAATCGGGAAGTGTCACGTGTGTGGGGAGACAGGACATTATGCTCGGGAATGCAAAGACAAAAAATCTGATACTGTGAAAGTGGTGCTTCAGGACACAACCAGGAAGTGTCACCTGTGTGGGTACACAGGACACTATGCTCGCGACTGCAAAGAAAGAAAGTCTGATTCTAAGAAAGTTGGGCTTCAGGACACAACCAGGAAGTGTAACGTGTGTGGGGAGACAGGACATTATGCTCGGAAATGCAAAGACAAAAAATCTGATACTGCGAAAGTGGTGCTTAAGGCAATAATAGGCTTTGGGACTCGATCCAACAACAAGGCCCAAGGCTGGTACTTGAATTGTGGTTCTTCAGAGCATGTTTGCTACTCTAGGGACATGTTTGTGGACTACAAACCAATGAGACATCACGAGGTGATTTTGGACAACGATGATCATCTTGATGTAGCTGGAATTGGTACGGTGGTGATTCGATTAGACACAGCCAAGGTGTTGACTCTTTCAAATGTTCTTCATATCCCCAAAATCAGTAAATGCTATGTATCTGTCGCCAAACTCGATGATCTTGGATACATCACGTCTATTGTGGATGGGATAGGTGTCATTACTAAGAGCCACGAGGTCATAGGTAAAGGTTATAATTTAGGGAATTGTGTGTATCGGTTGAGCTTAAGGGGAGATCGTCCTATGAGGAAAGTGTTTGCCAATGAACATCCAGTTCCAGCTGCTGACAAAGCTAATGATTCGGGATTTATCATTACTTTTGGGGGTGGGCAATGTGTCATTAAGCAGGGTGATGTTGTCGTTCAAAAAGGGTACAAGGATGATGTTTTATATAAGATGGACTTTATGAAAGAACCACCCCCACTTGCCAAAGTAGTGCATCATGGAAAGATAGGCTTGTTGATGGGCAATGAACACCCAGAGTTGACCAAAGCTCGGGCTCGAGGGTGGTACTTGCTTGCTAGTTGCACAATGCATGTTTGTAACTCGAGGGACATGTTTGTTGACTACCAACTGGCGACTGATCATGAGGTGGTTCTGGAAGACAAAAGTCGTGTTGACGTGCTCGGGTATGGAACGGTGAAACTTCAGTTGACTACTGGTAATGTTTTGACTCTTGAAAGAGTTTTTCATATGCCTGCAATCATGAAGTGTTGCATATCCGTTAAAATGCTTAAGCAGATGGGATTTAGCGTGGGCTTTGATGATGAGGGATGCTATGTGAAGAAGGGTCAGGAGATCGTGGGAAATGGGTTTGTTGAGGATGGATTGTTTCGGATGGGTCTCGTTGATGAACATTCAGGTGGAAATCAAGCGTGAGCGTGGCTGTTTAGATTGTCACTTCCGCTACTGGTAGTTTAGTTTTTGTCCACAAACTTTCTTTAAGTGCATACTTTTGACTTCATGTATGCGTATTGAATCTTAAGTTGTGGTTATGTCGTAATGTCTTGCTGAATTTAATACTTTTGCTGAAGAATGATGTTCTGTATCCTTTTGTGCCTGTTAATCCTTTAGCTTCTTTTCTTGCCATTATATATATACCACAATGCATCGCTTATGTTATGCATATGGGAGGTTTGGTGGCTATAAAGAGGTAGTGCCTTACAAACTGGGTGCAATTCAGAATATGGATCTGCAATAATTAAGTGTAGTTGTATTATGAGATGTTTAATGTACATCTAGTAATGTTAAAAAGTTAGGTTAAAAACTCAGGTATGCTTATCGTTTGTCATTGCCTCAGTTTATACTAGTTACATAGGTGATTCAAAGATCAATCTAGTATCAATAAACAACAGATACAGATTTTGTTATGAAGGTCATTAAAATGAGTGTGCTGATGATATATTGATGTGTTGGATTGATTGTTTAGATCTTTGCATGATCTATATGAGATGTTTCAACTTTATGTTTTAAGCTATCATGCAATGTGATCTCTATATGGTTGCTGATTTACGGAAGGAGGCGGTACCTCAATCCAGTAAATTTATTAATCACAAAAAGTTCTATATTTAGTGGTGGAACTCACATCTCCTCTAAACGTCCACATTGATACTTGATTTGTCCCCAATTTTTTTTACAATACAATGATCCTACATTTTTAAATTGTGAAATTTTAAAATAAAATTTTAATTCAAAACATTTATGAATTTTATGCTAGGATCGTCATTCTTACATTTGTGTGGGCTCTTCATCGCTAGTCATAACTTTAATATATTCTTCGACATCTATATATTGTTACATTGTATATTTCTAGTTTTTAAGACATTATAGAGGATTTATTTAATATTTCCAATATTTGTTATTTGCTTGTCAAAGATTTTTTTTTTGGCAAAATTTGATGTATTGAAAATGAATCACAAAGGATCCAAACGATGAAAGACTTTTGAAAGATGAGTAGTTGATGAGGCTTGCTATTATACATTGGGTAAAAAGATTATTTGATCCACCTTGTGAAACAAGTCAAACAATATCTTCAAAGTATATCAAATTTTCGGTAACTTGTCACTTTTTTAGCTTCTGTTGGCCAATTGGTGATGACACCTTGATTTTGACCCTTCTTATGAACAGCTAGCTAATCATGTACTAGTATGTTGTAAAAAGTTACAATCGATAAGGAGTATATGTTAATAAAAAACAACTTCTTATTTAGCAAAACTTAATAACTAAAAATAATTGTTTTTATATTCGTAGTCTTAAGTTACATTTAAAGTTAAAAACATAATAATTGAGATACACTATAGTGAGCAGTAGTAAGACCATGGGGTATCATGGCATGCCAAATTACTTTTTTCGAGTCAACTCGGTAACTCAAGATCCTCCCTTTAACACTCACACATCAAAACACCCTTCACTCATAACATGCCATTTGAGCCCCACCTCCCTAAATTTTATTTTCTTTTACATTTTCAAACCAACTTAATTTCATTACTTCAAATAAAATACAATCTGAAACATAAAAAAAAAAAAAAAAAAAAAAAAAACGAACTTAAAAAATACATTGACTTAATTTTGTGGAGGTTCTTGAAAATATTTTGCCATTATTGCTTCTTTTTCTTGTTAATGACCATGGCGTGGTGTTCAAGCAACCCGTCGGTTTTAAGCATAAGAAACTCAATTCTTTACACTCCATTATTGCGCGGTCTTTTTCCTTCTTCATCTCGTGCAGCGACCTGCGGCTTCCCGTTCGTCTAAATTCCTCTTGTAAAGTCCCGATAAAGACTCGATTGACTTCCCGATGCTCGACGTTGTTTCGATTTGGTTTTTGGGACGAGGTCTCACAGGGGACGAGGTCTTGTATCATCGCCGAATAGTTGGGTGAGATCAACGGATCAATCGGTTGGGCGAGTCCCATTTGGGGCGTGTTTTTAAGACACGCCACGCGTGTTCTTGAGTAAACTTTTTTGTCCCGCCTTTTGACTCTTCACGAAATTGGAGCTTTGCACGTTCCAAAAGATCAACCTCACTTTCCCCGCTTTTACCATTACGTTTTAAACGCTTGTAAATACCGTTGAACTTTTGGCAATTACCATTCAACGTAGCCCACTTCCCTGTTATCATATCCTTTGTACGATGACAACCTTTTGAAGCCTTGTTGAAATCGTCCGTAACTTGCCACCAAAACGAATCGTCGGATCGATCAGATCCAATCTCGTTATTCTCGGAAACTTCGACCCAAGTCTCACATAACAACTTTTCTTCCTCCGGTGTCCAATGTTGTAAAACCCGTGTCGGTGCCACCACCTCGTCCAGGTCCACGTCTACGTCCAAGTCCAAGTTCACCGTGGGTGTAGTTGTTTTTTTTGTGGTTCGTTTTCCTCTACGTCGTTGTTCACGGGCTTTTGTTGTTTGTTGTGGTACTTTGAATTGTGGTTCTTGTTGTTGGAATTGTGTTTTAATAAAAAAACTTGTGTAAAAAAACTTGTGTAAAAATTGTACTCCGTAGTTAAAATGAGGTAACATCACTCTTTTATATAGTCACACCAAAATATTAAATGAATCTTATCTTTTTTACCAACCCACCAAATAAATCACTCATACTTTTTTCAATAACTCATACTATACAAATAAATAAAGCACTCAATTTTTTTACCTACTTACCAAAATGAATCTTATCTCATAAGGATTCTTATCCTCTCATCTTTTTACAAATGAATAAAGCACAAACACCTAACAGTTTTGACCAAACCGAGATATCTTTTCACCTTCATAAAGCAATATCTTCTCATCTTCCTTCATAAACCAAAAAATGAGATATCCTCAAAAACAACAGTTTCGATCAAAAAAAAAAACCCAAGAGTTTGATATATTCTTAAATTTATTCAAATGAGAATCTTATCTCCATAAACTACAAACACCCATTTTCTCATCTAGGCTTCTTAAATTTATTCAAACATGTGTTATTCAACCCACTGATGTTGGTGGCCATTTTATGATAAATGGCGATTTGATGATGATATGTGCTGATGATGATATGTGCTTCTTGATGCAACTTCTTGTTGGATAATTTTTGAAAAAAAAGTAACCGTTGGTCCAACGGTTTGATTTCTTTTTTGGCCTTTTCCTCCTTTCATCCACGCCAATTCGATGGCAACGCTTGACAAGATTTTGAGAAGTGATGGTATCATCACTTGAAGATAGTCTGCGCCAATTTCTTGGCACATAGGATTTAGCGTGAATGTTAGCCATGGTACCCGTGGTCTAATGAATAAAGGATTAAGCTGTCTTTTTATAAAAGCATTTGGTAACGTAGCAACTCTCAAATGATCAACATTTCTAAATGTTACTTCATAAAGTGTTGAAAAATAGCATGCCGAAAAATAAATTAAGCTATTTGTTGCTTGCAAAACGAGCATTAAAATTTACAACTCTTAGCCCTCACCGCTCACCACTCCTAAATGCTCATAAACACTTTCCTTAATTGTTTGGGAGCAATTTAATTCAAATGATGAGTTTATTGTGAAAATATAAATATCGAGTTAAGATACTCGCGCGTTGCCGCGAGTTTTTGGCTTTAAGTTTTTATGGAAAAATTATGAGAAATGAGTATATGTACTCATGGTGCTACCGACGTCATTTTGATCCCACGTTATAAATAATTACCATTATGTCAAAGTTAGCTCCCCCGCAAAGCAATACATCAAAATGACGTCATTTTCTGAAGGCCAAATACCCATCAAAACTACTAAATTGTGCAGAGTTGTTGGTAATATGATTAATATGGCAAGAAAAATAGCGCAATTTTGAAGGTGTATAAAACAATGTCGTTTTGAGTTTTAAGTTTTGTGAGAGGATATCGAAGGCCAAATACTCATCAAAATACTAAATTGTAAAGAGTTATTAGTATCGATTGTAATATGACGAGTAAAAGCAGCGTAGTTTTGAAGGTGTATAAAAGCAGCGTTGTTTTGAGTTTTAAGTTTTGTGAGAGGTAATTTACTTAACATAAAATGTGAGATGTAATTGGTGTAGACACCATTTTCAAAACATCAAAGAAAATTGGTTATGGATTTTAATGTTCTTAATTTCATAATATTGGGAAGCACGTAGTTTTAATGCTTGCAAAAACAACGGTGTTTTGAGCTTTTGTCGTTTCATGTTTTGTGAGGATAGCGATTATCTTTTGATACTAACTTTCCGTTAACTTAACATGTGTAACCGATTGGTTATCATAAACACACTAAAACCAAGATATATGGGTCGAATATTTGAAGATGTTTAGAGAAAGAAAGTAAGTTGGGAACTTCTAAAGAGAGAAATGATAGATATATTATGAAGCTCCAACCCTCTACCTTGGAGGGTAGAGGGTATTTATAGTTTTTATAAAATACGCCTCCTACGGGCTGTGGATCAGGTATACAGTGGGTAAAGACCCGTCCATCATCCACGGTGTTACTTAACTAACTAGTTACTAGTGACTAAAAGTCTAAGACTACGAGCTTTCTAATGCTAACAAATACCGGAGGTGACCGAGTCTTTTACTTTTGGATTTACTAAATCCTAACAATCTCCTCTAAGGAGGTCACCCTTTAAATACATTTTGAGTTCTAGCATTCTATTACAAGTTGTTGATCTTCGCGCGTAGTCTTTGATTCTTCAAAGTCCATGATCTTTGTACTTGATGGTGATCTTTGAATGTTCTATGACTCGGTGATCTTTGAGCTTTCTTTGAGATCATCGGTCATAGTAAATCTCGGGATCATCCTTTGTTGTTATGCCTCCATGTGATATTGTGACTTCGGACCGACATACTCACAATTTGTTGGATAATAATATTTTGCATCGAGTTGCGGAAACATTGCTTAAGGTCTTTAGATTATCATGATTTCTTTAAATGTGAGTGTGAAATGTGAGCATGTGGTTATGGATTGACTTCTCAATTTCCATCACCGCAATGTCATATGTTCCTTCAAACAACGATTAACAATAAAACACACGAAAGTGTCTTTGTTCACTTCGTTGAATATGGTTGCAAGAACCACGGTTTTCCGTTGATCGATATAAATATTGCTTGTGATCGGTAGAATTCGAGGAATCTCCTTGACGGGGTTTCGCAACTTGAGCTAGCCATTCTCAACCGGGCGTCTCAAAGTAGACAACACGGGTGAGTGAACCGTAATTGAAATTCAGCGATTGATGAGAAATTGATTTGAAAACAATCCGTATTCTTTGAGAGAGAGTTTTTGCAATCGACGAGAGTTTTATGAGAAAAATCAAGTTTCAATAATAAAGACTTTTTGTTTGAAACATTTAAGCGCATTCGATGTGCTAGAAAATCAATTGTTGAGCACATCAAAAGGTTTTTTTAAACAGTATACGTCAATCCATTTCCTGGAACAAGGTTGATTCAAAACTGAATCGCCCCATTGTGAATACTCTACCTGCTCGTCACCAATGGCTCCTCGTCACCAATGGTGTTGTTGGCTAACTTCGGTTCTAATGCTCGGCGTTCTACTCCTTCTACGAAAAAGGTACACAAACCGTGTGTTAATACAAATAAGCCGTAAAAACGTTTATTTATATTTTACGATCTTCTAATGTTTTGTCGATAACAAACGTAAAATCATTTTAACGAAACAAATAAAATACGTAAATGGTTTGAGGCAATAGTTTACTAACACACTTACGTTTTCACATAAAACACTAAACAAGTAATAGTGTTTTCATGATTAAGTAATACATATGTACAACAATTAGTGTTTACAAATTGAGTAGATATATACATAATTACTATGTATTATAATGGGTAGAAGTTTAAGTATTTGACCCATTGACCAAATACATTGAATGTAGTTGAGTATAGTCCAAAGTCCATGGCCCATACCCATGGAGCATAACCCATAACTCATTGCATGACATCATGCATAAGTCATAAATGGGTATTATCCATGACCCATGGAGTTAACCCATGACCCATGGACTAGATGCATTGCACCTACTAGATACATTGTATCTACTTGGATACCCATGGTCCAAAGTCTAGGACCCATGACCCATAACCCATGACCCATGACCCAAAACCCATGGGCAAAGAGGAGCGTCCCACGGTTCCCCCAGTTTACACTGGACGGATCCCTCAAGTAAGGGATCCGTGGAACAATAGCAATAGTTTTTCTGTAAATAGTGAGTCATTTCTTCATTGTAACTCACCCCTTTCACACATATTTTCTCTGTGTGTTGTAAACTCTCAAACCACATATCCATGTGATCTTTCTATGTAGTTTTGTGTTTGTGTGATTCTCTAGATTCCTCTTAAAGGCGAGATCACCACCTCTTGAAGTCGAGCAAGCTCAAGTCCATGAGTTGCCTAGCTTCGTCATCATCAAGTCTGCTAATGGTATCTTGTTGATAGTTCTTCTCTTTCCCATTAGAAGTGTAGTGTCGAAGACATAGTTGAAAGATGTCTAAAGGGTCAAGACAAATACATTAGTAAAAAGTGTCGAAGAGTCAAAGTAAAGGCATTAGTGAAAGGTGCCGAAAGTCCGTGTTGAAGGCATTAGTGAAAGGTACCTAGAAGTCAAGTCAAAAGGCATTAGTGAAGGGTGCCTAGAAGTCAAGTCACAAGGCATTAGTGAAGGGTGCCTAGAATTCGAGTCAAAGGCATTAGTGAAATGTGCATAAGGTGTACATTCGATATGGTGTGTCGATGTACAAGATAGATTTGTATTGGGTCAAGGGATATTGATATCCTTGTTGATGTTGTCATAAGGAGTAGATCTCCTTTGGGATAGGAGTTGTGTAATGTTGGGTAGTAGTTCCACCTTTGTAAATGGAACTCGGAATCTAGCCTTGTACCGGATAAAGTGTAGGCGACATAGTGATAGGTTTGGTTCTACCTTGTGGAATAACCCGGTGTCTAGCCTTGTACCGGATAAAGAGTAGGCGACGTTGTGAAGGCTTCTCCACCACAAGGAGTTTGTGTTGTGTAGTGATTATGAACTCTCGAGTAGGTGACTCGGGAAGTGGAGTAGGGCAAGGAAGGTGTCCTTATAGCCGAACCACTATAAATACTCGCGTTGTGGTTTTGTGCTTCTTACTCTTTATCTTAGCTTTTATTTATCTATACGCATGTCTATCAACATCCAACACACACATTCAACTAGATTAACAAAAGTAGATCTAAATAGTTTAAAACCAAGTTTTAATCTGTAAAACTATTCAACCCCCCTCTAGTTTTCTACAATTGGCATTAGAGCTTCGTTACCAAGTTTTTTAGAGTATGTTAATTTGATACGATCCGTGTATAATTGAAAACTATAAAGAAGGTCTTTTACAAAAACAAACACCTATGTCTTAAAAACACTTTTGTAGGATGTTGATTAGATGACAATGTGACAACTCGCAATTTCAGGTCATTTCTCAAGTTTTACTATTTCATCATTTATCGTAAACTGGGTTTACGAGTATCAAATTCACGTAACCGTAATGGTTTAGCTGTGAATTCATGATCATATCATCGAGGACATTTCATATAGACTAAGTTTAGTCTACATTTCATTAGCATCATTATCATCATATTAGTTCATGCATGGTTTTGCATTTTACGTTAAACGTATAATTCTCATATTAAATAAGCGTTATCGCGTAATTAATTATTTTGAACAATTGATCCGTTACTTCCAAAAATTATCCGATATATTTTTATACTCATATTAAGTTTATAAAATAATATTATGAGTTTACCGGTGTTTTAAATGTATTTTGTATATAAATTGTTATATTTATATAATTACGATGATTTTCTTAAATATTACGATTATTATTATTTCACTCAATTTTTGCAAGAAATGTATTTTATAGTTTTATGATCTCAATATATTTTATCTTGACCCGTGAAAATTTATTTTTAACTAACGCTACCCTATATACTCAAATGTGTCTACAAGTTATCATTGATCTTCATTTAACTTTACTAAACATTATATTATACAATAAAAAAATGTATTAAGCTATGACTAACACCCCTTGTCGACAAGGGGGTGAGTCATGTGGTTTATAAAATATCTACTAAGTGTATAATGTATTATACTTCTAATTCACAAACACTTTCACCTCATTTATTCACAAGTAAAAGATCAAAATCTCTCTTGCTCTCTTCTCTTGCAAAACCGGCCAACCTAAGGAACCAAGAAGATCATCATAAAAAATTTCAAGACAAGGTTTTAGCACACTAGTATCACTCTTTGTTTAAGATTTTGCAATATAAACCTTGGGTGATTAGGAAAAATCCTTTGTTCTCACAACCTCATCAAGTTACTAGTAAGCATTCATATTCATCATAATATTTCATATTCATTGTTATGGTCATTTCATTTTATTTGAGAAAACATGCAAGTCTCATGAGGTTTATACCACTTTTCATTGATTTTAAGAGTTATGTATATATAAGTCATCCTATAATTACTCCTTGTTATATATTATTTTGGTGATGTCTAGGAACCCATGACACCCTAAGAAGGTGTATGGTAGGATTAGAATAGCTTGAGTTGTTTTGAATGGGTTAGAATAGGTTTGGCGAGAAAAACTCATTTCGACACGTTTTAAAAGGGTCTGTCCTTATTTTCAAATCTGGAATTTTGACAGTGAATAAAAATTTTGGCTTAGATATTTAGAAAATACACTTTAAAAGAAAACGTGGCGCTTGAGCGGATTAAAGCGGGCTATAACGAAGAAGTTATGAATTTTTCAAGTTAGCGGCGAAAACTATAAATTCGGAAATTTCGGCATGTATTGTTTATTTTGTACGAGTCAAAATGAAACTTAGGCGTTATAAATCATGTCGACTTGTCAAAATATGTTGGTATACTTTGATACAAAGCTAAGGACCTTTAAAGCGTAGAAAGCGGTTTGTAACGATTAAATTATACGTTTTCACAAAGTTGCCGTAACTTTATTATATAAGAAAAACTATATTATTTCTAATAGGCAAATATTATGGCAAAACTAGAGACCATGTTGAAGGTTGTTTTAACATCGATGTAGAACTTTTTATAAAGTGATGTCTTCTAATAAAAGTAAGTTCGCCAAGCATATTTTCCAAAATGTCCGACCGTTTGTCTAGCGGAGTTGTAATGAATTAAATACGGTTACTCAAACTTGGCCGAAAACCATCTTTTAAACTATACTTAACCTATATTTTCTTTGTGATCGAGACCTCTAGGATGGAAACTTAAACACTAAAACTTTGAGATAATGATACGAGCTTCCTAAAACCGTTGAGTTTGTTTCCTAACGCTCGACGTGCACCATTTTACGACTAGCTTTTAGAGGCCGTTTAGTCACTTTCATGGAAATTTCAACGACATTATTTTACTACTAAAAGTTATAAATTCGTAATAAATCATTAAATAACTATTGTAGGATGTCATTTTGACGTAAATACTTGCAAAGTAATTTAAGAATGGTCAAGACGTCAAAAGAGTATTTTTCGACGAAAAGTATTATTTTCAAAAATTCACAAGTGGTATAGATATCGTATGAACTGTATGCATAACATTACATCATAACTTATTACATATCATATCATTCATAATAGGTCAGTTTCGAGATTCACGCTACATTTGATGTATCCACTTTTGTCATCATAATCATTACAATGGTGAGTTTTCATAGCCCGATTTATTCAAGTTTTACTTATTTCAAACCTACGGGGGGAGAATACATTGCACATCATTTTTATTACGATGCCAAGTATATCAAATTCATTACACTGCTTAAGTTACCTCATTGCCAGTTAAATGTCCCCATTTCATAAACATGAACCGTTAATTTCATAGAAGCGTGGGTGAGTGGATAGATCTATCGAGGGTGACACCTCCATCCGGGTTGGCGGATTCCAACCGGACGGATGCATTTCATTTCATAATCATTATTTGAGTTGTTTGGCAAAACACTGTTGGAGCGAACATCATAATCGGTCAAGCTTGATTGTCATGTGCTTAAGCAATTGTATCATTTTGTGACATCATTGTCATACATAATTTATACTTGTGGTAGTCGTATTAACATTTACATAAACTCTATGAACTCACTCAACCATTGTGTTGACACTTTTAGCAATGTATTTTCAGGTAACTAAGGCATTTACTTCATGGCATGCATGTGGACATATCATAGAGTCGCGGTGACGACGCGTCTCACATGGGATTTATACACTTTAAAAACATCGTTTGACTTGTACCAAACCTATTTTCCGCACATAGTAACTTTCATTTGGGACCTATCTTTGTAACTCTTAATGTTTTAATATATCAAGCGGTGTTCTTTTCAAACGACACTTTAGGTCGTTCAATATAACTGTGATTGTGATGCTATGACATCAATCCCAGAATTCCATTCACCGCAACCGTCGGTAATTTGGGGTGTGATGAGACAACAATATTTTTTTCTCTTAATTTATCTTACTAAACTGCACTAACCTTACTTGTCATTTTGCTTAGTTAAGCTCATGTTTATCAAGCCATAGGAATTGCTTGGTAACAAGATTACCTTCCCTAAGAAGGTATCTTAATCACGAAGGAACCGAAGTTGTCTATTGACATTTTTCTTGTCAAAAGAAAGACACTCATAATTACATTAGAGGTATGACTTCCTACTTATCTTTAAATAACATTAACTTAAGAATAAGTATGTTTACATAGGAACTTATATGATTATTTTCTTTCTTCACATACTCATTTATTACACATAGCTTTGTTAGGAAGCTTTTCTTGCATCGTGTTACTCTTCCGTTTATAGTCTAGGTTTATAAACATGTGTCTTATTTTACTTAATCCAAAATCAAATCTTTCTAATAATAAAACAAAAACAAATCTAAAAATTTCTCCTTCCCATAAATACTTCCTCCGATCGTCAACTCCACCAAATCCTCATTTTCAAATCTTCCACTTTCAAAATTACCTCTCATTCAAACTTCATCTTCCTTCTCATCTCATCTCATCTCAAATCAAAATCAAAGTAAAACTTCATCATCATGGTTTACATTGCCTTCCGATCATCGTCTTGACACTCATCGCTCTCGTGTTCCTCATGATCAAGTTTTCTTGTGGAGACATGTACTTTGTGTTGTTAATCTACATTGGTGTTATATACCCAATCCTTTGTATCGTCCTTAGCATTGAAATAAAATATTACTAATGTTTTAGTTTATCTAATTTATTTTCATAATGTGTTTGTCATTTCTTCTACTTTTTGTCCTTCGTACATTTGGCCATTAGATATCTTAGAAACCTACAATGCATGCTTAACTAAGTAAATATTGGCTAAAATACATTTCTTTTATAAACCTATAAGATGCAAAACCTATTTTTTCGTTAAAATCTTTTACGTCATTACGGATCCACGGATCCCTATAGTTCAACTAGCGGATCCTCTTGGAAGGGAACCGTGAGAACAGTGGGCGGGAGCAGATTCGATGCAACATAAAAGCAGTTTTCATCTTAAAAGATAAATCCCACTAGAATGTTAAATACTAAGTGAGTTAATTGTCATTGTTAATAGAAATCTAGTAAAAGCGTTAGGTAGTCATCCTTTTGCTTTAATGCGTCTCATCATATTCTTTTCACTTCCATAGGTCTCGTCATGTCTCATGAGTATGAGTTCGACTTTTCACTCACTTATGTCTACATTCCTAACATTTCTCTTGAGCCCAACACACCGGCAATCATGTCGTGGGTTCAATAATCTCGAAACTCGTCACTTCCATGAAGGACTTATTGTCGACACACCTCTACTATCGAAGAAGGTATCAATACCTCTTTCCGAACCATAGGACTAGAAGGCCTTCTCGAATTGAGAAAATCTATCCAAGGTTTGTATTGGAATTCTTCCGTCAAGTTGAACTCGTTCGTAACGAGGATCGATCTCTATCTCTTTGGTTTTGGATCAAAACCAAAAGTTTGTTTTAACCCTTGGGCAATTTGCTCACATTCTTTGAATTCCAAATCATGGACAATGTGCCTTCGAAGATTGGTCTCTTGATTATCTCTTCAACCATCGTGAAGAAAATAGTCCATATTGTTCACACATACCTTCCCTCAAGACTTGACTCGCATGTTATGCAAACCTCGACCTATTACTCGATCCAAACATAATCTATACATTGGATATCCGAGATGAGTTTAAACCTCTCGCACTCATCCTACGTGAAAATGTTTGGAGTCTTAGGAAATCGAAGTCGTGAAAATTCAAAAATCAAAAGTGGAAAAATAATTGGGACGGAAGGAGTATTTTTTGTTTCTCTTTTCTTTCCGTTTCAATAAAAAAACTAGAGTTATCTTTGAGTGTTCATATATTACTATCCATGTTTGTAAGATTTTTTTTCTTTTTTCTTTTTTTAATAAAAAAACGATAGTAATTATAACTATTTTATTATTTTATCTTTTTAATTAAAATTGTGTTAGTTATTCATGCCTAATGTGCATGGCAATTTTTGAGGGTGCGTAAGGTGTGTGATCACTCGGGGTCTTAAAATTTTAGGGCTTCAAAATTTGTGCCGTTAATAATTATATCATGTGTCGACATATTTTAACGAAGAAAGCAGTATTTTGATAAAAAAATATTTTAAATGGGTAATATGTTAAAACGTTTTGATAACGATTGTATTATATCTTATAAGTGGTCACCCTTTATATATAACATTACTTATCGAAATGTCTCATTATATAATTTAAATACAAGACCTTCAAAATTTTAACAATTCATGAGGCGATCACGCTAATGTGCATCAAATGCCGGGTAATAATTACTATTTATTAATAAAATTTATAATATTTACCAATATGATAATTTGTTCATTTTTTAAAGACACTCATTTTAAGATGGAATACACAGTCATGAAAAGCTAGTGATTTATCATGCTTTATGTGTTTTCAAGTTGATTTATGAAATATTTCATTAGTCTCAATAATTTAAGACATAGGGTATGTTTGGTACGGAGGGTGTGAAGCTTTTGGGCGATGAGCGAAGCGATGAAGCGTTTGATTTTTATTAGTCGTTTGTGAAAGAGCGGTGAAACTTTCCTATTTTTAGGAATCTTCAATTTTAAATCTTCTTTAAGAAGGTGAGCGATGAATTACTGTAACTACATTTCACATTTCTTCATTCATTATTTCATTCTTTCGCTTCATTACTATAATTCACATTCTTTTACTAAACACACCATAAGAACTACAAGATTTACAAGAGAATTTTACCTTTGTACCATTTATTTATCTATTCTATGATTTTACTATGATAATGATTTCTTTAGCAAATATAATATTAACGGAGATGAAAAGTTATCAAGCCATAAATTTCCATAAATTAAAATCAAAAGCTATAAATGGAATTAAACGAAAAAAAAAAAAAAAAAAAAAAAAAAAACTGCTTTTTAAACTACAGTACTCCAATTATTACCCACTACATAACCCCCACCAATCACCATAACCGAAAAGCCTCTAGAAAATTCTTCCAAACAGAGTGTGTAACACTAAAAATCGGAAAGTTTCATCTATTTCAATCACAGGTATATAATAATCTACTTCAAATCTTTCAATATATGTTTCTGCATTTTTATAGTGTTGATGATCAGTCAACTTTATATAATTAATGACCTTAGAAGAACTTTATACGGTCTTTGTTTAAGCTTATATGCGGCTTATGACCTTATTTATGTTTCGGTTTATATATCTTAAGCCCCAATTTATAAACTTATATAAGCCCACAAGTCTAAAAATAAGCCAGAAAATTGGGGCTTATGAAATATAAGCCGAAATCAAATACGCTCATAAGCCCACATATAAGCTTAAACAAACACCCCATAGCGGGCTTATGGCTTATTGGTTTCGGCTTGTGTTTTATAAACTTATTTTTGTGGCTTAGTTGAAACTTATATAAGCTTATTATGTCATAATAAGCCATAAAGATGGGGTTATGCAACATATGCCGAAGGCCAAACAAGCAATAACCCCGCTATATAAGCTTAAACAAATACTCCCTAAGTACCTTTAAATTGTGACAAAGTTATTTTAGTGACATGTCTTTGTTTAGCGTGTTTAAAAAATTATTATTTTTGAAGGTTGCATGCAATTATATGATATTATTTGGTTGATATGAATTTTTTACACAACAACTACAATTGGATTAGGGATCGTTGATAGAAACATTGCTATAACTACAAATACAAATGCTTAGTTATTATCGAATTTGAAGAGTCGAGATTAAATTTCGCTAGAAATAGGCTGGAAAAATCTTCGCTTGTTGGACTGTCCTGTGTTTTTTTTTTTTAATGATTTGACTTGATTCATGAAACCAATGAACTCCCGTTAAGGTTTACCCCTCATAAGTCATAATGGCATGTTCAGTATGAGAAGGATTATTAGTGACAGTGTAGTCTAGAGCACTGCAAGGCATTATATTTGAGAAGTTCATTATGATTTAACTAGTGCATTTACCGCATGGAATCTGTTATTTAAGACACTGTATCTGGTCTGCCCTGATTTTGTGAGATTTTCTTTCTTATTTAAGCTCTGTTACAAATCGTGTTAAATCTGAATATTTTTGTTTAGAGAATTCTAATATTTTACAAGTGATAATGTCTGTCATGTATAGAAGATATGAATGAAACAAATAATTTTAATCGTAAAAACCAAAAGGAATGAAAACAAACAAAACTCAGTGAGAAATTTGGAAACATTCTAAATGGGTAAAAGCTTACTTTCATATGCTAAAATGGAAAATATTCATGGGTTGAAAGTGCTTGTTGTGTGTTACAATGCTTACAGCCTTCTATCCTGTTTTTATTAGTAGAATAAAAGGATTATCAATGCAACTTCCATCTTTTAGTTGATAGCAATGGAAAATTTTACGACAAGTCAATGCATGAAACATCTGTTAAAATTGTTTTGACTTTTGTATGCAGTTTGTTATGCAAGCATTTGATCTTTGTTTGACTTGTTAAAATTTATGTTCTGATGTCTGATGTAATCTTAGGAATCAACATGCCACACGCCGACACTGAAAGGGTGGTGCACAAGGAAACAATAGGCTTGTTGGTTTGCAATGAGGATCCAGAGTTAACCCAGGCTAGGGCTCGAGGGTGGTACTTGGCTACTAGATGCACTGTGCATGTTTGTAACTCAAGGGACATGTTTGTTGATTACGAACCAGTGACTGGTCATGAGGTGATTTTGGACAACAATAGCCATGTCGATGTGGTTGGGTTTGGAATAGTGATGCTTCCATTAACGACAGGCAAGGTTTTGACTCTTGAAAATGTTTTCCATATTCCCACAATCACCAAGTGTCTCATATCTGTCGTCAAACTTACTGATATCGGATTCGTGTGTCTTTTGTGGGCGAGGAATGTGCCATCTATAAGGGTCGCAATGTCATTGGAAAAGGGTACAAGGAGGATGGATTGTATCGGTTGAGTGTCTTGGAAGAAAACTCGGGTGTGAAAGTGGTGCATGATGAAATTATAAGTTTGTTGGTTGCCGATGAGAGCCCAGAGTTGACCAAAGCAAGGGCTCATGGTGGGTCTTGTCTAATGTATGCACGGTTCATGTCTGTAACTCGAGGGACATGTTTGTGGACTACCATCCATTGAATGGCCATGAGGTGAAGTTGGAGTACTGCAATAAGCATGTTGAAGTTGCTGGGGTAGGTACAGTGAAACTTCGGTTGGCCACTGGCAAGGTTTGGACTCTTAGAAATGTGTTTCATATGCCCAAAATCATCAGGTGTATCTTATCCTTAAGCAAACTTGGTGACACCATGATTTTCGGGAATGGTTTCCTTAAGATTGGTGATGAGGTCGTGGAAACAGCATACGATGAAGGCGGATTGCTTCGGTTGAGTGTTGTGGATGAATGCCAAGATGCGAATGAGGGGTCCGAACAGTGATATTTCAGATAATGGCATGCTAGTTACTACGTGGTATGTTATTTGGTGTTTTCCTTTGAACTCTTCTATGATAGCATGAAATCTAAATAATTTGGAAGGATAGTTTTAGTAGAGCTGAGACTCACTTAAAAGATGTATCTGCTATTTTTAATTTCCTTTCACGTCTATGAATGTAACTCTGGTTGCTAGCTATGATATTATCCGTCCGTATGTCTCGTGCTCAACTACAAAATCTAAAGATGTGTTTATACTGGTGGACTGATAGCAAGCAATAAACATTGTTTTATATTTTGAATTGTGTACCAGGCTTTATAGTCAGTTCTATACTAATACTTGCTGAATATTAATTCCGCTGCAATTTCATATATTTGGGAAATGTGAGTAAGCCAGAGCAAGTATTACTAACTAAACATAACGAAAACAAACCTATTTCTTTTTGGTATAACACAATTGTTCATTTTGACGGTAAGCCTAGTTGTAACCGAAGAGGATGAAATTATTGAGTTCCCTTGGTCCAATTTGGATCAATGCAGCAACAATTTGCTTGATTCTTGACCTCAAATCATCCTGAATGTGACTGAGCGGTCTCCTTGTTACAAGCCGTTAGGATATCACCCACGATTGCGAAAATGCCCAACTACGAAAACCTCAAAGTTCTGCACACATCATGCAACATCTCATTAAGTAAACAAACCAACAATAATGCTTTCAAAAGAAGCTAAAAAATGTAATATTTTTACCGTGGGTGGGTTTTTCATGGTATACAACCATGGATGGACCACATGTATCTTAAGGGTGTGTACGGCTACACCGATTTTAAAGCTACAGTGCAAAAGATTTCAAACTGTCGTTTTTGCTATGTGCAACCCTAAAATTTTTTCTACTTTCGTTTCTTATTATGTAACTTTAGTTAGCTTAACGTTTCTTTTGTGCAACACCCTTTTAAAAATCCTGAGTCCGTCCCTGTAATACAACCTTTTCTTTATATATAGGTATTCTGATTGTAAAAATGTGAAGACTATTCTCCATAGACAGAACTTCTCCTGATCGCGTATGTAATATCTATCTACCTAATTTATTTGTAGAAGTGCCAATTTCACTGTAGTCTTCAAAAAAATGCTATGTGGCACCAAATAGTTAGCCAATATTCAAGCCATTTGATGTTTTATATCCTCTTTTGAGGTCTCATTAATTCAATTCAGCAATGCACTCATTTCTTAACTCAATATCCTTTCTCACAATAAAACCAAAAATGTGACCGCTTCTTCAAATCAAGGATTAAACATGAAAAAAAAAAAAAAAAAAAAAATCATTTTCTTCATCTTCCTTATAAACAATGTTATTTTTTCCTTTAAAAACAGTTATTGTGAGCTGCTTTTAAGACATTTAATAAGTTTGGATGCATTGTGAGTTACTTTATGTTATGGTTTGTAAGTTGCTTTTAAGGCATAATTTGGGCATGTACATGCCTTCTAATTTATGCACAATTGAAACTCTCTTATGTTGACTTGCACTAGTCAAACATTTTATTTTGAATGCTTTATTGGTATATAAAGGGTCATCAAATATCAATTATATTGATTTACATAAGTCAAAATTAGTGACACTTAACAATTTAATCTTTAGTTGAGTATAAAATCATAGCCACCATACATAACAACCAAAGTTTTTCTTTGACTTTTTAAGTGATCGAGCTAAAATACCCATTATATATCACTAGACAAACATAATACCTAAAGTTTTTCCTTTGACTATGTTATTCAACCGAGATCAAAATATAAAGGAGTCTAATTAACCCATTCACAACAACTAAATGAACAAGTATTGAAAAACCATTAATAAGATCATTCACATTCACCCACAAAGATCGTTCCAAAAACAGGGATCCCACATAAACATACCCAAAATACAAACAACCTAAACTACCACATTCACAACTAGCAGGACCCACGTCCCCAACCATCCTAGAAATACTTATAACCAATAAATATCATAAAACAAGCAATGACCAATACATCTTCAGCTTGTTCACCAATGTCTCTTGCTCCGTAAACATCAGAACATACTCATTAGGGTCCTTTCGAGCGCTTTTCTAGCCTTAAGAAGGTCGGAATCACATCAACACCTCTTTGGCACATGGGGATCCACCCAACCGAATGTACCACGTTAGAACACTAAAGCATCTGACAACACACACTGAGTCACATTTAATAAAAATAACTCCTCTAATTTCGTATAACGAGTCTTACCACGTTCGGCGACAAAAGAACCTTCTTTACGTATTTCGGTCGGTCCGGGATGTCTTAATTTTGCCACATTACCGCATTCACAGATAACCATTCTTAAAGCTATGTTCTTTAAGTGTGTGTGTGTGTGAGTGAGTGTGTGTATGTGTGTGTGTGTGTGTGTGTGAATTTTGATCGATAGTAGTAAATTAATCGGTGTTGGTAGCTTATATAAAAACAAATGTTTTGTTGCAAATTATGTCCATGAAAAATTGGTTTGTTGGGAAACCAAATCCAAGTGGACTAGCACTAGCAGGAGCAGGTGTAAAAATGGCGGGACAACTGAAATGACGAAAATACCCTCACGTAAGGACTTACAAACGGGATTTTTAACAATTTTTAGTGAAAATGATAATAATTGCAACAAAGTGTGAACACCAGAGACATTATTCGCTATTTAAGTTTTTGAGGTGCCTACGGAGCAAAAATACTTACCACGTATATATTTTTTTGCAATTTACCCTTACACTTATGTAAATTGTGATTTATTAAACCGAACATGTTTCTCAAATGAATTATGATTTTTCGGAGATTTGGCAAAGCAGTGGGCACGGGCCATGGTCTAAACAGTATTGAGCTTAAATTGGCATGGGCCAAAAGAGCACATGTTATACGAACCGCTTTAGAAAAGACCCAAATAGCGAAATAAATTGCTCAAACGTAATACCACATTTATATTTAAAAATTAAATATATTATATCTGTAAGTTTTCCGTAAAAAACATTTGTAATACTCTCAAGTTAAGATAAAATATGTGCCCGTTAATGCCCATTTAACTTTTAAATTGGTTATAAATGCTCATTTAAAAAGAGAAGGGGCAAAATGTGCCCAAATCTTTTACAAATTAGCCTAAGTTGGCCTATTTTTTTGATTTTGGACACAAATTGTCACTTCTATTTTTTCCTTATTCAGCTGGCTCATTGTTCCAAAAAGACTATGCAAGTGTGGCAAAAGAAGACAAGAATTTTGGAAAGCGAGAAATCTCTTCGTATTTGAACAAGTGAAAATTATTTAGTGTAATTTTGGAAGATCAATGATGGTGTTTTTCATTCAATTGTTTCTTCTGATGCTACTTCTATGGCGAAAACCAATGGCATCTCGCATGAAAGTTCACGTAAGTGGACCCCTCACTTCGAATCTCGTGAAGCTTAATTGCGATGCATCTTTTAAAGACTCTGTTAATACAAATATCGTCATTAAACATAATTTATATTTTTGATCTTTACCTAAGTTTTGTTAACGACAAAAGTAAAATTAATTTTTATAAAGCTTAAAGCTTGTCAAGTTTAATAGATATTAAAACAAGCTTTTTCAAACAATATCTTCATCACTCAAGCATTTACATTGTGATTAATCATATCTTAATATGACTCTAACCATAATGTATGATAGTAGTTTTTAGAATGTTTTAGTTTCTTAAAAACTAAACATTACTTATGTATTTGCATATTTCTAAAAATAGAAAAACAACACATGACATCATGTAATGCATCATGGAAATCATTGGAAGATTTCATTAGATATTTTGTGTAGATTTGGACTCTTCATATCTTACACAATCTTGCATAGATATGGTTGACTTTGGCAAGATCTTGATATCTTGCTGTCAGACCTCGGCGGCACCAAAAGTTATAACGGGCGGAACCCTTTTAAGGGGTCCGCGGTCCGTGGTGCTGGCGATGGTTTTAGCTATAAATAGCAAAGCCAAACCAAGTAGTTTTCATCCCTTTCTATCATACTCTCATACATATCTTCTCTCTAACCTTTCTAACTCGGTTTCATATCATATTAGTGATCTCTTTTGTAGCAAAGAAGATCAAGTCACATTCAAGCTTCAACGAAGTTGGAAGTCTTGTTTGTTTAGTGTTGTATGATCTTGTGTTGATTCATACTTCATTGTTGTACTAAACTATCATAATATTGTGAGTGTGAGTGGTTAGTATTTTAGTCCTCAAAATACATTATGTGTGGGAGTGGTTGTACCTTTGGAAAGAACTCGAAATTTAGCTTAGTGTCGGAAATAGTGTAAGCGAAGTGTAAAGGTTTCTCCACCGGTGAAAGGAGCTTGTTGACTAGTGAAGTTAAACTCGAGTGTGAGACTCGGGGAGTGGAGTAGGCAAGAAGAAAGAGTCCTTGTAGACCGAACCACTATAAACAACTTGTTGTGGTTTGATCATTTCTTTCCTTATTTATTCTTTACATATTTCTTACATATTTCATTAACATATCTAAGATCAATATCAATTGATCTTTCAATAAGTTTCAAAACAAAGTTTTTAATTGGTAAACTATTCAACCCCCCTTCTAGTTTTTTACAATTGGTACCGAGCCTCGTTGCTCAAGAATTTCTAAAATAATTTGTATTTTATAAACTTGAAACGATCCATGGATTACGAAAACTTTAAAGAAGGGCAATCTATGCAAAGACCACCACTATTTGAAACCAATGGATTTATCTATTGTAAAACAATTTTGAAACATATGTAAAATCAAAAGATATAGATCTTTGGTTTGTTATTGTTAAAGGGATTTTAGTTCTACAACAAAGGATATTTCATTGATGAACAAAAGAAATTAATTGCTAAAAATAAGAAGCTAAAATGGTGCTTTATAATACTTTGCCTATAAAAGAATATGAAAGAATTTTTATGTGTGAAACCGCCAAAGATATTTGGGAATCTTTGATTGTTACACATCAAGGTAATTCACAAGTCAAGGATAACAAAATTGATCCTCTTGTTCAACAATATGAACAATCTGTTATCCCTGAAGATGAAACCACTGATTGTGGCTTTGCTCGCTTTAATACTATTATTACATCACTTAAAGCACTTGATGAATCTTTTCGTAGTAAGAACTTTGTCAGGAAATTTCTTAGAGCACTCCATCCGAAATGGAGAGCTAAAGTGATCGCTATTGAAGAATCAAAGATCTCGCAAAATGTCACTAGGCGAGCTAATCGGTAACCTCAAAGTACATGAAATGGTGATGAAGAAGATTCGGAGATCATCAAAGGAAAAGGAGAAGATCAAATCCGTTGCTCTAAAAGCAAAAGCGGAATCAAGCGATGATGACGAATCTTGCTCCGGTAGTGAAGATGAGGAGTATGCCATGGCCGTTAGAGACTTTAAAAAGTTCTTTAGAAGAAGAGGAAAGTTTGTAAGACAACCTCGAGAAGAAAAGAGGCCATTCGAAAGATCGGGATGACAAAAGGGTAAAGGTGAAAGAAAGTGTTTTAGATGTGGTGATGCAAGTCATCTCATAGGAGAATGTCCCAAGCCACCTAAAAGCAAAACTCAACGAGCTTTTGTAAGTGGTGCTTGAAGTGATAGTGAAGATGATGAAGAGTCAAGCAAGGAAGAGATCGCTCTAATGGCACATGAGTCAAGCGAGGTACATTCCGACTCTTCTTATTCTTCTATTGATGATGACACTGCAAAAACAATACAATCAATTGTGTGAGCTAAGTCTAAAAATCATAACTAAAAATAAATTTTAAAAACTAAAAAGGAATTTTGGAAAATGAAGTCTATGAGTTAAAAGAAAAAGCGAGCGACTAGAAAAAGGAAAAGCAAATGACGATGGTTGTAAATCATGTCAAGAGCTTAATCTTGAAATAGAAAAACTAAAGCTACACCCAAGATGTTCTAATCGAACATAATTCTAAATTTAAAAGGTTTAACAAAAACATCGCTCTTGCCGATGAAATAGTTAAAATACATAAAACACCGGGAGACATGAATGGGCTAGGATTTAATGAGGTATTAATTCCAAAGAGTCAAAACAAAGCGGCCGAAAAGGACGAACAAGCATCAAAAGCTGCTGCGATGCAGCCACGGACGAACGGACCGAAATAAGGGTTCCGTCCGTTGGAAACGAAATGGTGCGTGGTACTTCAACGAGGACATAATGTTTGTGATACGGACCGTAATGAATTTGTCAAAGTAACAAAGAAAACCAAGGATAGTGTTAAACTAAAACCATCATTACATCGAGTAGGACTTGCTAAAATGAATTTAGATAAAAACTACTCAACAACGACATAAAACACCTTTTGCCAAACGCCCATTTCCTAAGAGTAACCACAACGTACAACCCAACTACCAACACAACGGTTGGAATCAAAACTTTCTAGACCATATCAAACTCCAGATTACATGTCATGGAACTCTTACCCATCGTTTCCATACATGAATCAAATAAATGGTATGTTTAACCCAAACGGACCCATGAGATATTAGGGACCAAATGCTTGAGTTATTTGCTTCCTAGGTATGCTTGAAAGTTGGATTGGAACCGATGAGTGGATAAAAGATAGTGGATGCTCACGACATATGACGGCAACAAAGTCTCTTCTCATCATACCAAGAGTATGACGGAGGTAATGTCACTTTGGTAGCAATCTCAAAAGCAAAATCATTGGCAAAGGTACGATCACTCATAACTCCCTAACTATTGAAAATGTTGCTCATGTAGATAGGTTAGGATTTAATCTACTTAGTATTAGCCAATTATGTGATAAAAAGTATAAAGTACTATTTGATGAAAATGGTAGTAAAATACTAAAGATGGTATCACCATAGCTAAAGGAGTTAGGAAAAATAACATATACGTCATGAAAATAGATAAAACATCTAATGACAAACTTTGTCCAACAACGTTAGATGATAGCTCATCTCTTTGGCATAGGCGCTTAGGTCACGCTAATATGAGACTTATACAAAACCTATCTTCAAAAGAGCTAGTTAGGAATTTACCAAAACTTAAATATGACCAACACTTTTGCGACGCTTGCAAAATTGGTAAACAAACCCATAGTAGTCATAAATCTAAAAATATGGTGTCCACATCTAAGTGTCTAGAATTATTGCATATGGACTTGTTTGGTCCATCCGCTATAAGAAGATACGGAGGCAACTTATACACTTTGGTCATAGTAGATGATTACTCGAGGTTTACTTGGACGTTGTTTTGAAAACCAAAAATGAAGCTTTTGATAAATTTGAAATTCTTAGCAAGAAAATTCAAAATCAACTAGGTGTTAAATTGTGTCGATCCGAGCGGATCATGATCGTGAATTTGACAACGAAATTCAATTTGGAAACTTTTGTGATACAAATGGTATAACACATAACTTTTCGGCTCCACGAACACCTCAATCAAATGGAGTAGTAGAGCGTAAAAATAGAACAATTCAAGAAATGAGTAGAACAATGCTTAATGAACAAAACATTCCTCAAAAGTTTTGGTGTAACGTCGTTGACACTTCGCATATATTTTGAATAGAGTCTTAATACGTCATTTCTTAAACAAAACACCATATGAGCTTTATAAAGGTAAAAGCCAACTTTAGGATATTTTAGAATTTTGGATGTAAATGCTTCATTCTTAATACTAAAGATTATCTCACCAAGTTTGACCCAAAGTCTTATGAAGGTGTGATGAGTGTCTAAATACTCATCATTTTGTACCATTTAAACTGCAAAACATCCGAAAACACTCGAAATGCATCAAAATGATAAAAATATCACAAATAAGTGTTTTATGTGTTTTAAATGCAAAATATCAAAATCGTGAAAAACGTATCAAGTTTGCATAATTGGCGCTTTAGTCCCCAAGTTTCAAAAGTTGTCAAAACAAACCTTTCAAAGTTCAAAATTACAAAATGACAACTTTGGTCCTCAACTTTGAAAATGTCAAAATAGTCCTCGAATATTTAAAATGGAAAATTATCAAATATTACCCTTGTACTATTAAAGCTTGGCAAGTTTG
The DNA here is from genome assembly GCA_022545495.1 of Chrysanthemum lavandulifolium. Lineage (NCBI taxonomy): Eukaryota > Viridiplantae > Streptophyta > Magnoliopsida > Asterales > Asteraceae > Chrysanthemum > Chrysanthemum lavandulifolium. Next base: position 66,178,426 of record CM040238.1, read on the forward strand.
GTCCTTGTGTTAACTTTGGAAACTTGTCAAATCAGCCCTCAAGTTTGGTTGAATTGCAAAATTGGTCCTTGTGTATTAAACAAACGAAGCGGACCTCTTTGTATTATTAACACAACCAAAACCCAAAAGAACCCCTGTCAATAAACTGTGACCCCTATTTTGAACCCCTCTTATTATTAATACGGTCAAAAATAGTCAAACCCGCCAAAACCGGATACCTTGTGCTTCTCCTCTCCCGATCCTGCAAACCGAAACCGTGAGTGGTTTCCTCCACTGACCTTTCCACCTTCCACCTCACCTCCCATTTGTATACCCACTCCCTCCACCTCCACATCCTCCCAAACTTCTTTAATTGATAAAACCGCTCATGACTTTATTGGCGCCAAATTTCCAAATGGACGAATATGAGGAGTTTGATGGATCCAATGGTTGAAATGAAGTGGGAAAGTCTCGAGGTCGACAAAGACTCTAAAAGATGAATATAAAGAAGCTTGGAGCAATGTAGAGAGTTATCTAGAGTAATTTTAGTTTATGAATGTCGTTTTAGTTAAATTTAAATTTCGATTGCAATTCTAAGCTTTCTATCACTTTGTTAAGTAATTTCGATGTAATATAAACCTATTTTCGTTTCAATCTCGATTAATTTTCAAGTTCTCATGTTTGTGCAATTTCTACCTTAAATTCTCATATTAATCTAAAGTTGTTTGTAGTCATTGTTTTGGACTCAAGAAGCTCATATAAGCTCTATATAGCTTATGTAAGCTATTAGAAACCTTAAAACTCTATTTAGTATTAAAAGAAAAAAATACCAAAATACTAAAAAATGTTGGAAAATCAAAAATCCATGGAGAAGATGATCAAGAAGTGGAGCAGGTTAATTTTGGATTGCCTTGGGTTTAGTGCTTCTTGGGAAGCTATAGGAAGTTTTCTCGGGCCTTGGTTCTCGGTTGAAAGCTTGGAAGAAATTTGTAAGCTAAATTCTTGATTTTTAGGAATTTCTTGTGCTTGTGTTTTTATACTATTAGTTTTCGATTTTATGCTTATTTAGTCTTAATATATGATATTATAAGATCTTAAATCGATTGCATGGTTTTAATCTTTGAAATCATTTGAAAATCACCAAAACGACTTTATAAAGGGATGTTTGGATTTGCCTTGTTAACTATGTTATAGAGTGTTTATGCCATTGTTCTTGTTTGATCCGTGTCACATTAGATCATAATAACTCATTGCAAGCATAAAACCAATCCTCACTTGTTAAAAGTCAAAATCATCTTTAATCTTACCTTCATTGTTAACTGTTAGGATTTTTAAGTACAAATCTCATCAAAGTAGCTTATAACTTGGTACTTTAGCTTAAATTCATCTTATTATAGCTTATTTTAACATACTCATCCATAGAATCAATTATAAGTTCATAAAAGTCAACTTATTAGTTTATCTTAAAAAGTCAAAATCTACTTAGATAGTTTTGAATAAAATAGATAATTTTATATAGGACTTAATATTAAGTTTCAAGATTTGAGCTTTTGGGATATTAATATTCAACCGCTCATCTTAATCATGGTATTTTTTATAATTCCTAATTAGCTTGTTTAATCGCTTATTTTTAGTTTCTTTTAAGACCTTGTTTGAAAATGTGTCTGTGCTGCAGTTGAGCTAGCTTCTTCATAAGCTTGTCAAAAGCTCATTAGTGAGTCTCGACTTGTGTGCTTTAGCTTTTGTGTAGCTTATCTACCCATCTCTTTAGTCCAAGTGCTTATTTTCAACTTTGTAGCTTATTTGATAAGGTGCAAATAGCTTATTGTTTGTCCCATTTCGTGTAAACTTAGCACTCGATGGTTTACAAGCTTTTCTCAAGCCTTTCATAAGCTCTCAGTGGTTCCCACAGTGTGAGCTTGGACTTTGGAAAGCTCACCAACCCATCTTGATACCTCGGTCCTTATTTTGAGCTTTTCACTATTACATAAGTTAAAATTGCTTGTGAAAATGGTCGCAAGCCTGTTTGTTCGGTAGATTAGAGTAAGTGCTTATTAGCTTATTTATAGCTTATCGGTGTGTTTATCGTGCTTTTTAGCTTCATCTAAGTAGCTTTAGCTTGTTTGTAGCTTATTTTATCTTTCGTTCGGTTTGTAAGCTTGTTTGAGCTTAAAACATCAAAATAAGCCATAAGCTCCTTGTTGAGATCATAAGCTCTCAAACCGCTTATTTTTAAGTTGTAAAATTTTGTTTTCATAAAAGTTGCTTATTATCAGTAGTTAAATAGTTTTGAAAAGAAAACCACAAAAACATCATTTTAAAAATAGTGATAGCATTTATTTAATAGAAATTAGCTTTTTAATTTTCTTTTTCAACTTATTATTAAGCACTTTCTTTTTATCATTTTCTTAGCTTTCGTCATCATAAGATATTTATATAAAAAGTTCGAATTTTCTTAGTTTGTTTAGTATTTATTAGAATTTAAAATAGTTAAAAGTATTAAATAATTAATAATAAATAAAAAACATAAAAATATCTTTTCGCTTTTAAAATTAGTTTTATAATATTTTAGATTTTTCTAAGTTATAATTTTATTTTTCCAGGTTAATTTTATATTTTCTTGTATTTAAGTGTATTTTAAATAATTAATAAATAGTAATTAATTAATAATAAATAGATAAAAAATGTAATAAATATATTTTCAATTTTAAAATAAGTTTTATAATATTTTAGATTTTTCTAAGTCATAATTTCATTTTTCTAGCCTTATTTCATATTTTATTATATTTTAGAGTATTATAAAATAGTTTAAAATAGTTTTTAATTAATAATAATTAAATAAATAGTTATAAAAATAATTTTAATTTTCTAGTAATTTTCTTTTATTATTAGGATTGTAAAATATCATTTCATATCCATAGGTGTTTTATTCTTTTATTTTCACGTTTTATTTTGTACGCTTACGTAAATTAAGTAAACGACGTGTTCACGCTTGTTTAATCGATTGTTGTGCTTTATAATTACGTGATCCAAATACAATTCCAATCAATCAATGAGTGTAATTACCAATCAAAATCCTTACAGATCATTATCCTTAGTGATCATTCTATCATCTGAACGTTTTAAGCACCATTAATCCTCCGTGGGACTTAACGACCGGAATCCACTATATTCCAAGGAAATTGCATTGGTTTTAGACTGTTTGAATTTTATTACGGTTGACCATTCACAAGTGGTTGACTTGTGTAATAAACTTGACGGTTGGGATCCAATCAAGGTGTATTTCTTGGTTATTCTCAAACTAGTAAAGCTTACATTGTCTTAAACAAAGAAACAATAATAGTCGAGGAATCGTTGAACATAACATTCGACGAAAGTCCACCTCCCTCTAAGACATCACCTTTGGTAGATGATGACTTAGTTGAAAGTCAAATGATAGAAAGTCAAGAAATAATTAAAAATGACAAGGAAGATGAACCATTAAATAAAGAGATTATAAACATTAAAGAATCTAAAAGTCATCCTTTAGAAAAGGTCATAGGACAACTTAATCAAAGAACCTTAAGGTCACAAGCCCAAAATCAGAGTAATTATTTTTGTTTTGTATCCACCATTGAACCGAAAAACATAAATGAAGCAATAAAAGATGAATCATGGGTAATTGCCATGCAAGAAGAGTTAAACCAATTCGTTAGAAATGATGTTTGGAAATTAGTTCCAAAACCTAAAGATCAAACTATAATTGGAACGAAATGGGTTTTCAAAATAAAATGGATGAAAATGGTATAGTATCTAGAAACAAAGCTAGGCTTGTTACACAAGGTTATAATCAACAAGAAGGATTGATTATGATTAAACTTATGCACGGTAGCTAGACTTGAATCTATTAGAATATTACTTGCTTATGCATGTTCTTATGACTTTAAATTATTTCAAATGGATGTTAAAAGTGCATTTCTTAATGGGTTTATTAACGAAGAAGTATATGTTGCTCAACCTCCGGTTTTACCGACTTTGAGAAACCACATCATGTCTTCAAACTCAAGAAAGCATTATACGGTCTTAAGCAAGCACCAAAAGCTTGGTACGATCGACTTAAAACTTTTCTTGTTGATAACAAATACACTATGGGATTAGTAGATAATACTCTTTTACCAAGAAAAGGAGTTACATATCATCATTGTTCAAGTATCGTTGATGACATCATATTCGGATCAATTTGTCAAGAGCTATGTGATGATTTCTCTAAAATCATGCACGACGAGTTTGAAATGAGTATGATGGGTGAATTAAACTTCTTTCTAGGACTTCAAATTAAACAACTAGAAGATGGCATATTCTTTAACCAATCTAAATATATAAAAGACATGCTTAAGAAATTTGGTCTTGAAGATTCCAAACCAACTAAGACACCCATGTCCTCGGACAATAAACTCACCAAGGATGAGGAAGGTGAATCCGTAGATAACACTAAATATAGAGGAATGATTGGTAGCCTACTCTATCTTACGGATAGTAGACCCGACATTATGTTTAGTGTTTGTCTATGTGCTCGCTTTCAAGAAAACCCAAAGGCATCACACTTAGAAGCCTTAAAAGGATTTTAGATACATTAAAGGAACAATGTGTTTAGGATTATGGTATCCCAAAGGAACGGTGTAGAAACCATAGTGTATGCCGACTCGGATCATGCCGGTGACTATGTCGATAGAAAAGTACAAGTGGTATTTGCACTTTTGTTGGACATTGTCTCACCTCATGGTTTGCAAAGAAGCAAACGGCTTTAGCCATCTCAACTCATCAAGCCGAGTACGTCTCATCCGGAAAAGCATGTCAACAAGATCTTTGGATGAAGCAAGCTCTCGTGAGATTACGGAATTCATCTCAACAATATTGTTATACTTTGTGACAACAAAGGAGCCATCGATCTCAAAGAAAATCCCGTTCAACACGCTCGTACAAAGCATATTGAAATCCGTCATCACTTTCTTGCGACAATGTTCAAAAGGAAACATCTCAATCGAGAAAGTATCCTCCAAGACAACATTGCCGATATCCTAACTAAGCCTCTCAAACGAGAACCATTCAATCTTCTTAGACTTGGTTTGGGGTTAATGGAACCAAACATGTAGGATAAACATAGCCTAAACATTAGAATAATCAAAACAAAACAATTTTGTTTTATACACACTCTTGTAGCCACGACACCAAACGACAACAAAGACGGAAACATTTTTATGGTGTCGTCGGTTAAAGTAGTGACTATGAAACAAAGCTGCTACCTACAAAACATCTTCTTCCTCAAAACCCACTTTACCAAAACGTGTAAACATTAAACCCAACTCATTATTGACACCTTCTCACCCACTAATCATTGGAGATAACATCATTGTAAGTATCCTAACTACATTTTATCTCTTAATTTCGAGTCTAGGATTCTTATTTGAGCACAAAATCACTACATGGGGTTTGTATATATTCTTATATAAAACATGGATTCAATTGGCAAATTGCATAACTAGTCATTGAAATTAGGTACTACATTATCATATTGCATAAACAAATCATGCTTCCCACTAATCAATAGATAATGACTATAAGGCCTTATTCAAATAACCAAACACCCCATGTCAAAATATTTTGAAAAGCTTCTCACTTGTAGGAAAACAATTTTCATTGTTAATACAAATGGAAACGTTAAATTTTCATCACTTGCATGCTCTTGAATACTAAAGGTATTGTATAACTAATATGCATTCGGGTATATTCAAATAAAGCCACATTGAATTAGGAGCATTTGGGTTATCTCATGGTATTTGCCAAACACCCCACTAAAACCATTTTGTGCATAAAATGAGTCGAGATAACCGCAACTCCAAATCGTTTTCATATAGGCACACACTAGAACCAAAACGTTAATTTTATTCTCATTTTTAACATGTTAATTCTTGCTCCTAGGAATAACCATGGTAGCCCAAGATTCTATGATCACAAGGATACCCTTAGCTACATTCCCAAACATCACAAAACCAAAGGACTCACCAAGAAACAAGTCGAAATCTTTAAGAGTCTAGAGACTAGGTACTTCCATGAGGTAGAACCATTCATTCCTCTTTATCGAAAATACCAATCTCCGTGAAGAGCTAGCAGCTCTTCAATTCGATTGTCTCCTTGACATCGATGAACCTATTTGTCCTAGGTTTGTGTTAGAGTTTTATGCTAGTGTCACGGTTTCATTGATGAAGATGATGAGTTTAGGCTTAGGTTTAAGATCAATCAAAACGACTACACCATCTCCTTAACCAACTTTGCTCAAGTGCTAGGAATTCCCAACCGAGGGACATGTCTACTCGGATAAGTGGTCACTCACCATCATTGATGCAATCAATGACCGCTCTCTTCCTACCAAACACCTTTAGTAAATAAGGATGTCATCCGTGAGCACCTATTTATCGAGGGAGATACAACTGAGTCACCCGAAAAGGAAAAGAAGTGAACCGAGATCCATATGGAATGGAGCTCAATGAACTTAAGCCAATTTAAGAAATGGGAAGAACTACTTAGAGCCAATGTCATTAGCACCATAGGGAATAGGATCAGATCAATGCTTTCCTTTGCCACATGCTCTACAACTTGTCCACCCGTCAACCATTCAACTTAGCCTACTACATCGCTAGGAGAATGATTGATATCCCAACTCAAGGATCGGTTGCTCTTTCGACGGATGCTTCTCACCCGTCTCTATAGAGCCTATGCCCCAATTCCACCAAACCCAAAAGGGATGCACCTTCACTATGAGCTCATCCTCACATTTTGTGCCCTTGAGTGTGAGCGAGTTTCTAAGACAAAAGGCAAGAGAGCAAACCTCCAACTCCATCATCATCATCATCAAATAGCTCCGAGGATGGTCTTCCAAACTCTCGCCTTCCACCTCATGAGTATTATGCATCTCTTCACGAGATCGAGAGAATGCATCGCGTAGTTCAAGCAAACCAAGGGATATTCAAGTGCCTTGGTAGGATGATGAACAAGATTTACAAGAAATTGGACAAGTAAAGGTCCTTTTAAGGAGTGTTTGGAACAATATATTATCTTTAATGTTTGATACAATTTGGTTGTTTTTATTTTGTAGGATGATAATATAACTAAAACGATGATGTATGCTAACAATCTTATGCGGGGGATAGCACAAGTATGCTATCAAATTTTACCCATTTTCACTATAATGTGAAAATCGCAATTTCGCTCAAAATCTATGCTCCACTATGTTTGTGTATGTGTTATTTACTTTTCCTAACTAGAAGTAATTAACGTCACATGTTTTGAGCAAAATTTCGGGTTTCGGAAATATCCCGACACTTAAAAATGTGTTACATGCGCTTTTACGGTGTCCACGGATCGACGGCACCAATTTTTGGTTCCGTCTCATTATGCTAATTGGTACCGCGTGCACACTGCAGGTGGACCGGTGGCACCCTATTAAGGGTTCCTTTGTGTAAAATTACAGTGTCGTGGATCCTCCGGTAATTTTCTCAATTTCGGTTATTTTGACATTCTAAATTACCATACATTGCTTGTAAGTTAATCTTAACTAGCTTTTACCCATATTTAGACTAGTATAACATACTTAGGCATATAAAATCCACTTCCACCAAAATTCAAAAATTTGAAAAATTCACCCAAGGAGCCCTTTTGCATAAAGGAAGGAACCAAAATTTTGGTACCTTGCAATCCGTGGGTAATCGATTATTAGGATCTTACAATCATTAGAACACATTTATTGCAAATCTTTGCCTCTTCACTCCATCCCTCTTGTATGGCTTGACTTGGGTGATATGACTAGCATTCAACCCACTTCCAAATCATTAGGAACCTCATCCTTCTATGGTTTAACATCAAATCAAACACATTTCTCCATAATTTTCACTTCTATAAATTAAGAGGTTTTACCATGATCATCTTCACACCTTCTTCATTCTCACCATCATCAAGGAAAACACAAGTCAAAATGACAAAATCTTCACCTTCAACCAAGCCTTGCAAGAAAACCGCTAGGATTAGCGTAAGGCCTTGTTGTTTCGTCAACTTGAGCTCCTCATCCGAGTCATCTCCACTCACAATCTCATCTCCATAAGTGGATGACACAAGCCTAACCTTGGCTACTCCTACTCAATCACCCATTATCATCACCACTCCACCACCCACAAAACACCAACCTCACCACCACCGCACCCTCCAAACATCAAAACACCATCACCACCAAAGTCTTCAACCTCATTCCTTTGGAGTTATTCTCCACACCTCCCACTTCTCCAAATCCTTTCTTGGAGGACTTGGAAGATTTGCCTCCTAGGCCCAATCATCCACCACCATTGCCATCATTTGGCACTATTGAGCGGATCGCTCATGAGTCTCCTAGACCCTCGTTTGACCCAAGCATACTGTTAGGCCAAGACCTCTTCTTTTCCACCCCATTCACAAAGACATCCATGGTCCTTTGTATGGGGATCAACCACTCCCTACATCAATGTCCCTCACATGAGGACATTGAGGAGTCCATGGGATGATCATCCCACAAGAGAGGAGATTCAAGCGAAACTCCAACATCTCCACAAATTCTCAAATATGGTGGATTCTCACCTAAATGAGACTATGCAAATGCAAAGTGCTTTGCTAGCCTCCATAATCACCGACCCAAACACCAACACCAACATCAACACATCTATCATTCCACCACCACAACCTCATCAACCATACTACCCCTCTAGGCATGGTTGCTCATCTTGTGAGCAAACCGCCCAAACCGTTGATCGGACCCGGGTAATGGTCCATGAATTCCAAGAGGAAATGAGGTTCATCCTCAATCACATCCTTGAGCGACTCAACGCTCTTTCTCATCCACCATCTCATTAGAATGGTCCTAGATTAGATTTTCTAAGCATTTTTTTCTTTTTTATTTTTCTAGGATTAATTTTTTTCTCTTGTATAGTTGTACTAAAACACTTCATTGTGTTCTCTTTTCATGGTTTTTAAATCATGAAATTTTTTAACTAATGAATGGTGTTTTCTATATTGTTGGTGCTTATTACATAGTGTTTGGAAATGCTTGTGAATGATGATTATTATTAACAAATTTTTTGTAGCTTTTTCACAATCCATGTATCTTCCCATTGGCACCCAATTTAGGGGGAGCTTTGATCAAGGGGGAGATAATGGCTCGAGCTCATTATACATTCCGATCGCATCTTCTTTTGTTGAGACAAAAGGGGAGAAATATATAGAACTTGGTTATATTTGACTTTTCGAAAAAGTCAAGCGCATATATTGACTTTACGAAAAGTCAATCGCATACTGACTTTCTAAAAAGTCAAACATCATGCCTCAACTAGTGAAGACTTTGACCTTCCGAAAAGTCAAACATCATACACTTGCATTATCATTTCTTTTCAAGTTCTAAAACTAATATTTTTATAACTCTTGTAGAATCTTTGTATCTTTAATAAAAATAAAATTTATATTTTGTCCTCAACAAAAGTGGGAGATTGTTAATACAAATATCGTCATTAAGCGTTATTTATATTTTGATCTTTACCTAAGTTTTTTAACGACAAAAGTAAATTTAATTTTATAAAGCTTAAAGCTTGTCAAGTTTAATAGATATTAAAACAAGTTTTTCAAACAATATCTTCATCACTCAAGCATTTACATTGTGATTAATCATATCTTAATATGACTCTAACCATAATGTATGATAGTAGTTTTAGAATATTTTAGTTTCTTAAAACTAAACATTACTTATGTATTTGCATATTTCTAAAATAGAAAAACAAAACATGATATCATGTAATGCATCATGGAAATCATTGGAAGATTTCATTAGATATTTTGTGTAGATTTGGACTCTTCATATCTTACACAATCTTGCATAGATATGGTTGACTTTGGCAAGATCTTGATATCTTCTTTGTTAGACCTCGGCGGCACCAAAAGTTATAACGGGCGGAACCCTTTTAAGGGGTCCGCGGTCCGTGAGTGCTCACGATGGTTTTCGCTATAAATTGCAAAGCCAAACCAAGTAGTTTTCATCCCTTTCTATCATACTCTCATACATATCTTCTCTCTAACCTTTCTAACTCGGTTTCATATCATATTAGTGATCTCTTTGTAGCAAAGAAGATCAAGTCACATTCAAGCTTCAACGAGAAGTTGGAAGTCTTGTTTGTTTAGTGTTGTATGATCTTGTGTTGATTCATACTTCATTGTTGTACTATACTATCATAATCTTGTGAGTGTGAGTGGTTAGTATTTTAGTCCTCAAAATACATTGTGTGTGAGAGTGGTTGTACCCTTGGAAAGAACTCGATATTTAGCTTAGTGTCGGAAATAGTGTAAGCAAAGTGTAAAGGTTTCTCCACCGGTGAAAGGAGCTTGTTGACTAGTGAAGTTAAACTCTCGAGTGTGAGACTCAGGGAATGGAGTAGGGAAAGGAGAAAGAGTCCTTGTAGATCGAATCACTATAAACAACTTGTTGTGGTTTGATCATTTCTTTCCTTATTTACTCTTTACATATTTCTTACATATTTCATTAACATATCTAAGATCAATATCAATTGATCTTTCAATAAGTTTCAAAACAAAGTTTTTAATTGGTAAACTATTCAACCCCCTTCTAGTTTTTTACAGACTCATATGTCGCTATTGAGATTGTTGCTCGTAATTGTAATGGGTCTTTGCTTCATTGTGTGGGTGAAAAGTGTCGTGATGAATCGGTTCTTGCTGCTGAGATGAGTGCCATTTGACCAGCTTGTATCCTTGTTGCTACAAATGGATGGAATCATTCTTTTATTGAATCTGATTCGCAGTCTACGATTTTGCTTGCTTCTACAAAAGATGTGTCACCCTGGTCTTTAACTTTGCGGCTCATCAAGTTGCAAAAGTTGCTTATGTTTCTGATGTAAATTTCATTTGGCTTGATAACTTTCCTTGTGAAATTACCTCCATAGCAAGGAGTGATGCTTTGTAGTGTTTTGGCTTCGACTTTCGTTTATATATTTTGATGTTAAAAAAAACTTGTTTAGTTTTGTTAGTGCAAACGTTACGACATTTAATCTATATAGTCTCTTTTTATTTTAATGATGACATACATGTAACTTTTAATACATAACGTCAAGTGCACAAGCTACTCGTAAACACAAATCATCAATGCATGCACGCATCAACATCTCTTGACGTCTCAAGTCTGAATCACTTAAGGTATGTACAAACAATATTTCAAACTTGTTAAGTGATCAAAGAATTATTGTTGTCCTTAAACATCACATTTTTATAAATGTGACAAAACCTTTTTATAAAAATAAGTTATACAATAACCTTTTTATAAAAATAAGTTATACAATTTATTTTTGTATATATAAAAAATGTTTTAAAAAATAAATTTTAAATTTGAAATCACTAGAAAACTATTTTTTCCACCCAAAAGATAGCACATACACCAGATAAACATTTCACCATAAAAAAAAACAGGAGCGTCCTAGGGACGGTCCCTTAAATAGGTGACATTCCCATATATATAAGGGACCGTCCCCCGCTCCTCGAGTTGCCTATAAATACTGGGCCATTTTCAACAGATTTCTTAACCCTCTTTAGAACAAAACTTTCTGTTCTTTCTCAATCTCTTCTTTCATCTTCTTTGATCACATTAACTTGTTTTAATCCTGTTTAAATGTGATTTTTTCTTTCTTTCCTCAAGTGCAAAGAGAAGAACTTTCGTTATCATCTAGATATGAAGTTATGTAGTCTAGTTAGTCCACGTATAACATTTGTTACATATAGACCGAGTCCATATCTTTTAATCATGTATAATATATAGATTCGGACGAGGTGTAAGTCCGTGAAGTGTCGTGTGTAGATCCGGAAGATGTGTAAGTCCGTGAGGTGTTGTGTGTAGATCGGGTAGATCGGATTGATCGTGTAGACCGTGTTGATCGTGTAGATCGGGTAGATCATGTAGATCGGGTAGTTGTGTTGATCGGGTAGATTGGGTTGATCGAGTAGATCGTGTAGATCGTGTGTGAGATTGGTACTAGCTAGATTAGTACTCGACATTTAGCTTAGTGTCGGAAAATGATGTAAGCGACGGTGTATGGTTTTTTCCGCCGAGAAAGGAGCTTGTTGATTAGTGAAGTAACTCCCGAGTTGGGTACTCAGGGAGTTGATTAGGGCAAAGAGGAGCTTTGTGACCGAACCACTATAAATCATCGTGTCTGGTTTACGCTTTCTTTTACTTATCTCTTTACGTTTTATTTTTGCATTTATCGTTTTACATTTATACTTGCATTGAGTTTAGGTTTGTGTGGCTTGTTGATTATATTGTATTGATTATATTTGTGTCATGGCATGGTATTCATATTGTGTCTATGTTGTTATGATGACATGCTTTACTTATTGCACTATACTATCTTTAGTTGTTGTAAAACTACTGGTGACACTTTTCATATTACGTCACGCTTGATCGGTCATTTGATACAGAAGTTTTAAGATTTTAAATAGGAACGTATTCACCCCCTTACGTTTCTACAAGTTTAATCCGATTCAACCAGTCGGTCCCGTTCAGTTTTCAAAATACTAAACAAAACAAAAACTCAGTTACAAGTAAGGGTGTTAAAAAACCTGACCCACTTAAGCATATTCAGGTCGGGTTACTCGGGTCAATAATTGTATTCGGGTTATTCGGGTCAACCTAGGTAACCCAAATACTAAATAGGGTCGAGTATCGGATTGAAAGTGTTTAGCTAACTCGGGTCAATCAGATTGACCCGAATAAAAGTTTTTTTTTAATAATTTTTTATAAGTTATCTATCTAAAAGAGGTCAAATAGGCAATTTTGTTACATTTTACTCATGTTTGGGTTGACCCGAACTCGAATAAACTAGACTCATGTTGACCCAAACCCGAGTAACCCGAATTCAAATAAAATCGAGTTCAGTTATGTTATTTTTAGCCTTAACTCGATTTTGACCATAACCAAATTGACCCGAAACCGACCAACACAACCCGATTAACACCCCGTAAATACTACTCTACTAGTAGTTGCAAGTTACTAACATTTCCCAAAAAGTAAAAAGCAGCGTACGGTAATAAAACAAGGTAAACACCCACACTATAAAACCATCACCATAACCCCAAACACCATTGCATTTCAAACAAGCTAGGGTTTATATCTGCTGCTGCATTCACATAACACAGGTACCATTCTTAGCTTCATTTCTTCCTATATATGCATCTTCCATTTTCATTTTTTATAACTTAATAAAATCAGTTACAGTTGTTTGTTGGATGTTTACCGACGACGTCACGGTGACGTCATCTTCATCGTAAATACGAGTATATTTTAAACAATTTTATGAATACTTATTACATGATGATCCTCATTTTGAAGAAAGGTTGACGGTTATGGACCTCAAACCTTTTTTAAAAATAATTTTATTATTTTATTTATTTAGCCCTTGTAGATTCGATATTTTCATTTAAGTCACTAGATCTGAAAATTTTATAAATTAGTCACCTAACTTTATAATATTTGTCATTTTCGATATAAATTGCATAAGTGTAACGGCTATGTTTCGCGGCAAGCTTTTTGGACCATTTAGGATTTTGTTTAAATGCTCTTAAGGGGGTGTCTGTTTAAGCTTATATGTGGCTTATGAGTTTATTTGTTTTTCGCCTTATATTTTATAAGCCCTATTTTTCCGGCTTATTTTGAGACATGTGGGCTTATATAAGTTTATCATCATAATAAACTTATATAAGCCCATAAGTCTCTAAATAAGCTAGAAAATTATGGCTTATGAAATATAAGCCGAAATGAAATAAGCTCATAAGCCACATATAAGCTTAAACAAACACCCCCTAAGAAAAGTTTGGCATTAGCAATTAGTTTTTACATTATTTTACACTTTATACTTGCAACTAGGTAAGGTACCAATTGTTAACGGACTTATGTTTACGTTTAATTAGCCCACTTATGAGCTATATCTACATTATGTTTATTATTTCATAAGGAATATTAATAATGTATATATAGCTCAAAGTCGCTAATAAGACATAAGTGGGCTAAGCATAAACATAAGTTTTTTTAACAAGAAATCACTTTTAAAACAAGTTACTACTAGCTACTGCTACTAATATCGCTTGAAGCTACTAATTTTGCCAACCATATATGTTTGATAAAACTAGTAGCTACAACTAACCATAAGCATGTTGCACTTAGCAGTACCTATTCGTTTTATATCAATATTTGGTAACATAGGTGTAGTTGTAAATATAAAGTGTAAAATATCGTATAAGCTAAGCAAAACGCTAAAGCGTGAAACGCTCCGTTAATTAGCGTTGTTGCCAAATAAAATTATATTCTAAACGCTCCAAAAAGCTCTTAGCCAAACACAAGCATAATCAATACAAATTTGTTTTTATACATGTTTGATATTCTGTTGTATAGTTTATGTTATGTTTCCGGATTGCGGAATTTATAGCATTTTTTATGGTACTGTATATTTAAGGAATAAAGTTGGGAAAGTGTACATTTGGTAGTTGTTTAATGAATGTATTGAGGTGAGATTATGTATATTGAAGTTGAAATGTTTATACTTTATACTATGATTAATAGTTAGTTTGATTGAATATATGAAGTTTTACCATGAGTGGAGTGTTATAGTGGGAGTAGGATTAATGGGACTATAGCGGTGGCATGTGAAATTGAGAAGATCTGAACATGCTTTATGTGAGGAACAATAAGATTGTGTTATGGTGTTTGCTTGCTAAATTGTCACGACTTCTTAAAGGTTATTTGTACCGGTCTTTTGATGAAGGTGTTGTGTTGAGATGAAATATATAGGCAGGTCTCTTGTTTAGCGAGACACATAGGTTCTTAGGGATAAGATCATGTACTTTCAGCATTCAATGTTGAAAATGATAGTACACGTGCTTTGTAATTGATGCTTATTATTATTATTCCAGTCATATGAAATCTATACATTGTTGATTCTGCTACTTGATCTGAAAATTTACAGATTGGCCTCTGAACTTTACAATATGACAAATTTGTTATTAATTAATTGCCTAGCTTATGATTTAAAAGAATTTGTTTTATACAGATGTGATGTTCTGTTAAAGCTCTTTATGTTTTGATCCCTGTTTGCGAATTCTATTACATTTTGATGGCACGAATACTTACACAATATAGCTGGGGAGGCGGCAGGCGTACATTTAGTGGCTGTCTGATAAATTAATGTAATGTGGTGAGATTATATATAGGTACGGTAGGTGTCTTGTTAAGCGATATAAGAAGGTTCTTAGGGCTAAGATTAATACACGAGCTACATGTGTGTGTGACTTTTTTTTTTTTTTTTTTTGACGGGTGTGTGTATTATTAGTGCACGCATCCTTGACGATTCATGTTTATGCTATGATAAATAGACATTTGAAGGGTTTGATATGGAAATTCGAAAGTGTCCAAATTATTTGGTTAATTTGGAATTATACTATAAGTAGAGTCGTACAGTAGGATTAGGTCCATTTGGATCATGGGAATTGGACGATAAGAGCATTGATAAAATTCTCACGTCTACTTTTACTGAAAGGGCAAAGTAAACTGATTGAATGGTTAAATAATACTCACTATTTATATTATCATGCATATTTTTGTAAAGGATTTTAGCATCTCCAGATGTGATAATGGCTGTCATATAGAGTGGATCGAACAATTGAACAGCCAAAATATTTTTCAAACTATGTTGATTTCCGTTCAAGGTATGCTGTCTGTTTGTCGTTAACTAGGACCAATCTACTAATTGCTTTCCCACGTAATTGTGAAAAATTTGTCAATCAACAAGACAAAGTGTAAAAAGGAATGTAAAACCTTTCTGAAAATGAAAACTGTCATAAGAGGCAAAAATCGCTTAGTCTTGTGTTGTATGATGCTTATAAGTTAGCCTTGTATGTAATGACATGAAAAATGTCATAATGTTTCCATGTTTGCAAGCATTTTATTATGTGGCTTTTATATTTCTGTTATCTTGTTTACTTTCATCGAGCATGATTGATTCAATGTTTATGTAAAAGTTTCTATTTTATGTTTCATAAGTTCTAATATAAATATTAAATTTTCATATTTTTCTTGTAACAATCAGGTAGAATGAACATGCCACATTCCAAAGCCACGAGGACTTAGAAAGTGGTGCTTAAGGCAATAATAGGCTACGGGACTCGATCCAACAACAAGGCTCAAGGCTGGTACTTGAATTGTGGTTCTTCAGAGCATGTTTGCTAGTCTAGGGACATGTTTGTGGACTACAACCCAATGAGAGATCACGAGGTGATTTTGGACAACGATGATCATCTTGATGTAGCTGGAATTGGTACAGTGGTGATTCGATTCGACACAGACAAGGTTTTGACTCTTTCAAATGTTCTTCATATACCCAAAATTAGTAAATGCTATGTATCTGTCGCCAAACTCGATGATCTTGGATACATCACGTCTATTGTGGATGGGATAGGTGTCATTACTATGAGCCACGAGGTCATAGGTAAAGGGTATAATTTAGGGAATGGCGTGTATCGGTTGAGCTTAAGGGGAGATCCTCCTGTTAGGAAAGTGATTGCCTATGAACATCCAGGTGCGATGAGTGATCACGAGTTTAATGCTGAAGTGGCCAGGATTGGTATATCGTCCCTTAAGTTCAGCCCGGACAAAACTAATGACTCGGGATTCAGCGTTACTTTTGGGGGTGGGCAATGTGTCATTAAGCAGGGTGATGTGGTCGTTCAAAAAGGGTACAAGGATGACGTTTATATAAGATGGACTTTATGAAAGAATCACCCACACATGCCAAAGTAGTGCATCATGAAAAGATAGGCTTGTTGATGGGCAATGAGCACCCAGAGTTGACCAAAGCTAGGGCTCGAGGGTGGTACTTGCTTGCTAGTTGCACAATGCATGTTTGTAACTCGAGGGACATGTTTGTTGACTACCAACCGGCGACTGGTCATGAGGTGGTTCTGGAAGACAAAAGTCGTGTTGACGTGCTCGGGTATGGAACGGTGAAACTTCAGTTGACTACTGGTAAGGTTTTGACTCTTGAAAGAGTATTTCATATGCCTGCAATCATGAAGTGTTGCATATCCGTTAAAATGCTTAAGCAGATGGGATTTAGCGTGGGCTTTGATGATGAGGGTTGCTATGTGAAGAAGGGTCAGGAGATCGTGGGAAATGGGTTTGTTGAGGATGGATTGTTTCGGATGGGTCTCGTTGATGAACGTTCAGGTGGAAATCAAGCGTGAGCGTGGTTGTTTAGATTGTCACTTCCGCTACTGCCTACTGGTAGTTTAGTTTTTGTCCACAAACTTTCTTTAAGTGCATACTTTTGACTTCATGTATGCGTATTGAATCTTAAGTTGTGGTTATGTCGTAATGTCTTGCTGAATTTAATACTTTTGCTGAAGAATTATGTTCTGTATCCTTTTGTGCTTGTTAATCCTTTATATATATACCACAATGCATCGCTTATGTTATGCATATGGGTATACTATACAGGTTTGGTGGCTATAAAGATGTAGTGCCTTGCAAACTGGGTGCAATTCAGAATATGGATCTGCAATAATTAAGTGTAGTTGTATTATGATTCCATCTTTTTTATGTGTTAAGAACTTGGTTTTACCAAGATTATCAACAGTTTAATGTACATCTAGTAATGTTTAAAATTGGGTTAAAAACTCATGTATGCTTTGTAAGTTTATGTATATTCAATGAATATAATGTTTGGTACATGATAAATATATATAGAATACAATATGGGCCTAAACACATAACAGGCCTAAGCCTTATACTAATCGACTAACACTCCCCCGCAGTTTGAGCGGGAGGAGACCGAACACTCAAGCTGTCACGAAACTCAGCAAACAAGGCAGATGGTAAACCCTTGGTAAAAAGATCGTATCACGAAACCGAGAAGGAACATGCGAACTCGAACTTGACCGGTGGGAACCAAATCACGAACAAAATGAATATCAATCTCAACATGCTTTGTGCGATCTTTGAACAGATTAGAGGACAAGTACACCGCACTCACATTATCACAATAAACAATAGTAGCATAGGACAACGGTGTATGAAGCTCACGCGATGAAATTACGAAGCCAACATGTCTCAATCTGAGATTGGCAACACCACGATACTCGACCTCAAAGACTGGAACGAGAAATCGTTGGGCGGCGTTTAGAGGACCATGAAAGTAAGTTGTTGCCAAGAAAACACAATAACCCGATGTAGACCGCGAGTGGTAAAATGAGGCTCATGAGGATCATGCATCTAATCGGCATCCTAATAAGCAACCAAGGAATCGATGGTAGAAGAAAATAATCGTAAACCATAAGCCAAAGTCCCTTGAACATACCGTAAATCCGCTGAGGAAAGCGGTAAAATGAGGCTCGCGAGGATCATGCATCCCAATCGACATCCTAATAAGCAACCAAGGAATCGGTAGTAGAAGAAAATAATCAGAAACCATAAGCCAAAGTCCCTTGAACATACCGTAAAATCCGCTGAGAGCGGTAAAATGAGGCTCGCGAGGATCATGCATATATAGACAAACTGCTTGCCAGAGATATGTAATATCGGGTCTAGTGAAAGTGAGATCTTCAAGAGAACCGCAAGACTCGATATAACTTAGGATCGAAACCGGATCACCATCATCACCCAACTTAGACTCGGCGTCAGAGAGTCGAGAAGGGTTACAACCAACCATATGTGCACGCTCCAAAATCTCCATAGCATACTTACGCTATGACAAAAACATCCCGGAAGAGTCACGCGAATCGACACACCCAAAAATAATTAAGAGCACCCAAATCGTCATAGAGAACTCCTTATGCAAAGAAGCAATAATCCACTGTAATAAACTATCGAGGAAGCATAAGCACAATATCATCCACATACAAGAGTGTGAAAAGCAATATCATCACCCCGCCGGTAAATAAATAAGAAGAATCACATCGACTCAAGTAAACCCAACAAGAAGAATATAAGCAAGAAACCGTTGAAACCATGCCCGAGGCGCCGCTTAAGACCATAAAGAGAACGCCGTAATAAACAAACATAATCCGGATGCTCGGGATCCCGAAAACCGGTGGTCGATGCATATAAACCGTTTCACCAAATCACCATGCAAAACGCATTCTTGACATCAAGTCGATGAACATGCCAATGTCGAAATAGCTAAACTAAGAACGATCCGAATGGTGCCGGTTTAACAACCGGACTAAATGTCTCATCAACATCTACTCCCTCCACTGTGTGCTACCATTGGCAACAAGACGTGCCTTGTACCGACTAAGAGTACCATCACCAAATACTTATGGTAAATAACCACATACACCTAACAATATTGACACCGCAGGACAAGGTACACAAGTCCAAGTTTTATTCTTAATAAGTGCATTATATTCATCAAACATAGCATTTCGCCAATTTGGATCATCAAGAGCATCCTTATACGACCTAGGTGAAGGAGAAACAGTGGACACATGACAAGCATACTTAGGATTAGGACGAGTAGTCCCGACACGAGAACGTGTGACCATGGGATGAATTGAAACCGGATTCGGATTAACAGTCGGAGTTGGTGGATCTTGGGAAACGGAAACGGGGGTGGGATGTTGGTTAGATGGGCTAGTGGCATTTGTGGGAAGTGGGGTGGTAATATGAGGCGCAATTGGGGAAGGTGGACCGTGTGTAGGAGAATTACGCTCATCAGTGTGGATAGTAGGAGCAGGCGGGTTAGGTTGAGGTTGAGGTGAAGCAGTAGTAGATGTAGGCGACTGTTTGATTATATTGGAGATTAAATTTGAGGTGTCGTCCAAAAATTCATACAAGGGATTGACATTGGGTATCGTGGAACCAAACGGAAAAACTGTTTCATCAAACGTAACATGTCGGAAATGATTATTTTATTGGTGTTGAGGTCCGGACAACGGTAGCTACGATGATTAGTAGCATGACCCAAAAGATGGAAGGTGTAGCATGGGCTCCAAGTTTGTGGTCGACATCAAAATGAGGGTAACAAAGACACCCAAAACACGTAAAGACTATAAGTTGGTGTAGTGCCGGTAAAGGCGGGTGTATGGGACTTCATTGTCAATAGCACGTGATGGTAATATATTCAAGAGGTAAACGGCCATGTTGAGGGCTTCAACCCAATAGTTAGGAGGAGATGAGCTTGAAACAAGAAAGTCCGAATTAGATTATTAATGGTGCGAATCATCCTTTCAGATTTTCCATTTTGTTGGGAAGTGCGTGGACAAGAAAATCTAAATTCAATCCCATTCTCGGAAAATAATTTATGAAATGATTGGTTGTCAAATTCACCACCATGATCACAATCTGAAACGACTTAATTTCACTCTTAAATTGAGTTTTAACAAAAATTACGAAACAACAAAATTTGGAAAAAACATCGATTTATTAACTAAAGGATAAACCCAAACAAAGCGTGAATAATGATCTAAAAATAAAACATAGTACCGAAAACAGACAGACTCGGAATTGGGAAGTCCACAAATCCGAGTGAATAATGTCAAAGAAGACCGAACTAAAGTAGAAGAACTAACAAGCGAAAGTTTCACGTGTTTGCCAAGTCGACACGCATGACAAAGCAGGAGACTTCTCCTTATTACGAAATAGAATTATTGAAATAACACGATGTAGCACTTCACTTCGGATGTCCAAGTCGTTGATGCCACGATCTTGACTAGTGAGATAGGCTTGAGGAATAGGATAGGGTTGCGTGACGGTATAGATCTCGGTGCTATCACACCGAGCAACACCCGACGAGTATGAAAGTCTTTATGAGAAAAACCAAATGGATCAAATTCAACGATACAATAATTATCACAAACAAATTGATTAACGGAAATCAAATTTTTACGATATTAGGAGTAATTAAAACATTATTTAAATGAAGAGGCGAAAAGGCGTAGGCAAAATACTATGTCGAGTTAGTAACAGAATAGAATGCCGTCACCAACAAAGAACAGATGAATAAATACACGAATTAAAAACATCACTAAGATTATTGACATTATCGTTAAGATGTGAGGATGCACCGTGTCCATATTCCAATTACCGAAATTAGTTTTCGGTAGAGTCCCGGTAGTAAAAGCATGTGGCAAAATAGTTTCTTGACCCGCGGGACCCGGTTGACCAGTTTGACCAATTGGACCCCCATGACCTCCTTGATGAACATGCGTACCTAACTGAATCGGGTAAACGAAAGACCCCCGTTGTTGACCTTGCGTAGCAATATGATTCCTTTGAACTCCCTGGGCACCACATGTGCATTCCAAACCCCGACCCTCAGTGACCACGCATACCAAATCGAAGCCCTTATGGGCTACGTGGACTAGTTGTGGAGCTGGTGCATAAGATGAGGTCCAAAAGAACACAGTGCATAACCTGAGACTTGTGTTGGATTAACAAAACCCGGTGGGCCTGACATAGAAGCATAAGGTGGACTCGAATAAAAAGCCATAGGAGTAGTAATATTGTGAGGCTGTGTCACGGAAGGAGTAATATTATGTTGCACACGAGGGGTATTGTTCATAGTGGGAGTCAAACCATTATATCCAAGGTTGATCAAGAGGCGTTGCAAGATTTCGAGTTCATTGTTTGTTAAATTGGTGCCAGTCATGATGGAAAAGTGATAACAAATATGTCAATCGAAGAAACAAAATGGTATTAATTAAGGATTCAAATAAAATAATAAATCGTTAACACTAATAAAATAAGAAACTGATAACAAATAAATTGTTAACACTAATAGGGAATCTTTTGTGGACAGGTGGTAACAAACTGGACGAAGGTTCACTGATTGGACGAATAAAAGAAAAGAAACGAATGTTGTAAGGTTTTAACGATTGGTTGTAATAATCGTAAGGGTTTAGGGAATCGTGAAACAAGGAAGGTCGACAACACACTTGGTCGACAAATAATCAAACATACTTCGACAACACACAAGGCCGAGAAACAATAATACTAAACGAATAAAAAAATTGCGAAAGCAGAGAGTGGACGGTTAGGGCTGATACCATGTAAGTTTATGTATATTCAATGAATATAATGTTTGGTACATGATAAATATATATAGAATACAATATGGGCCTAAACACATAACAAGCCTAAGCCTTATACTAATCGACTAACATGCTTATCGTTTGTCATTGCCTCAGTTTATACTAGTTACATAGGTGATTCAAAGATCATCAATCTAGTATCAATAAACAAACTTGATTGATTCTATTAGATACTGATTTGGTTATGAAGGTCATTAAAAATGAATGGGCCAATACTATTGATGTGTTGGATTGATTGTTTATATCTTTGCATGATCGGCTGGGTATAATTTACATATTTGATTTTTGTGCATTGAAGTACTCTTCAAGCTTGGAAATCTATATGATATATATCAACTTTATGTTTTAAGCTATTATGCAAATGTGATCTCTTTAATTCTTCATGTTACATTTTTGAATTTAATGGTAAATATGGTTGCTGATACGGAAGGAGGCGGTACCTCAATATGGTAAATTTATTAATCACAAAAAGTTTGATATTTAGTACTGGGACTCCCATCTCCTCTTACTGTAACAGGACATACCCGAAGACCTTCACAAAGCTAAGAAATCTAAATACACAGACATAAGGTCTTACTGCAAATATAGATACTTTGTAATATGTCAGTACAGTTTTACGAGGATTGTTGATTAAGTTGTTGGTTAACGACGTCTGTCGTTAAAAAGAAAATATTCTAACAAGCTCTCGTAAAACATAATTGATAGGGGCATTTTTTTTCTGGGCGAACATTGGTAACTTTCATAAACAACCTTAGCAAAGGCTGAAAAAAATATATATACATACACAATTCTTAACGTATCATCTAACGAACGTGTTTACATTGTACATGATCTACCTACACAAAAAAGATCATGAACATATCTAGACCACCAGACCTTGATACTTCTAATTGGATGACATATGAATTGCAGTAATATGGCTTGTTGTAGATTTGTAGATGCACAACTTAACTACCATATGACACTACTATAGAGTTATTGAATTATCATTGACAAACGACTTAATACCTTGCTTTCTAGAAATGACAAGCGGCGCATGAACCTCCAACTCGTGCCTCCTAGGCATTCCCTCAATCCGTTTAATGATGAAACTTGAAAATAGGAAGGTACCAACACACTTTCCTGACGGGTAAAGGTGTAATGGGTCACAACGGTATAAACACAAATGCGGAAGTAAAACCTTCGTTTGACAACATCTACCCAAACCCGTATGAACCTATGAGGAAGTAAACAAATAAGGCACACTAATCACAACTTCTAAACAGCCTCTAACAATATCAAATCAGCCCCAAATCAGCAGGTAATAAAAGTAAACAACCACACAACAAGAACACCAAGCTTTTAGCGTGAAAACCCCAACACGGTAAAACCACGGACACCTAGTGCCGCTTAAATCCACTACCACCAATAATAGAGCAATACAATCGGACCTTCTCTAGATACTAGAGGCATACAACAATCATCATACACTTGGAATAAAGCATCAAGATGTATGGAAACAAACTAAAGACAAAAGAGGAACAACATCACCAGAAATCGCCTCTGTTCCAGCCTTCATATCTCAACTTTCAGACCACTTGAGACAAATTCGACCGTCCAAAATGTTGGCCCAGATCTGTGAAGCTCTTGTCCAAAAATGGGGACGATCCAACGGTTCAATCTCGGGGATCTTACATTTTGTGGGCTGCTGCAGGGAAAGACGAACTTTCTCTCTTTTGATCTCTCTCTCTCTTTCTATTATTGTTTTATTGACTTCTATCACACACCTTCAAAAAAAAAAACTGAAGATAAGGCAGTAATACCCAAGATGGGCAAATAGACCCAAGATGGGCCTCAAGGGGATACCCAAGATGGGCTTTAATATGTTGGGCTATTAACCCTCATGGGCCAAGAAAATACCCAACAAATCTCCCCCTTTTTCTGCCTATGAGGGTGAGTTCGCCATCCCGGCGATCGAGCAACAAATCTTGAACTTCTCCCTTGCTAACGGCTTGGTCAACATATCGGAACCATTATCATCGGTATGAACTTTATTAAGTTCAAACATACCATCTTCAATAGCATCTCTAATCCAATGATACCTCACATCAATATGTTTTGTTCGCTTATGAAACATAGAATTCTTCGCAAGGTGAATAGCACTTTGATTGTCACAAAGAACCGCATAACGTTGTTGCTTGAAACCAAGTTCTTGCAAAACCTTTTCAACCACAATAGTTCTTTGCACATACATTGTCGCCACACATACTCACCTCTGTTGTAGACAAGGCCACACACTTTGCAATCTAGATTGCCATGAAACAGACCCCCGCAAAGGTCATCAAATATCCAGTGGATTTCATGTTGTCCTTATTTCCGCCATATCCGAGTCTGTAACCAACAAGCATGGGTTTTCCATTTCCAAATGTGATACCCAATTTGAAGTACCTCGCAGATATCTAAATATCCATTTAATGACTTCCCAATGCTTCTTACCGAGATTTGACAGAACCGATCGACAACACCAACTCGCATGAGCTAAATCCGCCTTGTACACACCATAGCATACATCAAGCTACCAACCCGAGGCATATGGAACTCTATCCATCTTTTCAATACTCTTTTTGGAAGAAGGGCAATCTTTATGAGTTAGCTTAAAGTTGGTAGTAAGAGGAACTAACCACTTTAGCTTTATCCATGTTGAACCGCACAAGACCTTTTCAATGTATTGCTCTTGTGATATATGCAACTTCTCGGCACCTCTATCACGGAAAATCCGAATGCCAAGGATCATTTCTTTGGCCCCAAGTCTTTCATAGCAAAAGACTTGCTCAAATCTCGCTTCAGTTGGGCAATTCTTCCAACGTTCTTGCCAACAATCAGCATATCATCAACATATAGCAACAAGATGATGAAGTCATCATCACCAAACTTCTGAAAGAAAACACAAGGATCTGAAGAGGTCTTTCGGTAGCCTTGCTTCCCTATGACCGATTCAAATTTCTTGTACCACTGTCTTGGTGCTTGCTTCAACCCGTACAAACTTTTCTGAAGTCTACACACGTATTCTTCCTTCCCTTAACCCGAAAGCCTTCAGTTGCTCCATATAGATTTCCTTATCCGGATCACCATGAAGGAAAGTCGTCTTGACATCCATTTGCTCCACCTCAAGATCGAGGCTAGCCGCCAAACCAAGAACAACTCGAATAGATCCCATCTTCACAACCGAGAGAAAATCTCATCAAAATCAATGCCTCTTTTCTGACCGAAACCTTTAACCACTAATCTGGCCTTGTACCTCGGTCTAGAAGTATGCTCTTCAGTCTTCAATTTGAAAACCCACTTGTTTTTCAAAGCTCTCTTACCCTTAGGCAACTTTACCAAATCAAAAGTAGCGTTCTCATGCAAGGAATTCATCTCATCTTGCATGGCTTCAACCCATTCCTTTTTGTGTTCATCTTCCATAGCTTCTGCATAACACTCGGGCTCTCCCCCATCAGTAAGTAAAACATACTCATGTGCAGAATAACGTGTGGAAGGATGATGATCTCTAGTAGATCGCCTAAGCGGAATGAATGGTGGCATATTAGGTACTGGTAACTCAGGATGAACGTCTTCATCTAAGTTTGGTTGCTCTTGATCATCAACATCATCAGCACCCTGTTCTTCATCATTCTGAATATCATCTCCAAACTGTGGGTCAACATGTTTAGGAGGAACCGGATCCAAGTCAATGAGATCATCATTATGTTGAGGAATTGTTTTCTTCTCAGCATTCTCAACATCTTTCAAAGTTTGATCTTCCTCAAACTCTACATCTCGGCTGCGAACAAGTTTCTTTTGAATTGGATCATACAACCTATACCCAAATTCATCTTGACCATACCCGAGGAACACACATGGCTTAGACTTCACATAAAGCTTTGATCTTTCGTCTTTGGGAATATGCACAGAAGCCTTGCATCCAAAAACTCGTAAATGACGGTATGAAACATCTTTGCCGCTCCAAACCCTGTCAGGAACATCAAAATGCAAAGGAACACAAGGGGTTAGATTAATAACATGTACCGCCGTATTCAAAGCCTCACCCCAAAAAGAAGCAGGCAACCCTGCATGTGAAAGCAAGCATCTGACTCTCTCAACCAAAGTTCTATTCATCCGCTCTGCTAAGCCATTCAACTGCGGTGTCTTCGGTGGAGTCTTTTGATGCTGAATTCCATGCTCTCTACAATAAGCATCAAAGGGGCCAATGTATTCACCTCCATTGTCAGTTCGAATACATTTAAGTTTCTTCCCTGTCTGCCTCTCAACTAAAGCATGAAACTGCTTAAACACATCCAATACTTGATCTTTGGTCTTCAAGGTATATACCCAAACCTTTCTTGAGTGATCATCGATGAAAGTGACAAAATAAGAACACCCACCTAGTGTTTTAGTCTTCATTGGACCACATACATCGGAATGTACCAGATCAAGTATGTTCTCCATTCTGAAAGAAGGACGACTCTTAAAAGCAAGCCTAGTTTGCTTTCCTGCCAAACAGTGAGAACACTTCTTCAAGTTGATATCATGCACACCAGATAACACATTCTTCTTAGAAAGAATAGACATCCCCTTTTCACTCATGTGACCAAGTCTCTTATGCCATAACTCGGTCATATCATCATTGTCTACAGCATTGACAATGCTCTTGGATATCTTTGGATGTGTCATGTATAACTTGGATTCCCTTTTTCCTCTTGCCACAATCAAGGATCCGAGAGTTACTTTCCACAAACCATTACCGTAATCATATGGTAGCCATCTTCATCAAGAAAACTGTTGAGATAATATTGAGTCTCATATCCGGGACATGTTTTACATTATGCAAAACCAATTCCATCCCCGTGTCAAACTTCAAGCAAATATCTCCAATACCAAGAATTCTTGATAACCCAAGATACCCATCCTAACAACACCGAAGTCACCTGGTGTGTAAGATGAATAATAATCTTTTCGTGTTGCAACATGACATGTAGCACCACTGTCAAGAATCCAACTCGAATCATCATTAGCAAGGTTAACCATATCATAATCATAACAAACAAAGAACTCATCTGTGGTGGTATTTACTTCAATATTGTCATCACCATCATCATCTTTCTTGTGTTTGTTCTTCTGGTTGTTGTAGTGCTTCTTCTTGTTCTCCTTTTTCAACTGTCTGCAAAACTTCATCGTATGCCCCTTTTTATGGCAATGAAAGCATTCAACATCAGCAAATTTTCCTTTGCTGGAACTACTACGATGATTACCTCTGTTACTCGGACCTCTGCTTTGACTTCTCCCCCGCCTTTCTGTGACCAAGACATCGATCGTGAAGAAGAACCTTGTGACTTTCTTCTCATTTCTTCATTCAAAATATCGCTTTAGCCAATTCCATGGTGATAACACCATCGGTGCGAGTTGGACAATGATGTCCTAAAAGTCTCCCAAGTATCCGGTAAGGTACCAAGAAGCCACAAGCCTTGAATCTCATCTTCAAACTTGATACCCATACCTGCAAGCTGATTTATAATACCCTGAAAAACATTTAAGTGATCAGTAATAGGAGACCCATCAGTATACTTTAATCTCATCATTTGCTTGATTAAGAACAACTTGTTGTTTCCAATTTTTCGAGCATATAACTGTTCAAGTTTGTTCCAAAGAGTACGAGCATGTGTCTCCTTACAAATATGGTTCAAAACATTATCATCAACCCATTGCCTAATATACCCGCAAACCTTTCTATGCAAAATAGTCCATTCTGCATCTGTTTTGTTATGAGGTTTCTCCGTAGAAAATACAGGAAAGTAGTAGTCTTTAACATAAAGGAGATCCTCCATTTTTCCTTTCCAAACATGATAATTCGAACCATTCAAACTAACCATCCTACTTGTATTAGTTTCCATCGTTCAAACAGGTTAAGTCCCCAAACCAAGAACCAAGCTCTTGATACCAATTTGACGGGTAAAGGTGTAATGGGTCACAACGGTATAAACACAAATGCGGAAGCAAAACCTTCGTTTGACAACACCTACCCAAACCCGTATGAACCTATGAGGAAGTAAACAAATAAGGCACACTAATCACAACTTCTAAACAGCCTCTAACAATATCAAATCAGCCCCAAATCAGCAGGTAATAAAAGTAAACAACCACACAACAAGAACACCAAGCTTTTAGCGTGGAAAACCCCAAAACGGGTAAAACCACGGACACCTAGTGCCGCTTAAATCCACTACCACCAATAATAGAGCAATACAATCAGATCTTCTCTAGATACTAGAGGCATACAACAATCATCATACACTTGGAATAAAGCATCAAGATGTATGAAACAAACTAAAGACAAAAGAGGAACAACATCACCGTGAAATCGCCCTGTTCCAGCCTTCATATCTCAACTTTCAGACCACTTGAGACAAATTCAACCGTCCAAAATGTTGGCCCAGATGCTGTGAAGCTCTGTCCAAAAATGGGGACGATCCAACGGTTCAATCTCGGGGATCTTGTTTTGTGGGCTGCTGCAGGAAAGACGAACTTTCTCTCTTTTGATCTCTCTCTCTCTCTTTCTATTATTGTTTTATTGACTTCTATCACACACCTTCAAAAAAAAAACTGAAGATAAGGCAGTAATACCCAAGATGGGCAAATAGACCCAAGATGGGCCTTAAGGGGATACCCAAGATGGGCTTTAATATGTTGGGCTATTAACCCTCATGGGCCAAGAAAATACCCAACATTTCCACCATTGAAACATTCATTTTTCTACCGCCCATGTGAGATTAAGAACATGTTGCCGAAACAATCTCACTTGAGTTTCTTAGACTAGAATAATGCCTAAAGTGTATTTTCTCCGTCACAAACTAAACGTCCACATTTATACTTTGATTTGTCCACAAATTTTTTATTGGGTTAATGGTCCAAAAAATACATGAACTTTCCACATTTTACTATTGTGACAATAAACTCTTAATTTTCTTATTAAAACCAAAAACTTTCTTAATTACCCTTATTCTAACCAAACTTGACACGTGGCACACTTAATCCTTTTATTACCCGATTAATCCAACTTTTCTCGTTTTAGCATTGTGGGGGGGCCTCTTTTGCCAATATTCAAAACTACTAAAACTAAATACAAAGAGTAAATATTCCATCAAAAATTCCACGATCTAACAAAAATTCCATCAAAACCAAGATGGTTGTCCATCAGATCCAAATAACCAAATTGTGTTGTTTCACTGACACTCACTCTAATTTAACCAAAGTTGTGATACCCTCTGAAACCATATCACTCACTGAGTCGTGCAACATCAACCGATTGTTACCACTCATAACATATAAGTATCTCAATCCGCAAGAGCCATTTTCTTCTAATTCATGTCAATCCTTGAACATTCTTCATGCTTTACCACTCCCTGATACAATATTCATTATATTCCTGAGTTAGTTTTAACTCAATCAGGCTCAGTATGAAAACCACAACTACACCTTCATTTGCAAACGCACGGCCTGATTAACAATCCCTGATATTAAAGCTTAGCCTAAAAAACTGCCTTAACATTCTGATGTGCAAACTCTCAATCCAAAGACCTCATTATCACTCCTGATTCACTTTCAACCTTAAGTGTCCACTGATTCATATCAGTGTAATACTTACAGCTCCCTACTCAATTTAAACATGATCAGTCTTAGCCTGAAAGCACAACCAGCACCCTCTGATCCTTAATCACTTCCTGGTTCATATCCTACCCTGATTCATATCACAAATTCATATCAAACCATTCTTACCCCGAATAACCTTCTATCAACTTTGACCCAACCCAAAATCTATGTCATTTGTCTGACATGGGTTTTTTTTATAGGGTTTTGATTAGAGGTTTTGTTGGTATTTGATAAAATTGATTAAGAGAGTGGGTTCTTCGCCGGAGATGACCTCTCTTCTGGGTTTTTTTTTCAGCTTTTTCACTGATTCTTCGTTGGAGATGTCGGATTTGCTTTTGGTTTTAGATTGACAGCATCATATGGAAGTCGTGATGAATCTGGGTTTTTGTTTGTGTGTGGCGGAT
The DNA here is from genome assembly GCA_022545495.1 of Chrysanthemum lavandulifolium. Classification (NCBI taxonomy): domain Eukaryota; kingdom Viridiplantae; phylum Streptophyta; class Magnoliopsida; order Asterales; family Asteraceae; genus Chrysanthemum; species Chrysanthemum lavandulifolium. Next base: position 66,208,659 of record CM040238.1, read on the forward strand.
TTTTTGATTGTGTGTTTGGATTAGATGGAGGTCGATGTGTTGTTTGATATGAATTTGTGATATGAATTTTTGTTAGATCCTGGAAATTTTGATGGAATATTTACTTTTTGTATTTAGTTTTAGTAGTTTCGAATGTCGGCAAAAAAGCCCCCCCAAAATGCTAAAACGGGTAAGAGTCGGATTAATCGGGCAATAAAATATTTAAGGGTGCCAGGTGGCAAATTTTGTTACAATAAGGGTAATTAAGAAAGTTTTTGGTTTTAATAAGAAAATTAAAAGTTTATTGTCACAATAGTAAAATGTGGAAAGTTCATATATTTTTTGGACCATTAACCCTTTTTTATTTACAATACAATGATCGTAGATTTTTTAAAACTGTGTGAAATTTTAAAGCAAAATTTTAATTTGAAACATATGTCCAAAACCTCATGAATTCCATGCTAGGATCCTCATTCTTACATTTGTTTGGGACTAGTCATAACTTTAATATAGGGAGTTGATATTTACACGGAAGGTTTTACTTCTTACAGAATTTTAATGTGTAATGACAATTATGTCCTTACACCTCCTTTTAATTTTCTCTTTGACCACTTCTTGATTTTTTGTTTCGCTAAATGCTTTCTCTTACTCCTTGACCGATAATTTCTCAAGTTTGATATTCTCTAAAATAATAAAATTCTTCTTCTCTTTCACACCGATTGCACACTCATAAAGAAGAACAGTTTACGGAAAATTGAATAAAAAACTTAAAAAGTCATGACTCATGAAACTAAGGGAATCCATTAACCATTATCAATAATATACCCTAGTGGTGGGCTCATTCATCTTAAACAAACATCTTTAATCACTTTCATAGTTATAGTCTCATTCCATAGTGGAATACCAAACGCACCTTTAAATCTTAATGAAAGCCGAGTTCATTGTATTTTCATCAAGAGTCGTACAACCGACGGTCGAGGTACTCCTTATATTAATCCTTCAAAACATTCCGTTCCGACAAAACTCTATCAAATGTTTCACATTGTAGATTTTATTTTTCCATAAAACATTCTCAAAGTTTCTAAAAACTTTGCCATCCACCCGACAGACGGCGACTTTTGAGCATCACGCTGGATCAAAATCATCAAGTCAAATAAAGGGTGCAAGTGAGGCACCACCAGATTCATTAATTTGAATATTCAAGTGGTCTTTACACATGAAATTGCACATCAATTAACTGGGTATATAGAAGACTTCTTGCATATAAAAATTGATCATGTGCGTAAAGAGAAGATTAAACAAAAAGAAGATGGGGGCTGAAGGGATAATGGTCTTTACACATAAAATTTTTGTGTGAGAAGTAAAAGCCATACTTTATTATTTAAGAGTTTAGAGAGAGAGAAAAAGAGAGCCTGATAAACACAAAGAAGATGACACTGGAAAAGTGAGTGATAAGAGGTAGGGGTATAAATGTCATTTCCGTTCAAATTTCTGTGTGCAAATAAAAATGTTCCGTGTACATATCACTATATTCTTAGGGATTGTATATTTCGAGTTTGTAAGGCATATATAGACGATTTATTTTTAATATTTCCGATATTGCTATTTACTTGACAAACTGACAAAGCGTGTGAAAGACTTTTGGAAGGTCAGGCTCGTTATTATACATTGGGTAAAAGAATCTTTGATCCATTTTCGGAAACAAGTTAAACATACGATCCTCTAAATTTTAAATTGAACATTTGTGAGAAGAAAAAAATATATGAGCCTTTAATTGTGTCACTTTTATTTTAATCAAATTTAAAATCTCATTCAAAATAACACATATATAATATTCAACTTAAATTTGAGAAGATCTATGTCCTAAACAACAGAGTTAATTACATAAATGGTCTTTATGGTTTGTCGTGTTTCTGGATTTAATCCTTAAACTTTTTTTTTGCGATCTTCTTCCTATGGTTTTGAACCGTTCTGGTTTGGTCCCTTAACCACTTTTTTGTTAGTTTAACCGTCAAGGATGATTAAAATGACACTTATACCCTCGTTTGTCTCGAAGATATGATCCCTATGGAAATTCAAAATAACAAACAAGACTCATCTATTCGATCGTAAATTCATTCCATAAAGAGGTAGAGAAAATTGCATCCTCCTTCTACATTACGAATTTTCCGATTATGTTGATGCCAAAAGATTGTGGAACGAATGTGAATCATATGGATGTATTGTCGATCGTTCATTGCAAATAAAAATCAAAAGCGAGGAAGAGGTTTGGATTTGTTCGCTTTCTAGGTGTAAAGAATGAAGAACAGTTAGCTCGTTCTTTGGCTAGTATATGGATAGGGAGTTATCACATATTCGCATCATTGCTCGTTTCAATCGGCGAGGAGAAAGAAGGCGTCGTCAAAGTATACCGCGGGTAAGACGACTAATTTCATTCCTTCTCAAAAGGTAGAACAGGTGGGATCATCTCAAAACAAAAGGTCTTATGCTTCTACTTTGAATGGTGATGGAGATAGCAAGGTGGAAAAACAAATGATCAAGAAGGAGCTTACTTTATCTGATCAAGAGCTGGTTCAAATTACATACCCACTAGATGTAGCACTAGTGAAGGTAAAAGATTTGGAGACTATGAATAGTTTGCACCGTTTATGTAGGGAAGAGGCTTTTGTCGACATTAGGATTCATCACATTGGCGGATTGTGGCTTTGGATGCAATTCCAAAACGTAGAGTCGTGTAACACTTTCAAAAAAAATAACACATTGAAGTCCTTTTTTTCGTTGGTTAAGCCGGTTTCTAAGAACTTCTATGTGGATGAGATAATGGTGTGGGTGGAAATATCGAGGCTTCCCCTATGTGCTTGGGGATCAAACGCCTATAAAAAAGTTGCTTCAATGGTGGGAAAATTTATGTTTTTCGAAAATGATAACATCACACCTATGAGCTTGGGTAGAGTATGCATGGCTACTCGACAAAAATCTTTTATCTCTGATGTGGTTCATGTGACTATTCATGGAGAAGATTATGATGTTTGTGTTCAAGAGCTGGGATCTTGGAGTATTAACCTTCAAGATGCATCACCTCAAGAGACTGAAACAAACTCCACCGCGAGCTCCGAGTTTGGTAATGATAAAGAGGCAGATTCAGAAAGTGACGAGAAAGAGGATATACAAGAGGCTCTGCATGATACTCAGAAAGGTAAAGATGTGACAAAAGACCAAGATGAAAGTATCGAGAGCAACAATGACAATGTTGTTCATGAAGAGAGATACGAAATTCAATTGGACAAACCTAGTAAATCGACTTAAGCGCCCACCGTGTTTTGAACATTTCAAAAGTACTGGAAAGGAACATTCAACTAGCTCTCTTCAATCCAAAACTGTTAAGTGCTTGACACATTTTGATAAAATTAAACGTAATGACATAAGGGGCATCTCGGTTATTCATGAAATGAATAGACTCATAGAGGTTGGAGAAAATTTGGGGTACGACGTTAAAGGGTGCCACAATTCGCTACATAGGTTGATAGATAGAATTGGTGTTTTGATGGTGGATAAATGAAGATCCTTTCTATTAACATTCGAGGTTCCAAGAAAAGGAGGAAACGAATCTTGATCAAGGAGATGTGCTACAAAAATAACATTCAATTTTTAGGTGTCCAAGAATAAAAAATGACACGTCTTGAATAGTTCCGTATTAAATCAATGTGGGGTAACTATACTTTTGACTATGCTTGCAGTCTTTCTCGAGGTCGCTTAGGGGGTTTAATATCCTTTTGGGATCCCAATCACTTCACCAAGGAGCAAATTTGGTGTGATGATTGGTATATCATTGTTAAAGGGAGATGGGCAAATTCAGATAATATATTTTTTATGATCAATATATATGGACCTCAAGATTCAGTAAATAAAATTGCCATGTGGAATCGGTTATTAGATTTCATTCGAAACCATGATGGTCATTTTGTTCTCTTTGGAGATTTAAACGAAGTTCGGGATCAAAGTGAGCGTTTTGGCACTAAGTTCAATCGTTCATCGGCTAACAACTTTAACACTTTTATTGATGACGCAAGTTTACTAGAGATACCTTTGGGAGGTCAGAATTTTACTTGGATGAATAAAGCGGGTTCGAAGATGAGCAAGTTGGACCGTTTCTTGATATCTCAACATGTCACAGATATTTTTCCGGATGTAAAAGTCACAGCTCTTCCTCCTGGATGGTCGGATCATAATCCAATTTTGCTCCATTGTGATAAGATTGATTACGGTCCGGTCCCTTTCAAATTCTTTCATTCTTGGCTACATCGTGATGGTTTTGATGAGTGTATTAGGAAGGCTTATATTGAGTCCTCGCTTACTAATCCTCATATGCCTTTTCATGAGAAGCTTAAATGGCTTAAGCAGAATATCAAAGAGTGGAATCGCCAAGCTAAAAACAATGAAGCGTCTAGAAAACAAGAGGTCATGAAGAAGATAATTGACATCGAAGTGAAGATTGACTCCAATACAGCCTCAGTTAGTGAAAAGGAAGATCGTGTGAAGTTTCTCAAAGAACGTAATGACATACAACAGCTTGAAGACATGGACTTGACGCAAAAAGCTAGAGTCAAATGGGATGTTAAAGGAGACGAAAATACAAAATTCTTTCATGGTATTTTGAAGCAAAAGAGGTCACATCAAACAGTTCAAGGTGTTATGATTGATGGCATTTGGGTTTCTAACCCCCACCAAGTTAAAACGGCGTTCTTTAACTTCTTCAAAGACAAATTTGATGTTTCTAATTCCTCGATTGATCTTTCTACTGTTACGCCGCATTCTACCTTAAACCAAAATGATAATTTGGTTTTGGAAAAGAATGTTTCTGATAGAAGACTACTTGAGGCAGTCAATCTCCAAGAATAGAGAAAGGAACAAGAGACTTTTGAGCCAATTTTCTGATATATTACTTCATGCAAAATTACAATATAAATACTAATAGAAAGCTAAACCACTAAGCTAAACTTTAGGAACAAAACTTGACTGGAAATGTAAACGTGGGTAACTAATGCAACTGTGGAAAACCACTTCTTAATTTCTCCTAAATGCATGCATGCTACGTAGAGATCATGGAGTCATGTATCAACTGCTTATGACTTGGTCTTCACCTTCGTGCACGTATCAATACCCCCATCTTTAAAATGGACCTTGTCCTCAAGGTCCGGCATGCTGGTAGTACTCGACAGTTGATATGCCCCACGGGGGGTCTATTGTTGGGGTGACAATGGTGTCGGTTCCAGGTGGTGTGTCCTGTGGTGTCGGTTCCGGGAAATCCTCGTTATCAATGAGAAGCAAAAACTGGGGAGGGTTGCACTTGTGACCCTTAAAAAACTTTTCCGGACATCGAAAACAAAGTCCCTCGGCTCGGCGCTTTTGCAATGCTTCAACGGATAGACGGGTTAATGGTAGGGTCTGGTTTGGTTTATTAGGTGCGGGTAAGGATAGGGTGGTTTGTTGGTTCGATGTTACAGGTGTCGATAAAAGAGGAGTTGATGGGTTAATATTATGTGACGGTAGGGTGGTTTGTTGCGGGGTGTCGAGCGTTGGGGTCTGGAATTGACGTGGTTGAAAAGTGGGTGTGGCAAGGTTAATTTTTTCTTCTACTAACTTTGCTAAACCATACGCTTGGTGAAGGGTTTGGGGATTGTGTAATGAAATATCGTTTTGAATGTCGGAACGGAGGCCAGAAAGAAAACAATTAAATAAGGCATCAAGAGGTAAGCCAACAACACAATTACTAATTCTTTCGAATTCAGTTTGGTAGGCGGATACGGTGGTCTTTTGTTTTAGTTTAAACAAGGTGGCTTGATGGTTTTCGTATGATGAAGGATCAAAACGGAGTTCAAGGGCTCGTGAAAATTCAGCCCAAGTACCAAGCAGGTTGTTATGCGCAAGATGTTTGTACCAACTTAACACGTCTCCGGTAAAGTAAAAAACAGTGAGTGTGACCCGTTGAGCGGGTAGGATGGAGCAATACTCAAAGTAATTGTTAGCTTGAAAGATCCAATCTAACGGGTTTGAGCCGTCAAAATTTGGTAGGAATATTTTTGGTGGCCGTGGTTGGTTATGTGGTGGCGGAGGTGGGGGTGGCGGCGGTGGTGGGGCTTGGAGAAAGGTCGTCATGCTATTGACAAGGACATCGACTTTTGCGTTTTGGGCTGATAATTGATCTTGGAAACTTGTGGGATCGTCATTTGATGTGCCTTTACGGGGACGCATGGTGAGATCGATAATGAAAGCACCAAATGATAGAAGACTACTTGAGGCAGTCAATCTCCAAGAATAGAGAAAGGAACAAGAGACTTTTGAGCCAATTTTCTAATATATTACTTCATGCAAAATTACAATATAAATACTAATAGAAAGCTAAACCACTAAGCTAAACTTTAGGAACAAAACTTGATTTGGAAATGTAAACGTGGGTAACTAATGCAATGTGGAAAACCACTTAATTTCCCTAAATGCATGCATGCTACGTAGAGATCATGGAGTCATGTATCAACCGCTTAAGACTTGGTCTTCACCTTCGTGCACGATCGGTTTTCAAGAAGAGATCTGGTTGGCTGTTTGGGACTGTGGGAGTCAAAAAGCCCTGGGCCCGGATGGTTTTTCTTTCCTTTTCCTCAAAACGTATTGGGATCTTTTGAAACAAGACGTGGTGAAAGCTGATAAAGGTGTTTATGATTCATTTACCATGCCTAAAGGTTCAAATTCTTCTTTTATTACGTTGATCCCGAAGATTGCAAATCCTATTCATATTAAAGATTTTCATCCAATCTCTTTGATTGGTATGCAATATAAAATTGTTGCTAAAGTCTTGGCTAATAGGCTTTCGAAAGTCATTGATAAATTGGTGAGTAAAGAACAATCGGCTTTCATTTCGGGAAGATACATTCTTGATGGCCCTTTGATGCTTAATGAGATAATATCATGGTACAAAAAGAAGAAAAGAAATTTGTTGTTGTTTAAAGTTGACTTTGAAAAAGCATTCGACACCGTAAGTTGGAAGTTTCTCAATCACATGTTAGCTAGTCTTGGGTTTGGTAACAAATGGCGTAGATGGATTCAGGGTTGCTTTCATTCGGCTAGAGCTTCTGTTCTTATAAATGAAAGTCCCTCTAGTGAATTTTCTATAAAGCGTGGTTTACGTCAAGGTGATCCGCTAAGTCCTTTCTTATTCATTATCATTATGGAAGGCCTTCACACCGCGTTAAAAATGCGGTCTCTTTGGGCCTTATTCATGGGGCTTCAATAGGAGATTCAGGTTTTAAATTATCTCATCTCTTTTATGCGGATGATGTTGTGATTATCTCAGATTGGAATACGCAAGATATGAATAATATCATTCGTGTTCTTCACGTGTTCTATCTTGCTTAAGGCCTCAAAATAAACGTCTCCAAATCTAATGTCTACGGTCTTGGAGTGAACTCTCATGATATTGATGTTTTGGCTCGTGACACGTGATGTAGCTCGTATTGTTCCTTTCTCTTATCTTGGCTTACCTCTTGGAGCAAAATGAACCTTATAGCAAATTGGTAGCCTTTAATAGCCCGTTTCGTGCTAAACTTTCTTCTTGGAAAGCAAGCACTTTATCCATTGGGGTCGCCTAACTCTTATTAAATCGGTTTGGGAAGCCTCGGGATTTATTATATGTCGATCTTCAAATGTCTGAATCATTCTTAACTCCTTGAAGCTATCCGGCTTCCTTTTTACGGGGTGGTAGTGTCGAAAGTAGAAAAATGTCGTGGCTTAAATGGGAAAAGCGTTCGCTTCGTTTGATAAAGGTGTGTTAAACATTGGAAGTTTGAAGTCTTTCAATTTTTCTCTTCTCCAAAAATGGAGATGGCGTCTTGTTAATAACCCAGATTCTATTTGGACTCGTGTCATTGTTGTGGAAAACTAGAAGGGGGGGTTGAATAGTTTTACCAATTAAAACTTCCTTTTAAACTATTTAGATCGACTTATGTCAATCTATTTGGTTGTGTGTGTTGGATGTTGATAGACAAGCATATAAAGATATGTAATGAAAAGATAAGAGCAAGAAGCACAAAACCACAACGCGAGTATTTATAGTGGTTCGGCTACAAGGACACCTTCCTTGGCCTACTCCACTCCCCGAGTCACCTACTCGAGAGTTTGTAAACACTACACCAATCTCCTTATGGCGGAGAAGCCTTCACAACGTCGCTTAACCTTTTTCCGCTACAAAGCTAAATACCGAGTTCTTTCACACCAAGGCGAACCACACCTAACACAACGTCGCCTACCCTTTATACGGTGCTAGGCTAACCACCGAGTTCTTTCACACCTTAGGAGAACTAATCCTATCACAACGTCGCCTACCCTTTATTAGGTACTAGGCTAAGCACCTAGTTCCATTGCAATGGAGGAACTACTACCACACTACACCAACGACTAATCCCAAAGGAGATCTACTCCTTTACAACATCATCAAGGATATCAATATCCTTGGATCTAATGCTAGTCTATCTAGTACATCGAAACACACCATATCGAATGTACATCTAAGGCACCTTTCACTAATGCCTTTGACTAGATCTATAAGACACCTTTCACTAATGTCTTGTGTCTTCACTTCTAAGCACCTTTCACTAATGCTTCAAGTCTTGACTTCTAAGCACCTTTCACTAATGCTTCTTGTCTTGACTTCTAAGCACCTACCACAAGTGCTTATCCTAAAGACGATAGATACCCTTCACTAATATCTTCGTCTTGACACTTGAGACATCTTTCACTAATGTCTTCAACACTACACTTCTTTGAGGAAAGAAATAGATCATCAACAAGAGGACTTCAATAGCCTTGATGATGAGGAAGCATGGCAACTCATGGACTTGAGCTTGCTCGACTTCAAAGGTGGCGATCTTGCCTTTAAGAGGAACCTAGAAGATCACACAAAACAAAACTACAAACATAGATCTCTTGGATCTAAGGTTAGTGAGATTTAACCTCGGGGAGAAAGTGTATTGGAAAGGGGTGAGATATAATGAAGAAATGGCTCACTATTTATAGAGGAAAAATCTCATCGCTTCCCGGATCCTTCCACAAGGGATCCGTCTAGCGTTAAGCTAGGGATCCGTGGAACGCTCCTTTTGCCCATGGGTATTTTGGTTATGGGTCATGGGTTGAACCATGGATCTTTGGCTAGATACAATGTATCTTTGAGTGCAATGCACTTAGTCACTTGGGTATGGGTTGATCCATGGGTCTTATGGATATTATCCATGTATGATATAAGCATGATGTCATGCAATGGGTTATGGGTCAAGATCCATGGGTTATGGGCTTTGAGTTGTACCCAACTACATTCAATGTATTTGGCCAATGGGTTGTGATACTTAAGTTTCTACCCATTTATAATACCCAATATACTACATACTAGTTATGTGTATATTTTACCCGAATATGTAAACACTAGTTGTTGTACATATGTATTACTAAATCATAAAATCACTTATACTTGTTTTAGTGTTTTATGTGAAAATGTGAATATGTTAGAAACTATTAGTTCAAGCCATTTACGTATTTTATTTGTTTCGTTAACATGATTTTACGTTTGTTATAGACAAAACATTAGAAGATCGTAAAATATAAATAAACGTTTTACGGCTTATTTGTATTAACAATCTCCCTTTTGTTGATGACAAAACATAAAATTATTTTAGGGAAAGCTAAAATTGTAAATGTTTGAATTGTAGTTTTACTTTCTTCTCCCCTTTTGTCGAAACAAAAGTGTTGTTTGAAGAAAAGCAACACATCGTTTTTTTTTTTTTTTAAGAAAAAAATGTGAATGAAATAAGAGTAAAAGAAGTAGAAAGCAAGTAACGGAAAGGATCTCGTCGTTACTCCCCTCGACGAGTCCATCCCTAAGTAAGGCGTCAAGAAACTAATTCTAATCTAGTTCATTTGCAACTAACTTTGCAAAGATTACGTCTATGTGACGGTGTGCTCCCCCCTAGATGATTGCAATTATTGCAACGGGAAGTCATGAAATATAAATCTAAGGTTGCAAGTAATTTTGCAACGTATTATTTTGACACCAAGCTCCCCCTAGCTTTAGGGTGTCAAATTCTTCATGTGTTAATTGAATAACTGCAAAACAAGGGTTAGAAAACAAGTATAATTCACAATTTCCTGCAAATGTGGTTCAAGTTAGTAGGAAAAACGTTTCCTGTTTCACGGATCCCACGGTTCCCTCCTAGTAGGGATCCGTCTAGGCAATTCTGAGGGATCCGTCTGGCTGATGACTAAAATCAGCAAAGGTGATATAACAAGTAATGTTATCACATAAATGAGATATGAATACATATGCTCAGCAAAATAACAAGTAGCATGTAATATCCATTTAATAAAACTAGAGTTATGATATACATGACTCTAAAAACTAAGAAAATAAGAAAATACATGACTAGGAATTTCTAGACCAACTAACGCTTGATGCTAGGACACCACTAAAATCTTTTAGCTCAAGTTTTGTTTAGGTTTGATCTCGTCGAAACGTTCGAGGAGATGATAGAACATAAACGTTGGTCTTCTCGTACTTCATGTATCAAACTTTCAACATGTTGACAATGATAGCAATCTTTGTCATGGCTAGGTAGTGGTGGTGGATGAAATGAAATGGCTTGATGCGAAGGATCAAGTGAAGCGGCTTAATGGAGCTTCAAACGATGAAGGGATTGGTGGAGGTGCATTTGAGAATGCCTCGACCAAGAATGATGGTGGTGGTAAAGAAGTGTCAACTTCCATATGGTCGGTGGTTGACTTTGATGATTTCTCATAATCCAAATAGGATTATATGATGGAGACGGCGAAAAGGAAGCCGGAGAAAGTGTTGACTCAACACCTTGATTTTGAACCATTATTCCTCCTAATGAGGAGAATGTTGTCGTGAAGTGGATGAGGCGGCCTGGGAGGCAAGTCCTCTAAGTTGTAGAGGTGTGGTGATGATAGAGGGGATGTAAATGAGATAGCTCTAGGAATCAATGGTGATGGCTTAGTGGAGATGATATTGTTTGGCCTAGGAGGTATGGTGGTGTTTGGCATAGGTAGTTTTGTGGGTACTATCCTTTTTGGAATTGGTTTGATTGGATGGTGAAAGATTCTATCATTTGTTGGCTTGACCGGAGATGATTCGGTTGAAGAGATTTCGTGTGCAACACGAGCCTTTTTCATGGGTGGTTCTTTGGTGGGTAAGTTACTACTTGGGGTTTTCCTCATGATGAGATGAATTCAAGAGGTTGCAAGAGCTGAAAGTTAGGATGAGAGTGATGACTATGGAGGTCCTAACAAAGTGGTTTATAAATCAAGAGAATTGGCAAGTGCATTTAAGCCTTAAGCCACTAGGATTCATTGGAATGTGATGATTAACATGCACAAGAGTCAACTTCGGAGGTTGCACTGATCTAGGAACTCATTTAAGATGAGATGGAGTGTTTGAGTTAGGAAGATGAGTTGAAATGATTGTATTAGCAAGATTTGACCTAAGCGTCATCCGGATCCCACGGTTCCCTCCTCGGAGGGATCCGTCTGAGCTAATCCTAGGGATCCGGCTTTCAAAGATTATGAAAGAGTGGAAATGATGTTTCTAAGATCTAAGACCTATAACATTGATGTTCTACGTTGGTGCAAGTTTTAAAATTTATAAACACGATTTAACCGTCTAACCTATTAACACATACGAGCAAGTATACTCGTCCGTAATAGCAAAGTTTGGTAAGTCGAGATCGTCCCAAGGGATTTTGTGTTTGAAATTGATTTGTTTGAAAAGATTCCAACAATAAAGCTTGTCAAGGCTTCCTCAAATAATTATGTTCTAGTGAAATTCAATAAGAAATATATATACTTGTGTGTAGTCTATAATCAATCATAAATAGTATTCATGAAGGTTTGGTGTATACTCTTAATATGATGCACAAATCATAAGAAAATGATTCCCCAACCATGGTATATGTTTGTAAAAATCATTCTAAGAACAAAAACATTTAGGTAATCCTTTTGGTCCTTATCCCAATGATTATCCTATAGAAATTCCATTTGTTTGCAACATGTTCTTATTAAATTTGTTCTTACGAATCTTTCGACCCCTTCGTGATGAAAATGTTCCTAGTCTTGTTTTAATAAGCAAACATGGTGGTTGTCAATCACCATATCCCCATACTAGTTTGTCACTTCACTTTTTGGAATAAAACACAAGAGAAATCCTTTCGGTCCTTTTTCTTAAAACATGTTTTATCAACAAATCAACCCAAGACTAGTATTTTTCCAACAAACTCATTTAAACAAGATCATATGTACATGCATCACATTTTGAGAACACTAATATGATTAACTACATCCCAACACACAAGTATATCCTAAAACTACTCCATGATAATAATAATAACTAAACACAAATCATAACAAAGTAATTCCAACAATTCAAGAGAATGGAATTCCATAACAAAGTTCATAGAATACCTAAAATTTTGTGATTACAAGAATTAGAATTAGTGGATTGTAGCAACCACGCCTCCAATCACCTAGATTCACCGTACAACTCCAAACTACCAAAACTATGGATGAGAGTTGTTCCTCCTTGCTCTCGGACGTTTTCGGTAAGAACTAAGCTTTTGGGCTGAATAATATGGTTGGTATTAGTTTTGGTGTAAACTAATACAATTTTGGTTGTGTCACACCTAGTATACTAGGACTAGGTTCATTATATAGCCAAATGTGCTTGCTCAACTGACCAAAATGTCCCCAACAAGTAAATATCAAGAAATGATCGGACTCCAATGATTATGGGGAGTTAAGGCAACAATAAATGCAACTTTGTGTAAGCGCAGTCACGAGAACCGGATCGGTTTCGACTCCAACCAATCGGTTGTATTTTGATTAATCGCCCACCGGATCCGGTTACGGGTTGTGACCGATCGGTGGGTTTATCCGTTTTGACTTTTGTTGACTTATCTCCTATCGCTTCATTCTTTGCTCTTTCGATGATTTCCAAGGCAAAACTTGATCTTTCCTTGTCAGTAGATACTTAGAAATCATTGTGCTTCCCAATCATTGAATCCAAAAGCTTCCTAGCTCGACTTCCTTTCTCAAGAATCTTCCAAATGTGCATAAAACTTCATTTCTTCATCATTCGTGATACGGCTACATATACACACAATACGCATTTTGCACTTTTGCAACAATTATGAGTAAATATAGCCGATTATCATGCACAAAACTAACAATAACGCTACTAAAAACATGTTCATTTTAGGCGTTATCAAATTCCCCACACTTAAGCTCTACTAGCCCTCGAGTAGGTCTAACATTGCAAAGATTGATTTCAATGGCCTTGACACCATGGTTCTAAAATGTAACAATTATCCCAAAAGAGATAATCATCGGTTTGCTTATAATATGTGAAATTGTTTTAAAATGAACCAAACATTTTAGATAACATAACTAGAACACCTCACGAATGATTTTAAGAATTCACTCAACACTCATATATTGGTGGGTATATGTAAATCACTCAATGCCTAGTCATGATCAATGCTTTTTACCATAAGCTTGTACAAGTATCAAAACAAAGAAAATAAATTCATCAAAGAGGGCTTTTATTCGGGTTATAACGTTAAGGCTAAGGGTTCATAAAAGGTATGGATAAGGCATGGGATAGTTTATGAAATTGGTGTTAAAAGAAAAAATAAAATCAAGTCTAAGCCTCCATGTTGCTAGCCATCATACGAACTACAATCCCGAAAATGATTATTTCACCTCTTTACATATTGATCTCCGCAAATATGTATAACTCAATTTAGCTCATTGGCTAATCAATATCCTTCATATAGCTCTTTGGCTATAACCATTCTTTTTTTTTTTTTCGAACATAACAAAGTTCCCCCGCACTTAGTGTAAGCATACACAAAAAAAAATCATGAAAGACGTCTCTTTCATCCAAGATGGAGAATGGTACAGCACTATAAACAAAGTGTAGCTTCTTCATAATCATCAAAAACGATCCAACATTCCAAACTACTAGCAACAAACCAATAGACATGACAAGGGTTGGCTAAAGTTTAAAGTGTAAAATATTTTTTTAATTTTTATCTGGATTTAACAAAAACGAAAAGAGTGGCTCGGAAGGGTGTACTAAGGGTATCTAGTGCTAAAAATGAGCACTAACAAATGGGTCCATGTGGGTGGTTAACTAACCAATGTGGTTAGCTAATATATCATTAGATGTAAACAGAATGCCATTTGGTTTTATTCCTAAGGTGCCTCTTATCACTTGAACATATTTAGATCACTCGAAAGTGATTTTAACCGTAATGCATAACTAGTACAAGTTCTAGAATCGACATAATCACCGGCACACTCATAGCAAATATAAAACAAAAAATGTGTTTTCTACAAAAAGAAACCTCACAAATGTGTGGAAAAAGGCTATTATGCATGCTAGAAAATGCTATCGAATCCAAAATGAATTACTTCCGTAATTTGGTTCAAATCCAAAAAATTTCAAAAACCCTCATTTTTACATTGAAATTCCAAGTTATTTTTTTTTTTTTTTTTATCAATAATGCGTGAAAACAACTAGACCATCAAGGCGAATTTCTTCTAATCACTTGCATCCAAAAGTTATCTAAAAATTAAAAAATGCGCATCATTTTCCTATTTTGTTAGGAATTAGAAATTCCGGTATTAAAGAGTCGGTCACCTCAAGTATATGTAATCGTTAGAAAGCTCGTAGTCGTAGTTCTTTTAAGTTAAGTAGTATTTAGTTAAGTAACACCGTGGAGGACAGACGGGTCTTTACCCACTGTATGCACGATCCACGACCCGATGTGTGGCGATTTATGTAAGACTATAAATACTCTCTACCTCCCAAGGTAGAGAGTTGGAGCTCATAATAATATCTTTCACTTTCTCTCACTAAGTTCCCTAAACCTCTAACTTTCTCTCTCTAGAATTCCACTTATACACCACCTTGTTGTTATGGTTTGATGTGTATGTGAAAACTAATATCTAACAATTGGTATCAAGAGCCATGGTTAGATCATATCTTGCACATCTTTGGATTTCTAGTGGTTTTTAGGTGGTTTTTGAGTTTGAAAAAGTTTAGTGGTTTTTGCATCATTTGGTTGATTTCTTGTGTTAAAGTTTGAATTTTGTTAGTACTTTCATGTTTAGAATCATCACAAGTGTTTAGGTTTTCATTTGGTTAGCTTGAATCATCTTGGTTGGGTTGTTTTGGATTGAAAAGTGATGTTTATATGGTTTTTCTTGCTAGCGACTTAGCTCACGGATTATTTTCTTCATAGCGACTTGCTTTACAAATTTGTAGCGAGTTCTACGTTTTAGACCTAGCGAGTTAGATCTAGCGAGTTAAAGTACAAGTAGTGGACTCTCCACTACGGGTAGCGACAGTGGTAGCGACTTGGTGCGTGCGAGTTGCTCTTTAGCGACTTGTATCTCTAGCGACTTGTGTAGCAATTCTTGCCAAAATTTTGCTAGCGACTTGAGGCTTAGCGAGTTACTACTTAGCGACTTGCTTTTGTCTAGCGACTTGGGACTCTAGCGACTTAGGGTGTAGCGAATTAAGGGTTAGCGACTTAGTGCATTATCGAGCGACTTAGTGCATTATCTTCTAGCGACTTAGTGCATTATCTTCTAGCGACTTAGTGCATTATCTTCTAGCGACTTGAGTGATTGTTTACGGTTTTCTCTTGATTTAGTAAAATCCGTGAAAGAATCTATTTCCGGTTTAATCATAGAGTTATAAAATCCGTATAATCATTAACATGTCTACCAACGTCCCTACTATCATCTCCCATTGCGAGGATGTACAAGCGGTGGCTCGGATACTCGTCCACCCATGGCAGCAGAGGCCGACTACGATTCTTGGGCTCAACGAATCGATTGTATTGCCTTGGAAAGGAAAATGGTGTCAACATTCTCAAATCCATTGATGAAGGACCATATCGAGTTGAGGCGACTAGAGACATACTTGATACTAATGAAGATGGTACTCTGTTTACGGAATGGACGGACCTAAGATGTATGATGAGCTTGATGATAAGGAGAAAAGAGATTCGATGCGAGATATCGGGGCTTCAAACATTGTTCTTCAAGGTCTTCCTAAAGACATCTACAAGGCGATCAATCATAACAACGATGCAAAGGCGGTTTGGGATAACGTTAAGATGCTTCTCTCGGGTTCGAATTAACTATGGAAGGCAGAGAATCCCAACTCTATGGCGAATTTGAGCACTTCAAGATGAAACCGGATGAGAATGTCTATGAGTACTATGTGAGATTTCATAAGTTAGTGAATGACATGAGGAACATCGAATGACTATGCCTAACATTCGGTGAACTCAAAATTTGTGAACAACATGAATCCCGAATGGCACAAGTTTGTCACATTGTGAAGCTCACTAAAGGATTGAAGAATACAAACTATGAGCAACTCTATGCCTTCCTCCTTCGAATGAGAGACATGCTATGTTTGAAAAATTGATTCTCAATCGGTTCAAAACCAACCGAGGGAGAGACAAGCTCGGCTAATGACTCAATGACTTTCTACTCAAACATCGGAATCACAACCAAAGCATCACAAGTCATACCCTTGGGTAATGGTAATCACAAACTCATTCACGATCCTATGTTCAAACAAGGCGATCTTTGATGCTCACGTGGGTAACTTCATTAATCAACTAGCTCTTCTCATTAGTCAAAACATGAATTCTCTCCCACAAACCAACAACAACCTCGAGCGCATCTAACCCACACAATCAAGCCTTTGTTAAAGATGGAAGGATCGTGGTGCAACCGATTCGGAAAGGCAGTATGATCAAGGAAGAGGTGGAGTGGGAGAGGTTATGTTGGCAACGAGAATCGAGGAAGAAATGGAAACCAAGGTCAAGCTAAGCCAATCAAATGTTATAATTGTGGTGGTGAAGGACACATTGCAAGGCGCACATCTCCAAAGCGTCCGAGAATCTTGATTACTTGAGAGATAAGATCTTTTTGGCACAAGCTCGGGACAATGGTCTTGCTTTGGATGAAGAGGAATTCTTGTTTCTTCTTGAGGCAATGCCAAGACTTATGATGCGAGATGTGGATGAGCGACCTATTCGGAGATAGGTCACAATCATCGAATGCCTTTCAAGTCGTTGTTGTGATGCATACGACTACGATGTAGATGATGGACCTCTGCACACACAATTTTTATGGCTAGCATTTCTCCAATGGTTTCTCCCAAGATCTCTTCTTCACCACAAGTTGGCCCATCCAAGGACAAACTCATCTCGGAGGTATTAAAACTATACGATGATCTTGATGTGCAGCGGATGCATGACAAAGTACAATCAAGCGAAACTATTGAATCAAATGTTGAAAATATGGGTAATAACAATATTGTCCCATACGATCAATCGTGAAACAAAGTGAAAGTGAAGTTGTACCAAGTGATGCATCTTCGCAATCAACAATGACTATGTCTTTGATGAATACACTTTGCATGTGCTCACGATGATTCCGTAATTTCGAACTAAATGCCTATAAGGGCGTGTTGCTATTTATGAACAACGTGCAAAATTTGAGTTGACCACTCGTGAGCGGAAATGGATGACCAAGTAAGTACGATAATTAGAAAAAGTAAGTTTAGAAGAAGTATTGAAACAAGAATTAAATTCCTTGCAAGAAAAACTTTCTAAAACATTAAACAAAAACAAGAACTTCAAGAAAATGTGAAAATGCTTAAGCAAGAATTTAATGCAAAGGAATCAAAACTCTTGAGAGATTTTTCTAATCGAAAACTTTGAAAAACAAACTTGAAAACAAGTTGTACATACAAGGAAACACCATTCGATTGCTCACATGGTCACTAAACATCGAGTCTTAAGCGATAAGCATAGCATTCCCTTGTTGAGGAACCAAATCCAGAGGTAATTAAAAGGCTAGAAATGCTCATAAGGTGCTTTATGATGGTAATGAAATCCTTAAGCCTGGCGAAACCTAGTTGCGTTGAGTGCCTTTGAGGAAGATAAGAAATCAAATGAAATCACTAGGAAAAGATGAATAAGAAACAAAATGATCCCAAATGCAAAGAGAAAACATAATTATCACTCCTCACGATTACAAGAAGGAAAAGCTGGATTTCCTTGAACAAGTTTAAGCCTCGAGACATTGTTGACTCCGAACAAGTCTTACGGAAAAAGGATTTAGATAAGCGAAGCGGAAAATATTGTTGAAACAAACCCTCCCTTTGGAAAATGCCTAGAAGCATTGTGTATCCTCCTAATACACCAATGCATCTTGTACCTAGAACAATTGCCACTAAAAGCAAGACATTAATTAGCCAATCGTTATATTTCAACTATTTGTTGATTTTGAGAAAACTTGCAAGAAAAGGATCACACCCTTGGTATAAGCGAAGGAGAAAGGGTTTTGAACAAATGAAAGAATGTTATTTAAGCGAGGTCATGCCCTTCTTTAAACTTCTAAAAGATCACTTTGAGAGTCTTAAAAGGGATAGAAAGCGATATTAAGGGAATGGAAAAGGAATTTGATGCAATGGTTGTTGAAGTTAGTGACTATGGCGTGCTTTGAAATATAATGAGATTGAAAGAAAGAACTTGCATACATTAAATGAGAATCTTATTCTTGAATGTGTTGCTCAAGATGTGTTTTTCACGCTTCAAATTGCTCTATTAATGCTTCCAAATTTCATGAACTATCTGTGCCCTGAAAGTCTCCCATGATCGTGTCATTGAGCTTGAAAAACTAATTCTAAACTAAGCGAGAAAATTGAAGCTGGATGATCACGACAATTTCGTTAAACATTTTCTAAACTAGAAGTTGAACATTTTAATTTACAACTAAAATATCAACATCTTAAAGAAAATGTCAAAACTTCAAATGTCAAGACATCTTCGGATGCTCGAGTTTGATGCGAGTTTTCAAATTAACAAAGCGTGATGAGCAGATTCAAGCTCGGTGCAACACGATCGAGAAAGTTGAAAGCCCAAATCTCTCAATTAAAGGGTCAAGCGAACAATATGACGGGCTCCCAAATGCCTCCTCCTTTAGATTCTCGAGAATTCTCAAACGTTTCATCTTCAAAACCTAGTAAATGCTTTACAAAAGGAAAGCGAAAGTTTTCTAGAAGAAAATGAAAAGGTTAAACGTCATTTCAATGAGTTATTTGAATCAATTAAAGTCACTCGTAACAAAACAACGAACAAATAGCTTCATTGCAAAAGGAAATTGAGAATCGAAGAGTCGGGTAAAAGGAAAATGCCAATGATCAATGGGAGAATGGTGTATCAAAGGTTCACTCTTGTAATAAATATGCTTTGTCTATGACATATGTCCTCCTCATCTAAGAAACAACAAACTAGCTATTCAAACATACTTTTCATCTCTTAAGGATTGCTTAGAATGCTGCGTGAGATTGTTGAAGAGGATAAGCTAGAGAAACCTCATGATAATGCAATTGGACATGCATGCTTATATGCCAAACGATCTCAAGAAATCTTAGAATGCTTGATCACAATATGCCCAAAGACATTAGGTGAGAGAGTTAACCCTTTGATTCCATGCTCGATGCCTAATGCCAAATATGATATGCACTCGATTCCCAATGTTTTGAATGTGAACCGTAGTGTACCCTTGAGTAGTTGATTCTAGATCATCAATGCTAAGAGAGAGAACTCAAAGATGCCTTCTAGGAGTACTAATCTCGGTACCTCTAGTTTTAAGAAAGTGAACCTTAGTGCACTGCATGTAGTTCGGATCCGGCACATCTAAGCGGTGGTGCAAGAGTAGTAAAACAAACTAATGTTCCCATTCCTCTACGGGAGTAATCGGTGACATTAAAGGGAGCGGTCAAAGTCTCAAGACAATACAAGGAATGATAGGACCTCTCAAGCTAAGAATGTGCCTTTGGAAGAGAGTAGAAGAACAATCTAGGAACTTTAAGCTTGAATTGAATAAAGCGAATCGTGTTGATTCTAGTATTAGCCATAGGCGTCTTGTAATTAATTGAATTCGATACTATTTGCAAACCTTGTGCGATGTCGCTTGAATTATGTCTCTAATCATGAATGTGGTGTTAATGTTACGCCTAATGATGTTAATTGTCCGATTAATATTGTTAATGCTAAAATTCATGCTAAGAAGGCTAAAAGGCAAAACGAAGAAAGTTAGAAAAGCGGTGGAAACCCGGGAAGAACATTCGATAAAATAGGCTTTTATTGGACACTGTTGGTCTTAAGACTAATCGAGATAATGCCCACTAGAAAATGGATGCCTCTTGGTAGAACTATTCCCTTAAGAAGTGATCACACTGTGAGCAGGGCTATCACGACACTAGTATTGCATCTATTCACAATGATTCCATTGCCTCACTTTCGATATGAATGCTTCTATTTACGATGTGGGTGTTCCAAACATTGTTACTAACCAAATGGAACCCATTCTTGCATGGGGATCCCAATTATCGATTATCCATTCTTGTGCGTGTTCAAGCTGCGGATCGTTCAAATCGTTACGTGGTACACGGACTCATTTGTTCCAAGCATATATTTGGAGACGGTCATGCTCATGAACCGTGAGCAAATTCATCGGGGCTTATTAGATTTGGTAATGATCATTTCGGTGCTATTATGGGTTATGGAGATTATGTTGTTGGTGATAGTGTCATCTCTAGAGTGTATTATGTGGAAGGTTTAGGTCATAATCATTCTCTGTTGGTCAATTCGTGATTACGATCTAGAAGTAGCCTTGAAAACATACACCTTTGTTAGAGATCTTAATGGTAAGGAGCTGTTAAAAGGAACTCGTGGCTCAAATCTTTACACCATCTCTATCGATGACATGATGAGGGCCTCTCCAATCTGCTTGTTATCAAAGGCTTCTAAAACAAAGTCATGGTTATGGCATCGTCGTCTCAATCACTTGAACTTGGCACCATCAACGATCTTTCCGAAAGGACTTAGTTGTAGGTTTACCTAGACTAAAGTATGAAAAGGATCATCTTTGTTCGACATGTCAATTGGGAAAAAGCAAAAGTATGCCCATAAACCCAAACCTACTAACTCATCACGAAGTTCTTCATATGATTCATATGGATTTATGTGGACCAATGAGGGTGCGAGAATAT
The DNA here is from genome assembly GCA_022545495.1 of Chrysanthemum lavandulifolium. Lineage (NCBI taxonomy): Eukaryota > Viridiplantae > Streptophyta > Magnoliopsida > Asterales > Asteraceae > Chrysanthemum > Chrysanthemum lavandulifolium. The sequence continues at coordinate 66,229,840 of CM040238.1, forward strand.
CTTTGGGAAGAAATATGTGTTAGTTGTGGTTGATGATTACTCTAGATTCACAGGTCAAGTTCTTAAGGACAAAGGATGAAACTCGATATCATCATCAAACTCATCAAGCATTGCGAGTTCGACTAAACAAAGCGGTCGAATTATCGAGCAGACAATGGGCCGGTTTGTCAACAAACAACTTAGTGAATTCTATGAAAGCGTTGGAATCGACCATCAAAGAAGTGTTCCACGAACCCCTCAGCGAGCGGTGTAGTTGAAAGGCGAAATCGTACTCTTGTTGAAGCCGCTAGAACAATCTTGATCTACTCAAAGGTTCCAATGTTTCTCGGGTGAAGCAATTGCCCTTGCATGCTACACACAAAATCGTTCCCTAATTCACACTATTCATGGAAAAACTCCATATGAACTTGTCCACAACAGAAAACCTAATCTATCTTTCCTTCGTGTGTTTGGTGCCTTGTGCTATCCAACTAATGAGGTCAAGACTTGGGCAAACTTAGGGCTAAAGGCGACATTGGAGTATTTGTTGGATATGCACCAAACAAAAGGGATACCGAATCTACAACAAAAGAACCCGAAATATCATGGAAACAATTCACGTTACGTTTGATGGTGACCGGTCAAATGGCTCTGGACACTCCATTTCGGGACCCGCACTTCAAAACAGTCCCATTGGTTCATCCCTTGTTCCAAACTCCTCTCAAGAAACTCCATATGTACCTCCATCCGAAGATGATGTAAAGAAATTGTTTGATCCTATGTTTGATGAACTGTATGATTCAATTACTAATGAGGTGTTGATTCCTACAACAGAGGATGCTTATATTCACGTGAATGAAGTCAATCCTCGGTATCAATATCTTTAAGTCAAGAAGCACCTGTTGCGATCCTTGATCTCATCAACAAATCATCATTCTTCAAATGTACATCATGGAAATGATTACGCATCAATGATGAAGTTAATCCCTTTGCGACTCTCGAAGATGCTCCATTTGAAAACATATTTGCTACTCACGAATCATCATCGAACCATCTTCTTGGAGACATCGACTCGACTACCTCGGTTCCTCAACAAGCGCCACATGAACACCTCGGAAAATGGACTCACGATCACCCCTTAGACAATATCATTGGAAATCCTCTCGTCTGTATCAACCCGGAAACAACTTGCAACCGATGCCTTATGGTGCTTCTTCAACTCCGTACTATCTAAGATCGAACCAAAAGATGTTAAAGCGCCATGAATGAAGATAGGTGGTTCAATGCCATGCAAGATGAAATTCATGAGTTTGATCGTCTTGATGTATGGGAGTTAGTACCGCTCAGGCGTGCTATGATCATAGCTCTCAAATGGATCTTCAAAGTAAAACTTGATGAGCATGGTGATGTGTTGAAGAACAAGGCTCGATTAGTTGCTAAAGGATATCGTCAAGAGGAGGTATAGACTTTGAAGAATCTTTTGCTCCGGTTGCTCGAATCGAGGCAATCGAATCTTTCGGCTAATCTTGCTAGTAAGAACATGATAGTATATCGGATGGATGTAAAGACGGCATTTACGAGCGGAGATCTTAAAGAAGTCGTCTCGTCGACCAACTGAAGGATTTGTGAATCAAGAGCATCCTACTCACGTTTATCGTTTGAAGAAGGCTCTTTACGGTTTAAAGCAAGCTCCAAGGGCATGGTATGATACTTTGTCAAAGTTTCTTCTATCAACGGATTCATCAAAGGAGCGATTGATCCTACATTGTTCACCGAAGTCGTGCAAACATTTAATTCATGTTCAAATTTATGTTGATGATATTATTTTTGCCTCGGCGGACCCAATGGAATGTGATCGTTTTCAAATGAAATGAGTTCAAAGTTTCAAATGTCAATGATGGGACAAATGTCATTTTCTTGGGATTACAAATTTCACAAAGTCCGGAGGCATTTTCATAAATCAATCTAAATATGCAATGAGATTTTAAAGAAATTTGGATTTGATTCATGTGACCTGTTGACACCCCATGATTGACCGAACCAAACTAGATGAGGACCTCTCGGGGATCATGATTGACCAAACGAAATATCGGAGTATGATTGGATCACGATGTATCTCCTTGCTAGTAGACCGAGACATCTTGTTCATTTGTTTGCATGTGTGCTAGATACCGAGCTAAGCCTACTAAAAAGCACCTTGAAGCGATTAAGCGGGTCTTCGGTATCTCAAGGAACCATCAATATGGGTCTTTGGTACCGAAGGACACCGGTATGTCACTAACGGCCTATCAGATCTTGATCATGCGAGTTGTCAAGATACACGTCGAAATACGTCGGGAGGTGCTCGATTTTGGGTGATAAGCTTGTGGTGGTCTTCAAAGAAGCAAATGAGTACTTCTATTTCCTACAGAGGTGAATACATAGCCATGTCATCTTGTTGTGCTCAAATCTTATGGATGAGATCTCAATTATCGACTATGGCTTTGAATTCAACAAAATCCTCTGTCTTGTGATAATAAAAGTGCTATTGCTCTCTCATGCAACAACGTTCAACACTCAAGAGCAAAGCATATCGACATTCGACATCATTTCATCGGGGAACAAGTGGAAAAAGGTGTGGTGGAACTATATTTTGTGAGGTGCGAATATCGGTTAGCGACATCTTCACCAAAGCTCTTCCAAGAGAACGTTTTGAGTTTATTCTTCCACGACTTGGCTTGAAAAGCCTTCAACGAAACTCTCAAAGCGTCTTGAGGAGGAAGGCGAGGAGTAAAGGTCTATCTTCATCTATCTCTTGTATATATCTATTCGAAAAACAAAATACAAAATTATAAAACCTTCAAAAATCAAATAGAAAAATATAAAACTTTCAAAATCCATAAAAATTTGAAAAATTGAAAAATCTTCAAAAATATTGTCAATTTGTCATGTTTCTCTCGATTCGATAATATCTACGGTCTTGATGTTGTCATTCAAAGAATGACACGGGTCTTTAGATGTTGTTGAATTTTTATAAAAAAAAAAAAAATAAAAAAAAAAAAAAAAAAAAATTTTTGGGAGAAAGAGAATAAATGGTTTATTGTCATTTCGAGCAATAACCGGTTTTAAAAGAAAAAAACGAGCCATGTTTTATCATGTTTTCAAAATTCCATGCTCGATTCTATAAACATTTATCTGCTTTGAAAACTAAATGCTTTGAAAAATAACTCGATCTCCATTTTTGATAATCATCGGGACTTATTTGTCAAAATCTCTATCTCTCAATCAACAACCTATGTCATTGATTGAGGGAGAATGATTTCAATTAAATTAAAAAGTTATTTGGCATTAAATTGTTTTCAAAAGATATACATGCATGTTTTATCAATGGAGTTTAAAGTCTTAAAATCCGATCCTTATCGGTTAAAACACTTTCATAATCAAGTCACAATTCCCTTAAAAGCTTTCAAAATCAATTTAAATCTATAAGAGATCACAAATCTCAAATGATTTGATAATTGTGATCGGGGAGAATGTGTGATTTAAATTGGATTTAAAGCGATAATTCGGTAAATGGTTTTATAAGGATGTACATGCTATCACCCCACATGTGACAAACGATTTCAATTTTCCATGCACATGTTGAGGGGAGCATCTATCTTAAACCTATGATTTGAAATGTGATCAACTTATCTCAATGTGCGGGTTCCCTCTAGTATGTGCAAAACTCTCTTCAAACCTCGAGGCACATATTGAGGGGAGCAAATTATGGAAACCTCATCCTTCCGGAAATACTCTATCTACTTGATTTGATGTGGGAAGTGATGTTGATATCTTTAGAAAATGGTAATCAAAAAGTTAATTCTTTCTCTTGCCTCCGTGTGCAAAACATTTTCAAATACTTGATGCACATGTTGAGGGAGTTCTCGTTCTAAAATATCAAAAACAATTCGGTACAAAATGCTTTGATAATATATCACAAGTATCCGAATTGTTTTTCAAATGGTTTTCAATTGGTTCCAATGGCGGATGAACAATACCAAATAGACCGACCAACTCTACTTTATGTGCGGTGATATAAGGATGATAAGGTTAGGTATGTGTTCCCATGATCCGCCGAGCCGGAGGGATCTACCGAGGACAATCCACTAGTTAGTGTAGAAGTCCTTAGGTATGATGATAAAAGGAGAAAAATGAGATATGGGAAGAGTGCGGACTAAGGCGAGCTAGTCTTGGAATAAACCCAACAAGGTTCTAGCTATGAAGTCTCGGTAAGCTTGAAGGGTTGAAGAATTAAAAGAATTGAATGAGAAAGGGTGAAAACAAATAGCCCTCCATTTATTCAACCTTAGGGCGAAACCGGGTTCAATTCATATACTCTTGATGGTAACATCGGTATTGAAGACAAGGCGTCATGGACCCGTGGCGCTTGCACTTCAACTTTCCAAACCACTCAAGTTCCTCTTAAAAGGACTTGTTTCATTCTCACGGGAACCGACATTATCTATCGACTTTCTCTTAGAGATGGTTGATATTGAAGAAGGAGACCCTCTCCCTAGTCTCGAACACAGGATCCAAATATGCACAAATTGAGTCTAGAGCCACGAGATCATCAATAAATCTCATTAGGACACTTTCAATGAAGACTCTGTTTCACACAATGTGGAAAGAGATTATATCTTGAGTCCTCGCATTATCCTTGTGGTATTGCGGAACATCCGAGTGATGTGTATACATATTCACAATGAAGATGGAAAGCCTTCGGAGCCAACATCAAACAAGCTCACGGTAGGTGGCATGTGAGATCTATTTTATAGATTAACCATGTGACAACCGAGCAGAAACAATGGGCGATTCAATCTCTTGAATCAATCACGGTTCGAGTTATGGATTGACGGATACCTTTGAAAAACCGGTCATTGTGCTTAAAAACTCTTTTCTTTAGCACATCGACCGTGTACTAATTTTCAAACCAAAGGTGTTTTATGATTGATAATTGATTTTCAATAAAACCTTCGTTGTATTGCAAAAACAATTTCTATTGAGCAATACACGATTGTTTTTCAAATCTCTTTTCATCAATCGGTGGACTTAAAATTATTTGGTTCACTCACTCCGTGTTGTCTTCTTTGAGATGTTCGGTTTGAGAACGACTAGAACAATTGCGAAACCCTGTCAAGGAGATTCTTAGGAATCCTATACGATCACAGGCGGTACTTGTCTTGATCAGCGAGGAACCGTGGGCGTGTACCTCAATTCAACGAAAGTGATCAAAGACACTTTCGTGCGATTTATTGCTAGCTGTTGTATGCGGTACACCCGACGTTTGCGGTGATCGAATGAAGCGGTCAATCCATAGCCGCATGCTCACTTAACACATTCATCTCAAAAGAAATCATGATTAGTGCATCAATGACTCGATATTTTCACTCCATGCTTACGCTTCTGCTGCGCCAATATCATGATTCAACAAATGCTTCCGCTACTCGATGAGAAGATATCATGATCCGAATGTGAGCATGTCGGTCCCAAAGTCACAACTCACATAATACCACAATGGATGTCTTAGAGATTTTTGATGGTGATGATCTCAAAGAAGGCTCAAAATTATTATCACATGGATCGATAAAGACCTCCACTTGGAGTAACCAAACATGCATTGTGAAGAATCAATGACTACGAGCTTAGGAGCAAAGGACTACGTCAAGAATGCAAGATCAAGTGTTAATGTATTATCTAGTTGTATTCTATGTAATTTTGGTACATGATTGAGGTGACCTCCTTAGGGAGATTGTTAGGAATTAGAAATTCCGGTATTAAAGAGTCGGTCACCTCAAGTATATGTAATCGTTAAGCTCGTAGTCGTAGTTCTTTTAAGTTAAGTAGTATTTAGTTAAGTAACACCGTGGAGGACGGACGGTCTTTACCCAGCTGTATGCACGATCCACGACCCGATGTGTGGCGATTTATGTAAGACTATAAATACTCTCTACCTCCCAAGGTAGAGTTGGAGCTCATAATAATATCTTTCACTTTCTCTCACTAAGTTCCCTAAACCTCTAACTTTCTCTCTAGAATTCCACTTATACACCACCTTGTTGTTATGGTTTGATGTGTATGTGAAAACTAATATCTAACACTGCTAGCATTTGTTCTAGGTTTTCTAAAATAGATTCTTTTTTGTTTCTCGGTTAAAGGTTTGAAAGTATTTGTAGTGGTAGGTGATGATGGTGTGTAATCATTTTGTTGGTGGTTGTGGTTGGGGTTAGTTAGTTTGATGAAGTTTTCTTCGGTTTGCTTTCCCATTTTAACTACTTCCACATCTTTCTCTTCCATGTTTGCACAAACTTCCACTAGCATCTCGTTCACTCCTTTTCCTTCTTCCAAATCAGTTATATTAATCCTCATTTCTCCCATTGCAAAATCAACTTGACACTTGGTCGTGACAAGAAAGTCACGACCAAAACATACATTAGGTTCATCCGCATTTCCTTCTTCTAACACAACAAAATCCATTTCAAAAATGTGTCCATGAATATTGACCTTAAGATTTTTAACCATCCTTCTTCCATATGCTTCATAGTCCAAGCGTACATGACCAATTTGTCAAGAACCTTCTCCAAAATGTAGTTTTCTCCATAAGCCATATTAAGTTGCGCGTCCTAAGCACTTACTCCTTCTACACTACAAGGCGTACCAAACCTCATTAGTGGCGAATCATACATTGTTAAAGGTGCTTGTGTGAATACTACAACTCTTCCCTTCTTGGGAAATTGAACCTTGTTTTCACCCGTTTCCTCCATATTAACCGTATCAATCTCCAAATCTTTCTTATTCTCTTCCAAGATACCTCCAATCTTTTCCAGTGAACTTCCGGTATCCTTGAACATTTCATCCAAAGTACGAAGGTATTCTGAGATTCCGCTCAAACTATCCATACTAACTAGCTAAACTTGACAAAACAAACAAAACAAAATCCGAATTATTATCGTTAGAGTTAGTAAAAACAAGAACAAACTATAGAAACATATACTAAGCAAGCTAAGATACTTAACAAAACCAAAAACATAAGTTAAAACTCAAAATCTAAAATGATAAAAACAATTTACCCGAGAGCTCCAACCGGATCGGTTGGTGGTAATAACTAGACCAAATGATCTAACCGGATCCGGTTGCGGGTTACAACCGATCGGTTGGATCGACACAATTTTTTTTATATATTAAAGCGAATATTAAATGAAATTAAGAAAATCATTAAGTGTACTAAACTCTAAATTAATTAAGACTCTACATAAATCAATAATTAATAACTTAATAATTAAACCATTAAACTAAAACTATATTAACTACCAATTAAAATCTACCATAAAGATAATTAAACCATATAACTAAAAAATTACTATATAATCATTAATATTAAAACTAGAATTAATCTAAAACTAATTAACTAATAATAACAAATATAAAGAAAATATAAATAAATCTAAGAAATCATTAAACTACAAGACATAATCGGTAAATAAAATCTAAAACGACCGAATTACTCTAGGAACTATAACACAAATCACTAAGTAAACTAGAACCATGAAATCAAAAATAAAATTCACTCAGTAGCTCCAACCGGATTCGGTTGGATCACCAACCGAATCGGTTGGTTTTAACAAAACTTTTTTTTTTTTTTTTTTTCACCAAATTCAATTCCAATACTACCAATTTTGAAAATCAAAGAAAATTAAAGAAAATCCCAGCGCGCCAAAAACTTGATGTGTTACGTGTGGTGCAAGTTTTAAAATTTATAAACACGATTTAACCGTCTAATTCTATTAACACATACGAGCAAGTATACTCGTCCGTGATAGCAAAGTTTGGTAAGTCGAGATCGTCCCAAGGATTTTGTGTTTGAAATTGATTTGTATGAAAAGATTCCAACAAGAAAGCTTGTCAAGACTTACTCAAATAGTGATGTTTATAGTGAAATTCAATAATAAGAAATATATATACTTGTGTGTAGTCTATAGTCAATCATAAATAGTGTTCATGAAGGTTTGGTGTAAACTCTTGATGTGATGCACAAATCATAAGCAAATGATCCCCAACCATGGTATATGTTTGTAAAAATCATTCTAAGAACAAAAACATATAGGTAATCATTTCGGTCCTTATCCCAATGATTATCCTTTAGAAATTCCATTTGTTTGCAACATGTTCTTATTAAACTTGTTCTTACGAATCTTCGACCCTTCGTGATGAAAATGTTCCTAGTCTTGTTTTAATAAGCAAACATGGTGGTTGTCAATCACCATATCCCCATACTAGTTTGTCACTCAACTTTTGGAATAAAACACAAGAGAAATCCTTTCGGTCCTTTTTCTTAAAACATGTTTTATCAACAAATCAAACCAAGACTAGTATTTTTCCAACAAACTTATTTAAACAAGATCATATATACATGCATCACATATGAGAACACTAATATGATTAACTACATCCCAACACACAAGTATATCTCAAAACTACACCATGATAATAATAACTAAACACAAATCATAACAAAGTAATTCCAATAATTCAAAAGAATAGAAATCCATAACAAAGTTCATAGAATACCTAAACTTTTGCCATTACAAGAATTAGAATTAGTGGATTGTAGCAACCACGCCTCCAATCACCTAGATTCACCGTATAACTCCAAATTACCAAAACTATGGATGAGAATTGTTCCTCCTAGCTCACGGGCGTTTTTCGAGTAAGAACTAAGCTTTTGGGCTGAATAATATGGTTGGTATTAGTTTTGATGTAAACTAATACACTTTTGGTTGTGTCACACCTAGTAAACTAGGACTAGGTTCATTATATAGCCAAATATGCTTGCTCAATGACCAAAACGTTCCCAACAAGTTAATATCAAGAAATGATCGGACTCCAATGATTATGGGAGTTAAGGAAACAATAAATGCAACTTTGTGTAGCTGCGGCTCATGCAATCGGATCGGTTTCGATGGCAACCGGATCGGTTGCGATTTGACCATTCGCCCACCGGATCCGGTTCTGGTCACGACCGATCGGTGGGTGTTGTTGTTTTGACTTTTGTTGACTTCTTGTTATCGTCTCATTCTTCGCTCTGATGATTTCCAAGGCAAAACTTGATCTTTCCTTGTTGTAGATACTTAGAAATCATTGTAATTCCCAATCATTGAATCCAAAAGCTTCCTTGCTCGACTTCCTTCTAGAGAATCTTCCAAATGTGCATAAAACTTCATTTCTTCATCATTAATGATACGGCTACATATACATACACAATCGCATCTTTTGCACTTTTGCAATAGTTATGAGTAAATATAGCCGATTATCATGCACAAAACCAACAATAACGCTACTAAAAACATGTTCATTTTAGGCGTTATCACTTTCATGAGTACCAATGAATGAGCAAGGATGACACTAAAGATGAGAGTGTCAATTGAAGCTAAATGATCCTAGAGATCGAGTTGTGACTTAGGGTTGTGTTTTGGAAAATATCCTAAAGGTTTTGAGATGGAAAAACTAGATTTTGATCAACTTTGATCAATTTTGAGGTGAGGATGATTTATGATCAATTTTGTTATAATCGAAAGATTTCTAAGACTAGATGTGAGGGATCAAGAAAAAAAATGAAGTGTGAGTTTGAGAGCGGAAGAGTAATGGATTAAAATGAAACGGTAGATCTACAAGCGTTTTAGAGTATGATCTAGGTGTGTGAGTAGGAAGGATCAACCTATCTTGATAAGGACTTAATTTGCCTTAAGATACTATGTTTAGATTAGTGTGAGGTGTTCTAAGGATATCTTTGAAATAAAATGCTTGCAATTGCATTTTACGTTTGCGGATCCACGGTTCCCTAAGTGAAGGGATCCAAATCTAACACAAACTTTGGGATCCGTCCATCCGCTCGTGAGAACCTTTACTAAAGGTATGCAATGATCTTGACAATGCATTATATCTCAAGTTTAGTCTAAAAGGAGTTCTAATACTAAGATATCAAATGTAAGATGTTTTATGTCATGAAAAAATAGGATTACATTGATAAAGCACGACAGAATAGAATTGATCCTATTTGAATTACTACTAAGTTCCTTGGCGTTATCGCTAGATGGATCATCAAATGGTTGATGAGTGTTGGCGGATTCGAGGAATGAAGAACGTCTTCATAAGGAAATGTTCGTGGTTCCATCATCTTGTTCACAAATGCGTTACAACGGACTTTGAAATTGAGGATGAAAATACATGACATTATGATAGAGGCGCGTCAAGAACATTCCATAGGGAATGAGTTTATTCTTGGAGCCTTGAAGATTTGCAATTCGCCTTGCGAAGAAGTAGGCGGATTGTATGGTTGTTGTGTTAGCAAGCGATACAACATGTGAGCACAACAAGTGGGAAGGATTTCTCGATTTCCCTAAGACTCAAACATTTTCACGTGGGATGAGAGTGAGAGGCTTGTATTCTTCTCGGATATCCTGTGTATGGATAATGTTGGGGTTGGAGTGATGAGGTTTGCATATCATGCGAATCAAGTCTTCGGGAAGGTATGTGAGAAGCAGATGGGTGTTTTCTCCACGAAAGTTGAAGAGAGAATTAAGAGACCAATCTTCGGTGAAGGCACATTGTCCATGATTTGGAATTCGGAGGATGTGAGCAAAATGCCCAAGGGTTAAAGTGAACTTTTGGTTTTGATATAAAACCAAAGAGATAAAGAACGATCCTCGTTACGAGCGAGTTTGACTTGTGAAAGAATTCCAATACAAACCTTGGACATATTTTCTCGTTAATTTCGAGAAGACATTCCAATCCTATGGTTCGGAAGGAGGTATTGATACCTTCTTGAATTGTAGAAGGTGTCTACAATCGTCCTTCATGGGCGGCGGGTTTCGAGATTATTGAACCCACGAACATGATTGCGGGGTGTTGGGCTCGAGAGAGATGTTCGGAGTATAGGCGCTAGAGAATGAAAAATCAAACTCATATACATGCGACATAGCGAAACCTATAGAAGATGAGTTTAAAGGAAAGAGATGTTTTGAGATTAACCAATGATTATCTAACATTTTTACTAGATATTTATTAACAATGGTTTTTAACACTCCAACTACTTAAGGTTTTGATTTTCTAGTGGATTATTACTTTTAGAAAGATAGTGGTTTTAATCTTGCATGAAAACTTTTTTCGATGTCTGGATCCCGGTTCCTTTACAAAGGGATCCGCTAGTATATCTTCCGAGATCCATGGATGCGTAGTAATGTAACAGATTTGATAAAAGCATAGGTTTTACGGTTTTATACCACAGTATGTTTTATCCTACATTTTCTTTTAGCATGCATACATGACCTCTAATGTTTCACGAAAAAATATAAAGCATATAAATCAAAATAAATGATAAATACATAATAGTAACCTAGATAAACTAGATTAATAATATTGCATTTCAATACTAAGGATGATACAAAGGATTGGGTATATAACCCCAATATAGATTAACAACACAAAGTAAATGTCTCCGTATGTGAACTTCATCATAGGGAACACAAGTGCGATGAGTGTTAGGGCGATGAGCACGAGTGCGATGTAAACCATGTTGATGATGGATCTTCTTGGTTTGGTTGAGATGAAATGAGGAGGAAGATGAAGTTTTTGAAAGAGGAAATTTTGAAATTGTGTTTTGTTTTATTATTGGATTAAAGAAACAAAACATAAGTTTTATATACCACGACTTTAGGCGAGAAATAAAACACGTATGTGAGAAAAAGGCTTCCTAATGAAGCTTCATGTAAAACATGTAATTGCACAAAAGATAATCATATAAATACCTAAAAGGTATACTTAATTATCAAGCAAAGTAAAGAAAAACATACCTCTAGCGCACTTAGGAATGTCTTTACAAATGACACAACAAATGTCACTTAGACTATTCCGCTCCTTTGCGTTTAAGATACCTTCTTAAGGAAGGTATTCTTGTTACCAAGCGACTCCTAAAGCTTGGTGGGTATGAGCTTGACTAATCAACATGACAAAGAAGATTAGTGCAATTAAGTGAAAATAAATAAGAAAAAGTTGTTATCAAATCAACATCCAAACATACGAGTTTTAAAAGACATGGTGTTTGTTTAAAAAAACTTTCTTTGTAGTTTTCAATTAACCATGGATCGTATCAAGTTTTTAAAGTACAATATACTTCAAGAAACTTGGTAACGAAGCTCGATACCAATTGTTGAAAACTAGAAGGGGGTAGCCTTTAATAGCCCGTTTCGTGCTAAACTTTCTTCTTGGAAAGCAAGCACTTTATCCATTGGGGGTCGCCTAACTCTTATTAAATCGGTTTGGGAAGCCTCGGGATTTATTATATGTCGATCTTCAAATGTCACGAATATGTTCTTAACTCCCTTGAAGCTATCAGGGCTTCCTTTTTCAGGGTGGTAGTGTCGAAAGTAGAAAAATGTCGTGGCTTAAATGGGAAAAGCGTTACGCTTCGTTTGATAAAGGTGTGTTAAACATTGGAAGTTTGAAGTCTTTCAATTTTGCTCTTCTCCAAAATGGAGATGGCGTTTTGTTATTAACCAGTTCTATTTGGGCTCGTGTCATTGTTGTGGAAAACTAGAAGGGGTTGAATAGTTTTACCAATTAAAACTTCCTTTAAACTATTTAGATCGACTTATGTTAATCTATTTGGTTGTGTGTGTTGGATGTTGATAGACAAGCATATAAAGATATGTAATGAAAAGATAAGAGTAAAAGCACAAAACCACAACGCAGTATTTATAGTGGTTCGACTACAAGGACACCTTCCTTGCCCTACTCCACTCCCAGAGTCACCTACTCGAGAGTTTGTAAACACTACACCAATCTCCTTATGGCGGAGAAGCCTCACAACGTCGCTTAACCTTTTTCCGGTACAAAGCTAAATACCGGGTTCTTTCACACCAAGGCGAACCACACCTAACACAACGTCGCCTACCCTTTATACGGTGCTAGGCTAACCACCGAGTTCTTTCACACCTTAGGAGAACTAATCCTATCACAACGTCGCCTACCCTTTATTAGGTACTAGGCTAAGCACCTAGTTCCATTGCAATGGAGGAACTACTACCACACTACACCAACGACTAATCCCAAAGGAGATCTACTCCTTTACAACATCATCAAGGACATCAATATCCTTGGATCTAATGCTAGTCTATCTAGTACATGAAACACACCATATTGAATGTACATCTAAGGCACCTTTCACTAATGCCTTTGACTAGATCTACAAGACACCTTTCACTAATGTCTTGTGTCTTCACTTCTAAGCACCTTTCACTAATGCTTCAAGTCTTGACTTTTAAGCACCTTTCACTAATGCTTCTTGTCTTGACTTCTAAGCACCTACCACAAGTGCTTATCCTAAAGATGATAGATACCTTCACTAATATCTTCGTCTTGACACTTGAGACATCTTTCACTAATGTCTTCAACACTACACTTCTTTGAGGAAAGAAATAGATCATCAACAAGAGGACTTCAATAGCCTTGATGATGAGGAAGCTTGGCAACTCATGGACTTGAGCTTGCTCGACTTCAAAGGTGGTGATCTTGCCTTTAAGAGGAACCTAGAAGATCACACAAAACAAAACTACAAACATAGATCTCTTGGATCTAAGGTTAGTGAGATTTAACTCGGGGAGAAAGTGTATTGGAAAGGGTGAGATATAATGAAGAAATGGCTCACTATTTATAGAGGAAAAATCCTCTGTTTCCCGGATCCCACGGATCCCTTCCACAAGGATCCGTCTAGCGTTAAGCTAGGGATCCGTGGAGCATCCTTTTGCCCATGGGTATTTTGGTTATGAGTCATGGGTTGAACCATGGATCTTTGGCTAGATACAATGTATCTTTGAGTGCAATGCACTTAGTCACTGGGTATGGGTTGATCCATGGGTCTTATGAATATTATCCATGTATGATATAAGCATGATGTCATGCAATGGGTTATGGGTCAAGATCCATGGGTTATGGGCTTTGAGTTGTACCCAACTACATTCAATGTATTTGCCCAATGGGTTGTGATACTTAAGTTTCTACCCATTTATAATACCCAATATACTACATACTAGTTATGTGTATATTTTACCCAAATATGTAAACACTAGTTGTTGTACATGTGTATTACTAAATCATAAAATCACTTATACTTGTTTTAGTGTTTTATGTGAAAATGTGAATATGTTAGAAACTATTAGTTCAAACCATTTACGTATTTTATTTGTTTCGTTAACATGATTTACGTTTGTTATCGACAAAACATTAGAAGATCGTAAAATATAAATAAACGTTTTTACGGCTTATTTGTATTAACAATTGTGGCTATTCATGGTGTGGAAGCGGGTTTCGATATTAAAGGTTGCAATTATAATGGCGTTTGGGCATCCATCATCTCGACATACTCACCGCTTCATCAACGTAACTTTCTCTTGATGAGTACTCTTAGTCGTAAAGTGGGTAATGGTTTATCTATTTGGTTTTGGAAAGATCAATGGAATGGCAATGGCACGTTAATGTCCGATTTAACATACTCTCGGATCGAAGAGTAAATGATTCTTGGGTTTGGAATTGGAAGAGGCAAGTCGAGGGCTCCGTAATGAAGGTGCCTTAGATTCTCTAGTTTCGAGTTGGGTCGAGTAAAGCTTCTTAATGAGCACGATTCATGGAGTTGGAACCTTGACAATGATGGCAGTTTTCGGTTCATGTAACGCGAGTTCACCTTGACTCTTGTTTGCTTCCTTCATGTTCCCCATGCACTCGATGGTTCAATATTCTTCCTCGAAAAGTAAACATTTTCATTTGGCGTCTTTCTTTGGACATGCTTCTTGCTTGTCTTAATTTATCTTTGAGGGGCCTTGATATACCGTCCATTGTTTGCCCGATGTGTAACAATGTGGTGGAATCCGTGGACCATGTCTTCTTTTTTGTGACTTGTCTTCAAGCATTTGGTTTCTTGTAAGAAGATGGGTCGATATTGATATGCCTCATTTTCTTCTTGGTTATTTGACCGCCTGCAATGGTTCGAAGTTTGGAGAGCTTCAGGAGTGATGAAGATCGAGTGCGTCATTTCGTAGCGTTGTTATGGTGCATTTGGCGTTATCGCAGCGGTGTTATTTTCTCTCTCACTCGTTGAGGAAAAGTGACATTTCGATTCCATTCGTACTTTTCTTTTCTTGCCTTAAAAGTAGAGGCGTAATGTTAATTGTTGGAACTCTTGGCTTATGAAGCCTTTGTAATTTTATTCTAGCTCCTTGCTAGAGTGTTTTAATAAATCCGCCTTTCAAAAAAAAAAAATGATCCTTATGGTTTGTATCGTATAACAAAATTAGTCTTTTTTAACTATTTAATTAACATTAGTATTAAATTTTAATTCATTTTTTGGTAAATTTTTATTTTTATTTCTCATCACATACTAAGACAAAATTTTCTTAAAATTTAAAACCGTTTTTTAACCTTTAAAACTATAAATCTAATAACATAATATTTTCTTAAATTTTAAAACCTATGTCAAACCTTTAAAATTTAAAACTTTAAAAACCTTTAATTTTTTAAATAGATTATGTCAAAACTTTTAAAACAATATCTTTTAACAATTTTTTTAAATTTTAATATTTTAATTTGTTTTAAATTTTTTAACAGATTACAAATTTTATAGTTTTGAAAAATATTTTAATTAAAAAAATAAAATTTTCGGATTATGTCAAAACTTTTACAGAAATTATGTCAACTTTTTTGTAAAAATAATTTTATAAAAAATCTCGTAAAATTATTAATAATATCATAAAAATCTCTTAAAATTTTTATAAAAAAATCTTGTAAAAATTTTATAAAAAAATATCGCAAAATTATCATTAATATCATAAAAATCTCGTAAAAAATTTTTATAAAAAATCTCGTAAAAAATTTATAAAAAAAATCTAGTAAAAATATTAATAACCAAATTTTTAAAAAGGTTTACGTGAAAATTTTATAAAAAGAAATCTCGTAAAAGTTCAAAAGATTTTTAAAAATATGTCTAAAAGTTTAAAAAATATCGTGAAAAACTTTTCGGACCAAAAATTTTAGAAATAAAAATTATTAATAATATCATAAAAGTTGTCGTAATTTTTTTATAAAAATCTAGTAAAAATTTTATAAAAAAATATCATTAAAATTATTAATAATATTATAAAAATCTCGTAAGAAATTATAAAAAATCTCGTAAAAATTTTATTAAAAAATTCGGACAAAAAAATTTTAAAATAAAAATTATTAATAATATTAAATAAATAAATAAAAAGTAGGGACCAAATTCATGATATACTACAAACCACAGGGACCATACAATAGGAGGGTATTTCATCAATTCAACCATTTAAACGCCCACTTGACAATCTAACTAACAAAAAGTAGTCAAAGGACCAAACCCGTAATGGGTCAAAAGCATAGGAGGAGATCCATAAAAATAAAGTTTACGGACTACCGTAGACGGAGCTTATTAGGGGCAAGTGGGGTTGTGGCCTCCCAAATCTAAGACAACTAAGTCTTAATTTTGTAGTTTTGTATATTATTTTAAAAAATTAGTATAAATGTAAAATTATTATAGGTGTGGCCCTTAAAGTTTTTACGACTACATTTTACCCTCCAATAATATTGCTTAAGCTCGTCACAGGGACTAAATCGTAAACCCGACAAACCATAGAGACCATTCATGTAATTAACTCTAAACAATATCTTCAAAGTTTATCAAATTTCCGCAACTTATCCCTTTTACTAGCTTATGTTGGCCTATTGGTGATGACGCTTTGATTTTGACCCTTCTTATGAACACCTAGGTAATCATGTATGTTGTAGAAAGTTAATTAATAAGTACTACGTATATGTTAGTAAAAAACTTCTAATTTAGCAAAACTTATAATTAAAAATAAGTGTTTTGATATTTGTAGTCTAATAGCACTAGTTATCATAACACAAACCAATACAAAAAACATTTTTTAATGTTACATCAAGATTCTCATTTTAACACTAACATAAAAACCACCGGTATTATAACACAAACTAACATTCACTTTTGGGCCCCACCATTTTATCATATTTTCATTTTCAAACAAAATAAACTTTTATTAATTAAAATAAAATAAAATAACACTTTTAAACTATTTTTACAAAACAAAAATAAAAATAAAAATAGAAATCTAACTTTTTTTACAAAACTACAGGTCCACCCAATCAAAAAGTTAAACAAAAAACTACGATCCGGCCCAAAAAAAGATACAAAATAAACCAAACTTCATCTCCTTCCTAGTATACCGCACACACACTAAAAACACACGCACACACACACACCGAAAAACACAAACACATCCCATTTAAATCGGAAAAGAAAAACAAACAAGCGAAGTTGCCTAGGCAACGCCAAACCAACATCCGACCAGCGGTATAGTAACGCCGACCACGTCAAACCAACACCGCCGCCGCGTTCACGGTGCCAGTGCTCTTAATTGTTGCGTTTAAAACATTAAAATCATGTAATAATTGTGATACATTTAGGGTGTATTTGTCAAAATAAGTAGCTAGCAATAAGTTGCATGTTTGTAGCTCTAGCAAGAATTGTATTTTCTATTAAAACTTTTGGTTATGTAGTTGTATTAGTAATTATAATATGTAAAACACTCACAAATTATCAACGCTTTAAAATGCTAATTTATGGAGCGTTGAAAAGGAATATTTCAAAAATAGATAAAGCTACTTCTTGCTTGCTAAGCGAGCATTTAAAATCACAACTCTTAACCTCACCGCTCACCATTTCTAAATGCTCCTAAACGCTATCGTCGAAACACCCTTAATTGTTTGGGAGTAATTAAATTCAAATGATAAATAGTTAATGTGAAAATATATATAGTTTATGTGTGTCCAAATATTAAGATAGTCCTAAAGGTTATGTTTAGCATTTCCTAGAAATAATCAACTTTACATTAGAATCTATTAACTTGGTTAATAAAAAGGGATAAGTAAAGAAGATAACACAAAGCGCTTCTAATCATTTACTTAGAGACAATCAAAAGATTTTAAAGTTATTGTAACAATACCAAGCACCCTTTAACTTTATAATCTTATAAACACAACAAAAATTGATTTAACCGGATGTAATGGTTGGTGACAAATTCATCAACGACACGTTAGATTCATATTATTAGTGGATAATTAGTCCCAAGCCGGTTTGTAGATGTTGGGAATTAGGGTTTTACCTTTATAAATAATGGTTATCAATAAAGTTATATCTATGGGTTTCATTGTCTTACATGGTATCGACCATTAAGATCCTAAAACCTAATCACGTATCTTCCGCTCAAAACACTAACCTTCATCACAAAATAGTGATCCTCGGTCATCGGCAACTCGCCGATGATTCGGAGGATACCTAGCGTAATTAGCCTTTTCTTTTTGTTGTTGCAAATAATCATCTCAACCTCATGGAGGCGGATGTCATCTCACGCACCACCACATCCAACCTCACCTTCACCACCACGCACCGTCACATCCAACCCACCGTAGCATACTTCCACAACAATAATGAACTTCAACTTATCGGATATTTCCCGGATCGAATTAGTTTTATCAACTTACGTATCATCTCGGACGAGATCTTGAAGCCTTCTTTGTTTGGTTGCAAGAAATAATGAAGATAATGTTTTATTGTGTTTGTTGTTATTGGGTTTTAGCAAAAGAAGATAAAAGATATGTGGGTGTTGTTGGTGAACCGAATGCATAAGGAAAAGAGGCGTATGGACTTGTCAAAGTAATATTAGGGATTGTCAAGCATTCATATCCCACACCTTTCGTTGCTAAAGAGTAGTATTAGGCCCAATGTTTTAGTTTTATTATTAAAAAGAAAAAAAAAGCTATAGTTCTTTAATTGTTTGTTTTTGTTTTATGTCGAATATAGGGTTCTTATTCCCGAGACGACTTTTTATGCATTTTTCGACCTTAGAGTTGTCGACCAAGAGTTTGGTTTGTTTGTCGACCACGTGTTGTCGACCATTGTTTTTGTTTACGTTTGTCGACCACGTGTTGTCGATTAGTTATTGTTTTATTTTGCTTTCTTAGTTTACTTCTCGATTCGAGCTTTAGCGATTTCGCCGCTCGAATCAGCTGGGGAGTATTAGTGGATAATTAGGCCCAAGTCCGGTTTGTGGGTTTTGGGAATTAGGCTTTACCATTATAAATAATGGTTATCAATAAAGTTATACCTACGGGTTTCATTGTCTTACACATATTAGTATTCACTCTTTCATTAAACCAACTACCAAATACCCATAATAATCATCATTTAAACACAAACATACCTTACAAAACATTCATACAAACAAAAACCATAAATTTTAGTTTTGTGGTCTTGACGACAAAAACACCTCCATTTTTGGCATTCACGGGTGCAAAGAGGAGGCATAACAAAGAAGACACTTGATGGGCGAATAACACAAGATCCACCTCACGGTCTTGCTCGGTGCATTTTATTTTGTCACAACATTTTATGGAAAATAAAAGCAATGCATGGTAATAAAACAACAACCTAAACAACCATACTTTAAAACCATCATATACCTCTGCCATAACCCCAAAACCATTACACTTCAAACTAGCTAGAGTTTAACTGTTGTTGCATTGAATAGGTTGTTGTTGTTATTTTTATTTACTTTTATTTTTATTTTTATTACTTTTTTTTGTGTAAAGGTGAACTATATTATTAATTATCAAACAAATACATCGGTCTAGAAAAGAGATAGACATACATATCCTTCTTAAATAGTAATATATCCATACATTCTAATACAAAAACTACCTCTTACAAAGCAAATTCTATGTCTCGGACGAGAACTATACACTATCTCGATAAAACTAATGTCGACAAGGAGCCAAACATGCAAAACAAAGATCCCAATCCAACTGCTCATTAATACATTCACCTTTATGCACCATACCATATCCTTTTGACTACATTTCCACCCTCAATTCGAGCTCAACCCATTCAACCCACATCCACAATAGATTGAGATGAAAAGAGGAGGCATCATCAAGTAGGATATAACCCCATTCACACTATAAGAAGGGTTATACCTTACATAGCTACATATATTTTGACCCAAGAGCAGACCGGTAGCTACATCCTCACCGGATGACCTTAGGGCAAAGCTAGGCATCATTATGAAGGAACACTCTCCTCATATAGACCCAACCTTCCTCCTTTGACAGTGCATAGGATGGACCAAGAAGGTTCATCTTTCACACATCTCTATTTCATCTAACATGCACCATCCACCCGGATCATTTACCCTTTACAATAGAAGACCCTACTTTATGGTACATTCATATTGGCGATAAGGTTTTAAAGGTACCATTTGAGGGTCGTTTAAGTCCTTATTTGATCACTTTTGTATCCGTTATTGCTTAATATCGTTCCTTTTCACTTTTAGGTCTCGTGAAGGCAAAATCTTTGGAATGGCACTTATTTGGACGAAAAAGCGCGAATATATGAAGAAAATGGCCAAAGTCGAAATCGAGACACTCACGATTCTTTGAATGTAGAAAGCGGCGGCGTCGGGAGCTATTTGCGGCGCCGTCGGAGAATTATTGTGACGGTCGAACTCAAAACTCGTGTTTTCAAGAGGCGGCGTCTAGTTGTGAAAGAGTAGGCCGTCGCTACTCGAGACGGCCTAGATGCGATCGAGACGACGTCGAAAGGCGAAGAGGACGGCGTCACGGACATAAGGTGGCGCCGTCGCAAGGTTAACGTGGCCAAGCGAAACCCAATGGCGGCGACACGGCGGCGTCACTAAACATAAGGTGACGCCGTCGCAATTGTAATCTTATATATAGAATCCGAATTTTTCGGTCTTTGTGTGGAGAGTCTTTGGGTAAAACCTAAAACCGAACCTAAGGTGTCTTGTACAGTATTTTAGGGTTTTAAACCTATCTTACACCAAGATAAGTCTTTGCTTCATTAATTCAATTATGTCTTTGATTATTTGTGTGTATGCTTGCATGTTCTCCATGTCCGCTAATTTATTTGTGTGTTTGCTTAGGAAGTATGAAACTTAATTATTGAATATTGATTGGTTGTTTCTTATCTTAGTTGATTAATGATCTAGTAATGCGATAGGTCATTCGTTGTGTACTTAATGCTTGATTCATCTTTGTGAACCTTAGAGTATGATTACGAGTGATTGTAGGCTAAACCATCCGAAGAGCGCCTTAGAGTAGGAGTCTATAATCTCTAAGTGGATTTGTAGACAAGACCCTTTGGTAAGTTCAAAGAGTTAGGGAGAAAGCATACCTACAACTTTAGAAACACAACGCAACTAGGAATAAGGCGTGACACTCAACCATCAATAGGAGATAATTAAGGAGTAATACAAACTAAGTAAACACATCTTTAAACTATCATACGAGCACACATTAATTAGACATAGACTCCCACAACCTTAGTTTAGATAATTAGATAATAGTAGAGTAATCGGTGAAATACCAACCCCCAAATCCAATACCGAGATTCGTACCTTTCCATTTTCATAAAATATAAAAGATAAAAATAATCTTCCTCAACCTTAACCTTAGCGTAGTAACTCCTACTAGCATTCCTATTCCCCAGAGAACGATATCAATACCGTGGCTTACCCTAATTACTACACTACAACGATTAGGTTCCTTGCCTAGGGTGTTATAAAACTTGCTCGAAGAAAGGAAGTTCCTTTGACCCCGAGCGACGCGTGTAGCGTTATCAAGTTTTGGCGCATTGCTGCGGGAATAGAATAGCTAGTTAGTAGTCCACCTCGTTTAGGTTTCTTTGCTTGATTCCTATCAAGTAAACTTTTTCTCATTTTAGCTTTCTCTTAGTCTATCCCCTTCTTTGTGTTTGTGTTCGTAAAACCCTTTTCATTTGTCGCTATGGCAAGTGAAGTTGCATTTGAATCATTAACAAATGAGGAACAATTGAATTTTGCGATTGGTTTAGTTTTATTGTTACGATAAATTTGTGAGTGATCTTAAAGATATCCAAAAGAACAAGGGTGTAAGATTGGATGGATTTGATATATTTTGTGTTTGTGTAGCTTCTATTCAACGATCGTTGTCAAGATCAACTCCTTTTAGTGACACCATCTTTAGAATTTTCGGAAAAGCCTCCTATGCATAAACCTTGGTTGTTACAACTTGAGGAAATGGATAAGAAGGATTTATCTAACCTTAGGAATCATGATCAAAAGACCTAGTTTTTAAGAACATGAAACCTAAACCCAAACAAGATTGTGAGATGGTTGAAGCTAAAGTACCTAGTTGCATGTGTGGGATAGATTTCAAACATTTAGGAGATCTAGATATAATGGAGAAAAGGTGGAAACTCCAAGCCCACAAGCCCTACCATCACTTGAGGAACACACATCACCTATAACTTACCGGAAGAAGTAGAAGAGACTATAGGAGCCCCAATTGATAGAGAACCTTTGGACCAAACGCCACTAGAGAATGTAGGTTTAGATGCTTGTTGTCATGACCTCTCTCTTAGTCCTAGGAAGTTCCTAATTTTGATGAGCCGGAGCCTCAACCAAAAACCTTACCCAATGTTCCGTCTTTAGATGTGAATCTTGGAATTGAATTAGGCCCCAATCCACCCATCAAAATAGATAGTCCGGGTAGTTGCTTGATAAAGGTGGTAGATTCTAGGCCATGTAGAGTGGAAGCTAATATAGGAGTAACCCATGACCTTACACACTTATATCACCCATTCATGGTTGATAACAAGAAACACTATGGGTTTAAACCGGGTTTATTAGGTCAAGATGGATCCTTAACTAAGAATCTTTTGAAGTTGATAGAAGATGATCCATTTTAGGAGGAGATTTGATTCACCGCTACACCAATAGACTTAGGTAAGGTTATAATGAATGGAGCACACTCCTTTGAGCATATAAATCACCCATCACCCTCTCCTCACGTAGCAAATTTCCACCCTAAGGGTGTGTATTGCTACTATCACCCGCACTTAAACTTAAGTGTAGGAAAAACTTCCCTTTATCTGTTAAATAAGGGTAGAGTCGGGCTCGTGACTCGAACAAAAAACAAGCGCTTCTTGGGAGGCAACCCATGTGTATTTGTTTTCATTTTCATTTGTGTGTCATATATCTTTTATTAATTGTTTATTCTCATGTTTGAATTTGTAAAATGCTTTATTTTGTCTTTAACCTCGTCTTAATTACATATAAAGGTATTTTACATAAGGGATAAGTGTAGGGAGGATTACACACGTTTTCAAAAAAGCGTAAACATGAGAATAACAATTAATTAAAAGATATATATGTTTGTTTGTTCGAGTCAAATGCTTGTATCGAGTCATAATGGATGTTTTGCGAAATTTTTCCAGATTCTAAAGATGTAAATTTTCGAAATTTTTTCGAAAATCATGCACCGGTTTTGTCGGGATAACTTGTGGCGTCGAGATTGCAACTGTGGCGTCGGGAAGGAGTAAAACATCAGTTACTTTTCTCGTTTTCGAGCTACTTATAAATTTTGGAATTTTCGGTCTTAATTTTCTTAGAAATTTTGTAAACATCCATTCCACAAGCATTATATCCTAGTTTAAATCGAGTCTTATATATATTATTACCGCCGATTTTACGCGAAGGTTTCGTTTGTTTTCTTCAAGTGTGCGAGGTTTAGTTTGTCAAGAAGAAGTTACATAAGATTGGAAGGAGCTTTTCACGCAATAATTCTTCTTGAAAAGAATTTAACCACCACTTTGCACGGATCTACCGAGCTAATCGGGGAGTATTAGTTTCTTTCGTTTTAATTACCTTCTTTTATCATAACTTTGATACTTTCGGGAACATTGGGGACAATGTTCGGTTTAAGTGTAGGGAGGGAAAATAAAACGGGAACTTTGAAACTATGCTTATCCTTGACTATTTGCTTTGTCCAATTGTGATTGTGTAATAAACCATGAGAAAATGTCGGTTAGGGTAATTTTGGCACCAAATTTAAAATTTTTCATGACATATAGGAGTGGGCCATTAGTCTTAACAAAAGCGTCTCATGGATAGGAAGTTATATGACTAGCACAAAAACCCTTACCACCCAAATTCCACCCAAAATGTGAGGATCGCCCTTAGATTAGTAGGAATTAAAGCATTCATCTTTAATGCTTAGAGTGTGAACCGGTAGTATATTAGATTCTAGAACTTGTTTTGTGATGCATTCGAGATCGCAAGTGAGGCTACACTTGTGTAGTTAGGAATAACTAAATGATAAGAGGCATTAGGATAACCCTTGTTTGATACCGTAATATAATTACTTCTTCCACATCGGTTGAGTAATTCCCCACACCCTTTGCGTTGTACTCATCTTTAGTACACGATACCCTAGTTAACCCCTCGAGCCTATCCTTTTCGCGGTTCTCGTGATATTTCGGTTTTCGAATATCAATGAAGAACATTGTTTACACCCACCCCAAATATACACCCAAATCGCCTTAGCCTACCCCTTATGCACTCACTTTTAGTGCAAATGTTTGTTATCACCCTAAACCCTTAGTTCAATTATCTAGTTGCTTGCATAAGTTGCTAAGTCGAGTCATATCCTTTGTATCTGATTTTGGGATGATTGGGATTCATGGGAAAAGTTAAAGTTTATGAAATGACGGGAAGGGCGTTAAATTCAAATTCCCTTTGTTTACGTAATAATGTACCCCAAGTGTTTTGATCTTTTCAAATCGGGTCAAATTAGTATTAGAGTAATAAAAACTCAAGTGTAGGGATATGCTTATAAATCCCTAGTATTTTGATGTTATCTTAGAGGATGGTAGAGTAAAAGTGTATGAAAAAAAAAAAAAAAAAAAAAAAAAAAAAAAAAAAAAAAAAAAAAAAAAAAAAAAAAAAAAAAAAAAAAAAAAAAAAAAAAAAAAAAACATACGGGCTACCATCCTACATCTATCCTTTAAATTTATGTTTGTTTATTTCAGTTATCTAGAGTTTAGAGTGTCGAGTCTTGGCTTAGCAGCGCCATTCTTCATATCTGATTAACATAAAGATTTTGACTTACCACCACTAAATAGCCTATCCCACCAAACCCTTATTTCCCTAAGTAAGCCTAACATTACAACCCTTTAAAGACCTCTTTGATAGTCTTTCCTAGGTGCTTACGTAAGCGATGGAGGTTTGATCTATTCTCAAGCCTATGGTAATCTATGTACTAGGACCGGTTAATGAGTGTTTATCTTCCATTTCCTATATTGTTATATTTCATTTATACACGAGAGAGATGTGAGTATCCAAACACCCCATGTGAGGTGCTAGTATGTAATTCCGTGCTTGTTATGACTTTTTGGGGCTTATATGTGTTGTGGACCGTTTTGAATTAATCTTGAATGACCCCAACTTATAAATTAATTGGCTAAAAGCACATTTGCTTGAGGACAAGCAAATAACAAGTGTAGGGATATTTGATAAGGTTTTAAAGGTACCATTTTGAGGGTCGTTTAAGTCCTTATTTGATCACTTTGTATCCGTTATTGCTTAATATCGTTCCTTTTCACTTTTAGGTCTCGTGAAGGCAAAATCTTTGGAATGGCACTTATTTGGACGAAAAGCGCGAATATATGAAGAAAATGGCCAAAGTCGAAATCGAGACACTCACGATCTTTGAATGTAGAAGGCGGCGTCGGGAGCTATTGCGGCGCCGTCGGAATTATTGTGACGGGTCGAACTCAAAACTCGTGTTTTCAAGAGGCGGCGTCTAGTTGTGAAAGAGTAGGCCGTCGCTACTCGGGACGGCCTAGATGCGATCGAGACGGCGTCGAAGGCGAAGAGGCGGCGTCACGGACATAAGGTGCGCCGTCGCAAGGTTAACGTGGCCAAGCGAAACCACAATGGCGGCGACACGGCGGCGTCACTAAACATAAGGTGCGCCGTCGCAATTGTAATCTTATATATAGAATCCGAATTTTTCGGTCTTTGTGTGGAGAGTCTTTGGGTAAAACCTAAAACCGAACCTAAGGTGTCTTGTACGATATTTTAGGGTTTTAACCTATCTTACACCAAGATAAGTCTTTGCTTCATTAATTCAATTATGTCTTTGATTATTTGTGTGTATGCTTGCATGTTCTCCATGTCCGGCTAATTTATTTGTGTGTTTGCTTAGGAAGTATGAAACTTAATTATTGAATATTGATTGGTTGTTTCTTATCTTAGTTGATTAATGATCTAGTAATGCGATAGGTCATTCGTTGTGTGTGTAATGCTTGATTCATCTTTGTGAACCTTAGAGTATGATTACACGAGTGATTGTAAGCTAAACCATCCGAAGAGCGCCTTAGAGTAGGAGTCTATAATCTCTAAGTGGATTTGTAGACAAGACCCTTTGGTAAGTTCAAAGAGTTAGGGAGAAGCGCATACCACAACTTTAGAAACACAACGCAACTAGGAATAAGGCGTGACACTCAACCATCAATAGGAGATAATTAAGGAGTAATACAAACTAAGTAAACACATCTTTAAACTATCATACGAGCACACATTAATTAGACATAGACTCCACAACCTTAGTTTAGATAATTAGATAATAGTAGAGTAATCGGTGAAATACCAACCCCCAAATCCAATACCGAGATTCGTACCTTTCCATTTTCATAAAATATAAAAGATAAAAATAATCTTCCTCAACCTTAACCTTAGCGTAGTAACTCCTACTAGCATTCCTATTCCCTAGAGAACGATATCAATACCCGTGGCTTACCCTAATTACTACACTACAACGATTAGGTTCTTTGCCTAGGGTGTTATAAAACTTGCTCGAAGAAAAGGAAGTTCCTTTGACCCCGAGCAAATGGGGCAGCGTGTGGCGTTATCACCAAGAATGAGAAACAACAACTAAAGTTAAAGCTACTATTAACCCATGAACCAAACGCCCTTTAAGTCGGGAAAATTATCAATGCCAAGAAAATTAACGATCGTTAAGTGACCCAAAAGAAAATTAGAATTTGATGTTGGAGCGTTTTGTTGCCGTTAGGTTTTAGTATTTTGGTTTTAGGAGTTTTTAGACATTCTATTAGTTGAGAAGATTAAAATATATAAATAAAGATTGTGCTTGAAAGTGAGAATAAAATGTAGAAAAGGATAAATTTTATAAATTGTTAAAGATTTTTTTTTTTTTTTTCAAAGAAATGTCGACGGTTGTTTTCAACAGTTGGCCTCTGTTTTTGTGCACAAACAACCCCGACGACTTGGTTTTGGCATCTACGAGTCTTTCATTTTTATGTTGAAGATCGTCTTCTAAATGAACACTAATAAAGGTCGACACGATTTAGGTGTCCAAAACTCGGTCGTGCATCACTTATTACACCAAGTCTAACATATGACATGCGTTTTAACATTTTCCCAAAATGTAAAAAGTAGAGTACGGTAATAAAACAAGGTAAACACCCACACTATAAAACCATCACCATAACCCCAAAAGCATTACTACATTTCAAACAAGCTAGGGTTTTATATCTGCTGCTGCATTCATTCACACAACACAGGTACAATTCTTTACTTCATTTCTTCCTGTATGCATCTTTCTTTCTTTTTAGTATAAGTTACAGTAATAAATATAGCACAAGTTACTGTTGATTTTTACCGACGTCGTCACGGTGACGTCATCATCATCGTAAATATATTTTAAGCAATTTTATGACTAGTTATTACATGATGATCCTCATTTTTAAGAAAGGTTGACGGTTATGGACCTATAACCTTAAAAAAAAAGAGTTGTTATTTATTTATTTATTTTTAATATTTAGCCCTTGTAGATTTGATATTTTCATTTAAGTCACTAGATCTGAAAATTTATGAATTAGTCACCTAACTTTATAATATTTGTCAATTTTCGTTATAAATTGCGTAAGCGTAACGGTTATGTTTGGCGACAAGCTTTTTGGAGCATCTAGGATTTAGATTTTGTTTGAATCCTTATATTTTGAATGCTAATAAAAGAAGAGTTTGGCGTTAGCGATTAGTTTTTACATCATTTTACACATTATACTTACAAGTTACAACTAGGTAAGGCAACAGTTGTTAACGGACTTATGTTTACGTTTAATTAGCCCACTTATGTTTTATTAACCACTTAGCCCACTTTGAGCTATATCTACATTATGTTTATTATTTGATTTATTTCATAAGGAATATTAATAATGTATATATAGCTCAAAGTGCGCTAATAAAACATAAGTGGGCTAAGCATAAACATAAGTTTGTTAACAACAATCACTAGCTTTAATAATCGCTTGAAGCTACTAATTTTGCCAACCATATATGTTTGATAAAACTAGCAGCTACAACTAGCCACAAGCATGTTGCACTAAGCAGTACCTGTTCGTTCTATATAATTACTTGATAACATAGGTGTAGTTGTAACTATAAAGTGTAAAATATCATACAAGCTAAGCAAAACGCTAAACGTGAAACGCTCCTTTAATTAGCGTTGTGGCCAAATAAGAGTTATATTCTAAACGCTAACAGCTAAACGCTCGAAAAAAAGCTCTTAGCCAAACACAACCATAATCAATAAAAAAAAAATTTATGCATGTTTGATATTCTGTTTCATAGTTTATGTTATGTTTCCGGATTGCGGATTTTATAGCATTTTTTATGGTACTGTATATTTAAGGAATAAAGTTGGGAAAGTGTACATTTGGTAGTTGTTTAATGAATGTATTGAGGTGAGATTATGTATGTTGAAGCTGAAAATGTTTATACTTTATACTATGATAAATATTTAGTTTACGAAGATGCAAAAGCATACAGCTGTTTGATTGAATATATGAAGTTGTACCATGAGTAGAGTGTTATAGTGGGAGTAGGATTAATGGGACTATAGCTGTGGCATGTGAAATTGAGAAGATCTGAACATGCTTTATGTGAGGAACGATAAGAGTGTGTTATGGTGTTTGCTTGCTAAATTGTCACGACTTCTTAAAGGTTATTCTTACCCGTCTTTTGATGAAGGTATTGTGTTGAGATGAAATATATAGGCAGGTCTCTTGTTTAGCGAGAGACATAGGTTCTTAGGGATAAGATCATGTACACGTGCTTTGTAATTGATGCTTACTATTATAATTCCAGTCATATGAAATCTACACATTATTGATTCTGCTATTTGATCTGAAAATTTACAGATTGGCCTCTGAACTTTACAATGTGACAATTTATTGTTAATTAATTGCCTAGCTTATGATTTAAGAGAATTTGTTTTATACAGATGTGATGTTCTGTTTTATACAGATGTGATGTTCTGTTTCTTTAAAGCTCTTATAGTTTATGTTTTGATCCCTGTTTGCGAATTCTATTACATTTTGATGGCACCAAATCTTACACAATATAGTTGGGGAGGCGACGAGGCGTACATTTAGTGGCTGTTTGATAAATTAATGTAATGTGGTGATATTATATATATTGGTATGGTAGGTGTCTTGTTAAGCGATATAGGAAGATTCTTAGGGCTAAGATTAATACAAGAGCTACATGTGTGTGTTTTTTGACGGGTGCGTGTATTATTAGTGCACGCATCCTTGACGATTCATGTTTATGCTATGATAAATAGTCATTTGAAGGGTTTGATATGGAAATTCGGAAGTGTCCAATTATTTGGTTAATTTGGAATTATACTATAAGTAGAGTCGTACAGTAGGATTAGGTCCATTTGGATCATGGGAATTGCACGATAGTTGCATGTTTTACAAGAGTTCCGGTAAGAGCATTGATAAAATTGTCACGGCTACTTTTACTGAAAGGGCAAAGTAAACTGATTGAACGGTTAAATAATACTCACTATTTATATTATCATGCATATTTTTGTAAAGGATTTTAGCATCTCCAGATGTGATAATGGCTGTCATATAGAGTGGATCAAGAGTGGATCGAACAATTGAACAGCCAAAATATTTTTCAAACTATGTTAATTTCGGTCAAGGTGTGCTGTCTGTTTGTCGTTAACTAGGACCAATATACTAATTGCTTTCCGACTTAAATGAAAAACAATAATTGTGAAAATTTGTCGATCAACAAGACAAAGTGTAAAAGGAATGTAAAACCTTTCTGAAAATGAAAACGTCATAAGAGGCAAAAATCGCTGTAGTCTTGTGTTGTATGATGCTTATAAGTTACCCTTTGTATGCGATGACATGAAAAATGTCATAATGTTTCCATGTTTGCAAGCATTTTATTATGTGGCTATTATATTTCTGTTATCTTGTTACTTTCATCGAGCATGATCGATTCAATGTTTATGTAAAGGCTTCTATTTTATGTTTCATAAGATCTAATATAAATATTAAATTTTCATATTTTTCTTGTAACAATCAGATAGAATGAACATGCCACATTCCAAAGCCACGAGGACTGAGAAAGTGGTGCTTAAGGCAATAATAGGCTACGGGACTCGATCCAACAACAAGGCTCAAGGCTGGTACTTGAATTGTGGTTCTTCAGAGCATGTTTGCTACTCTAGGGACATGTTTGTGGACTACAACCCAATGAGAGATCACGAGGTGATTTTGGACAACGATGATCATCTTGAAGTAGCTGGAATTGGTACAGTGGTGATTCGATTCGACACAGACAAGGTTTTGACTCTTTCAAATGTTCTTCATATACCCAAAATCAGTAAATGCTATGTATCTGTCGCCAAACTCGATGATCTTGGATTCATCACGTCTATTGTGGATGGGATAGGTGTCATTACTAAGAGCCACGAGGTCATAGGTAAAGGGTATAATTTAGGGAATGGCGTGTATCGGTTGAGCTTAAGGGGAGATCCTCCTGTTAGGAAAGTGATTGCCAATAAACATCCAGGTGCAATGAGTGATCACCAGGTTAATGCTGAAGTAGCCAGGATTGGTATATCGTCCCTTAGGTTCAGCCCGGACAAAGCTAATGATTCGGAATTCAGAGTTACTTTTGGGGGTGGGCAATGTGTCATTAAGCAGGGTGATGTGGTCGTTCAAAAAGGGTACAAGGATGACGTTTTATATAAGATGGACTTTATGAAAGAACCACCGACACATGCCAAAGTAGTGCATCATGAAAAGATAGGCTTGTTGATGGGCAATGAACACCCAGAGTTGACCAAAGCTCGGGCTCGAGGGTGGTACTTGCTTGCTAGTTGCACAATGCATGTTTGTAACTCGAGGACATGTTTGTTGACTACCAACCGCGACTGGTCATGAGGTGGTTCTGGAAGACAAAAGTCGTGTTGACGTGCTCGGGTATGGAACGGTGAAACTTCAGTTGACTACTGGTAAGGTTTTGACTCTTGAAAGAGTTTTTCATATGCCTGCAATCATGAAGTGTTGCATATCCGTTAAAATGCTTAAGCAGATGGGATTTAGCGTGGGCTTTGATGATGAGGGATGCCATGTGAAGAAGGGTCAGGAGATCGTGGGAAATGGGTTCATTGAGGATGGATTGTTTCGGATGGGTCTCGTTGATGAACGTTCAGGTGGAAATCAAGCGTGAGCGTGGTTGTTTAGATTGTCACTTCGGCTATTGGTAGTTTAGTTTTGTCCACAAACTTTCTTTAAGTGCATGGTGCAACCTCACCGCGTGTCAAGGGATATGGTTACGTGGATTGTTGAGTGAAATAACCGAATGGAAGAAAGAGTGGTGGTCTTATTTGTTGACAACAAATCGGCTA
The DNA here is from genome assembly GCA_022545495.1 of Chrysanthemum lavandulifolium. NCBI lineage: Eukaryota > Viridiplantae > Streptophyta > Magnoliopsida > Asterales > Asteraceae > Chrysanthemum > Chrysanthemum lavandulifolium. Next base: position 66,261,550 of record CM040238.1, read on the forward strand.
TTGCACTTATGAAAATCCAGGTCTTTCACGGAGAAGCAAGCATATAAACACACGTTATCATTTTATCCGAGAGTGTGTTGAAAGAGACCAAGTACAAGTTGAGTTTGTAAGAGGTGATACTTTTGACTTCATGTATGCGTATTGAATCTTAAGTTGTGGTTATGTCGTAATGTCTTACTGAATTTAATACTTTTGCTGAAATTCTGTATCCTTTTGTGCTTGTTAATCCTTTAGCTTCTTTTCTTGCCATTATATATATACCACAATGCATCGCTTATGTTATGCATATGGCCATATGGGTATACTATACAGGTTTGGTGGCTATAAAGATATATTGCCTTGCAAGCTGGGTGCAATTCAGAATATGGATCTGAATAATTAAGTGTAATTGTATTATGATTCCATTTTTTTTATGTGTTAACAACTTGGGTTTTCCAAGATTATCAGCAGTTTAATGTACATCTAGTAATGTTTAAAATCGGGTTAAAAACTGATGTATGCTTATCGTTTGTCATTGCGTTAGTTTATACTAGTTACATAGGTGATTAAAAGATCACCAATCTAGTATCAATAAACAAACTTGATTGTATCAGATACAGATTTTGTTATGAAGGTCATTAAAAATGGGAAAATGAATAGGCCAATACTATTGAGCTGTTGGATTAATTGTTTAGAAATACTCTTCAAGCTATCATGCAATGTGATATCTTCAATTCGGTCATTTTACATTTTTTGAATTTAATGGTAAATATGGTTGCTGATTTACGGAAGGAGCACGGTACCTCAATCTGCTAAATTTATTAATCACAAAAAGTTTGATATTTAGTGGTGGGACTCCATCTCCTCTTACTGTAACGGACAGACCCGAAGTCCTTCACATAGTTAAGAAATCTAAATACACAAACATAAGGTCTTACTGCAAATATAGATACTTTGAAATATGTCAGTGCAGTTTTACGAGGATTGTTGATTGTTGCTAGTTAACGACGTCTGTCGTTAAAAAGAAAATATTCTAACAAGCTCTCGTAAAACATATAGATAGGAAGTATTTTTATCTGGGCGAACATTGGTAACTTTTATAAACCACCTTAGCAAAGGTTGAAAAAAATATATACATACACAATTCTTAACATATCATCTTACGAATGTGTTTAGATTGTACATGATCTACCTACACAAAAAAGATCATGAACATATCTAGACCACCAGACCTTGATACTTCTATTTGGATGACATTGAACTGCAGTAATATGGCTTCTTGTTCTTCCCATGAGTAAAATCGAAATGCATTGTAGATTTGTAGATGTATAACCTAACTACCATAGGACACGACTATACAGTTACGGAGTTATCATTGAAAACGACTTCATACCTTGCTTTCTAGAAATGACAAGCAATGCATGAACCTCCAACTTGTGCCTCTTAGGCATTACCTCGATCCTTTTAACGATGAAACTTGAAAATAAGAAGGTACCAACACACTTTCGACCATTGAAACATTCATTTTTCTACCGCCCATGTGAGATTAAGAACATGTTGCCGAAACAATCTCACTTGAGTTTCTTAGACTAGAATAATGTCTAAATTTTATTTTCTCCGTCACAAACGAAACGTCCACATTTATACTTTGATTTGTCCCAAAATTGTTTTTTTACAATACAATGATTGTACATTTTTTGAACTGTGTGAATTTTTAAAGTAAAATTTTAATTTGAAACATACGGATGCTTTGTTGTGATCTTGCCTTCCATGAAATCTTAAGACATGTGTCAAAAACCTCATGAAGATTCTTTGATCCACTTTTGGAAACAAGTCAAACAATATTTTCAAGTGACAAGTTATCCACACCCTCCATAGAGAGGGTATCCAATGATAGGGTGTATCGCTGGCTTATACGGTGTGCATTGCGGGTTATACGGTTTGACGAAAACCCTCTGATGTGACAATATAGAAAGGGTATTTATAACACATCCGTATCTTCAAAGTTTATCAAATTTTCGGCAATTTTACTAGCTTCTGGCCTATTGGTGATGACGCTTTGATTTTGACCCTTCTTATGAACAACTAGCTAATCATGTATGTTATAAAAAGTTAATTAATAAGTACTACGTATATAAGTATATGTTAATAAAAACAACTTCTAATTTAGCAAAACTTGTAATTAAAAATAAGTGTTTTGATATATGCAGTCTTAAGTGTTGCTTTTAAGTTTTAAAAGTTAAAAACATGTAATAATTGTGGGATATTAGATCATAAGAAAAGTTGGTCTTAATATAAAAGTGATAAGTAACTATGGGAGTGACTATCATGTCACTACTACATCACCCCAACCTCCACCCAACTTCAAAAAATAAAATAAAATAATAATAAAATAAAAATTGGGCAAAAAATTTTTCCCATCAAAATTCCTAAATGTGATGCTTTTTTTGGTTGCATTACGATTAAAAAGTTAGTATAACTATGATGCACCAATTTTATAATTGAAATGGACAAAAAATGTACATCACAAGTAATAAATTTTGGTGGGAAATATTTTTTCTCCTCGAACTTTTTTTTTTTTGGAGGAGGGATGCACCTTAAAATTGGTGCGTCACATTTTCTCATTTTCTTCCTAAATGCATTTTCTCTTGATCCACACCCATAATTGTGATACATTTAAGGTGTGTTTGTCAAAATAGTAGTAAGTTGTAGCAATGAGGAGTAATTGTATTTTTTATTAAAACTTTTGGTAACATAGTTATATTAGTATAATGTATATATGACACCCAAATGCTCAACATTTTAAAATGTTATTTTATGCAGCGTTGGAAAAGGAACATTCCGAAAAATCGATAAAGCTATTTGTTGCTTGCTAAATGAGCATTAAAAATCACAACTATTAACCCCGACGACTTGGTGGAGTCTTTCATTTGTTATGTTGAAGACACGTCTTCCAAAAGGACAGTAATAAGGCTCGACACGTTTTGAAAATTAACGTTTGTTAAGTGACCCAAAATAAAATTGGAATTCAGTGTTGTTTGAACGTTTTGTTGGTGTCAGGTTTTTAGGAATTTTTTTGAGACATTTTATTAGTTGAGAAGATTAAAATATATAAATAAAGATTGTGTTTGAAATTGAGAATAAAAATGTAGGAGAATTGAGATATTTATAGATTAGTTGTTAAGATTCCGATCTTGATCTTAGGATCTTACGATTCAAAAAAAGCAAACACGATCCGGATCCTATGTAGGATCTTAACAAGCTTAAAATCTTTTAGGATCCCGATTTTGACTATAAGATCTTAATATCTACTACAATCCGATCTTACTTTTCTCGAACAACAAACTAAAAAACTACAAGTTTATGGTTTATGTTTTTATATAATTTAAAAAATAACATGTGATTCTTCTTAAACATTTCATATTCATAATTTAGGTCAACAATTTCATGAAACATTCATATAATTTCATGTTTATAATATATAATAATTTGTAGATTTGAATAATATTACAAAGATCATTAAAAAATGACATTATTGTAGGATGTTAGGATCCCTATCTGATCTTACGATCACGATCTTGCAAAAAAGAAAACGATCCTAGGTAAGATCTCGATCTTAAAAACCTTGATTTAGAGCACAAGGTGTCATCACCTCGGGTTAAAGTTTCACTCTGTCACGTCGCCACATCGCCTTTAACTTTTCACCTTAACTAAATAAAACACCCTTATCATAACTCAACCTTAACTCAACATTTTGAGCCTCACTTTTATTATACGGAGTAATTAAACAAAAAAAACTAAGCTAAAGTTTAACTCACCACACGGTGTGGATGTTAAAGCAACTTACAAAAAACATCACCTTTAAGCGTTAAAGCTTTAACGCAAGGGTTTAACGCGATTTAATGCGGGCGGTGTGGGTAGCGCAACTTTAACGTGAAAATGTTAAGCTTTCACTTGGTTCTTGAGTAATGATACCGAGTGCACTTATAGGGATAAATTTCTATAAATTGTTAAAGATTTTTTTTTTTTTTTTTTTTTTTTAAAGTAAAAAATGAAAAGAAAAGACAAATTACCCGTGTAATTTTACTCTTATTTTAAATCACAACATTTTGTTAAAAGTAAAAACTAAAAAGCATAGTGCGGTAATAAAACAACCACACCATAAAACCATCATAATACCACCACCAAGATAACCCCAAACACCATTACTCTACATTTGAAACTAGTCGCTAGGGTTTATCTTACGACTGGTACAATTCTACCTCAAACCTTCCTATGCATCTTTCTTTTTCATTTTCAAGTTACAATTGCTTGTTCTATGTTTGCCGACGAAGTCATGTGGCGTCATCATCGTAGTATTTTTATTTATTTATTTTTAAACCAAATTTTATATGAGAAAATTACTAAAAAGTTCTTTCTTATAACGGTTTTTTTTTTTTTTTTTTTTTTTTTTTTTTTTTTTTTGTTAATAATTTTCAAATTTTATTTTTAGTACATTTTCAAATGTTTGTAAATTTATCATGAACCTGTAACTTGTGTTATTTTGTTATTTAGTCCTGTAGATTTGATATTTACATTTTAGTCACTAGATCTAAAAATTTACATATTAGCCTCTCAAGTTTGTAATATGCCAATTTCGTCATAAACTTATTGGTTGGTTATCATGTTTGGCGAAAAGCTTGTTGGAGCATTTATAAGCCTTCTAAATATAATGGTTGCTTGACAATGAGTGTTTACAGTTTTGTATTTTGAATGCTAATAAAATAAGTGGTTAGCGTCAGCGATTACTTTTTACGTCATTTTACATATGCATCTTTGGTACCAAACACTTTTTTGAAACATAGTTGTAGGAGTTAGCTATTTGTTTTATAAAAGCGTCGGGTAACATAGTTGCCTTAGTTGTGATTATAAAGTGTAAAATGTGATAAAAGCTAAGCAAAACGCTAAAGGCTCCTTTTATTAGCGTTTAAATAGGAGCTTCTAAACAAAAACCAGTTGCCGAACAAACACTATATTCTAAACGCTCCAAAAAGCTCATCGCCAAACAGAGCCATAATTAATAGAGACTTGTCTTCATATATTTTTGATATTCTATTTGTTAAAAGTTTATGTAGTTTACGTTTTGATCTCCTGTGAATCATATTATTGTTTGATGGTACCGAATGTTTAAGCGATATAGTTTGGATTTGAGAACTAGCTGCTAGATGAATGTATTTTAAGTATATTGGTAGGTCGAGAGGGGGCTCGGAGGGTGTGCAATAGGTGCCATCGCACAGGGCCTCCACTTAAAAGGGGCCACATTTTTATTAATTTTGCATATAAATACATATAATATTAACCATATATGAGTCATGTAATTAATGTTTATATGCAATTTCTCTTTAGTTTACAAGTGTAATAGGGCTTATTTGTTGTTATCGCCTAGGGCCACCAAAAACTACGAGACGGCCCTCGGGTAGGTCTCTTGTTTTGCTAGATAAGAAGGTTCTTAATTAGAGCTAACATCATGTGCTTTCAAAATGTTCCACGTCCGTGAGATGTTGAAATTGTTAGTATACATGCTTGCCAACTGATTTTTATTCTATTTGTTTAAAAAAGTTGATGTTTATACTATGATAAATAGTTAGTTTATGAAATTGAAAAAGCAAATAACTATTTCATTGAGTATGAATTCATACTTGTTTGATATTCTGTTTGTTAAAGGTTCCTGTAAATTACATTTTTTGATGGATATAGTGTAGTTTGATGTTTAGCGTTATAAGAAAGTTCTTAGGGCTAAGATTACTACACGAGCTTCATGTGTTTTTCTATTGAAAGGGTGCTTATGTTATTGTATGCATGCTTGACGATTGATGTTTATGCTATGAAAATTTGAAAGCGTCAGAATCATTTAGTTAATTTGGAACCACAGTATAAGCAGAGTCCTACAGTAGTTGGTTTTAACAGTTTGGAAAAGGGCTGTTTTGACGAGGTACCACTTGGATCACTGGGAGATACCGCAATAGAGTTTGTTTTGACCCCAGAACGGTCTCGTATAGACACTCTTGTTAACGAAATCAAAGTTTTATCCCACCTTTGATTGATTGGATCAATGATCCCTGTGGGCTTGTAATACTTTTTGATTCCTTTTATCTAGCTTCTTGCTAGCTTAATGATAATGTCGTTAAAAAAACAGAGTCGTGCAGTAAGGGTAGGTCCAGTAGGATCATGGGAATTGGACGATAGTTGCATCTTTTTGAAGAGGAACGGTAAACGCATTAAAGTCTTGTTAGCGGTAGGTGGAACTGAAAATTTGGCTGGAAGGATGCATCCTTGATAAAATTGTCACGATTACATGAAAGGGCAAAGTAAAATTGTTACAACTGATCGATTGAACGGTTTGCATATTTTTTGTAAAGGATTTGTCATAGCACGATAACATAAGATTCTTAGGCCTTGCTCTAGGATCCTCGAAGCTATTATAAAATTCTTCAACATAGGAAGGTCGTTGCTCAATTATGAAGATAGAGACGATCAGAGGTAGAAGTGTTGGCTCAAGCACTAGATGTGATTTTTGAGATTTTGTTTTGCAAACACTTTAATGATTGAGGTATGTGCACTTACTTTTAACCTTCACAAAAGACGAGGAGAGAGGGGATCACACACTCACGTGAAACTAGTCCTTCATGGTACAGAATCTGTTTATAAGCCCTTGTATTTAGTTTGAATTGTTATTTAGGCATACGGAATTTATTTCTTATTAGGTTTTAATACACATCATGTGAAATCTGGAATTTTGTTGTTCATGAAGATTTTATCATTTCGGATGTGATAATGGGATTAATGGCTGCCATTTATAGAGAAACAATTGAACAACCAAAATACTTTTCAAACTATATTAGTTTCCTTTCAAGGTGTGTTGTCTGTTTGTCGTTCACTAGGACCAATCTACTTGCTTTCCGACTTAAATGATAAGGTGTATTTTATTAAACCGCCGGCAGTCTTGTGCTGTATAATGCTTATAAGTTACCCTTTGTATGCAATGACATGAAAATTGTCATAATGTATATCTTGTTTACTTTCATAAATCATGATTGATTCAATGTTGCATGTAAAACTTTCTATCTTATGTTTCATAAATACCCAAAAAATATTAAGTTTTCATATTTTTCTTGTAACAAGCAGGTAGAACGAACATGCCACAGAAAAAAAATTCCAAGTCCAAGAACACTGGGAAGTGTCACGTGTGTGGGGACACAGGGCACTATGCTCGCGACTGCAAAGAAAGAAAGTCAGGTTCTGAAGAAGTGGTGCTTCAAGACACAACCAGGAAGTGTCACGTGTGTGGGGAGACAGAACATTATGCTCGGGAATGCAAAGACAAAAATCTGATTCTGTAAATTGGTGCTTCAGGACACCACCAGGAAGTGCCACCTGTGTGGGTACACAGGACACTATGCTCGCGACTGCAAAGAAAGGAAGTCAAATTCTAAAAAACTGGTGCTTCAGGACACAACCAGGAAGTGTAACGTGTGTGGGGAGACAGGACATTATGCTCGGAAATGCAAAGACAAAAAATCTGATACTGCGAAAGTGGTGCTTAAGGCAATAATAGGCTTTGGGACTCGATCCAACAACAAGGCCCAAGGCTGGTACTTGAATTGTGGTTCTTCAGAGCATGTTTGCTACTCTAGGGACATGTTTGTGGACTACAACCCTATGAGAGATCACGAGGTGATTTTGGACAACGATGATCATCTTGATGTAGCTGGAATTGGTACGGTGGTGATTCGATTAGACACAGCCAAGGTGTTGACTCTTTCAAATGTTCTTCATATCCCCAAAATCAGTAAATGCTATGTATCTGTCGCCAAACTCGATGATCTTGGATACATCGTGTCTTTTGTGGATGGGATAGGTGTCATTACTAAGAGCCACGAGGTCATAGGTAAAGGGTATAATTTAGGGGATTGTGTGTATCGGTTGAGCTTAACGGGAAATCGTCCTATGAGGAAAGTGTTTGCGAATGAACATCCAGCTGCTGACAAAGCTAATGATTCGGGATTTATCATTACTTTTGGGGGTGGGCAATGTGTCATTAAGCAGGGTGATGTTGTCGTTCAAAAAGGGTACAAGGATGACGTTTTATATAAGATGGACTTTATGAAAGAACCACCCCCACTTGCCAAAGTAGTGCATCATGGAAAGATAGGCTTGTTGATGGGCAATGAACACCCAGAGTTGACCAAAGCTCGGGCTCGAGGGTGGTACTTGCTTGCTAGTTGCACAATGCATGTTTGTAACTCGAGGACATGTTTGTTGACTACCAACCGCGACTGGTCATGAGGTGGTTCTGGAAGACAAAAGTCGTGTTGCACTTTTGGGTTGATTTGGGGCTTTTGAGCTTTGTGGAGTTTTGGAAAGAATCTATCATCCATCATCATCCATTGTTTTTGCATCTATTTGGGTTGTAAACTTATTACTCTTTTATCTTATCACTTTATTTTGTAAAACATTTGATGACAATGTGTCTATGCATGAGATTTGTGTTTTATCGATCAACAATGTCCCAAAGACTTAGTGGATTGGCCAGTAGCTATCGAGCGGAATCTTGGGGATATAAAGCGTGAAGAGCTAATCAACCAATTTGCTATGAAGAATGCTAGAAAGCTTCACGGATCGTGGTTAACTACGATGGTATGTATTTTAATACTATGATTTGTTATGGATATAATTAATTGTTATAACATTAGTTATCATTTATAAAAAAAGAAAATTTGCTATGAGTTGGGGCATTTTTTCTTGGCTGCATCGGTACTCAAATCCTCGGGCCACTTCGTGTTGACGTGCTCGGGTGGAGCAGTGAAACTTGATTGACTACGGTAGGTTTGACTCTTGAAAGAGTTTTCATATGCCCGCAATCATGAAGTGTTGCATATCCGTTAAAATGCTTAAGCAGATGGGATTTAGCGTGGGCTTTGATGATGAGGATGCTATGTGAAGAAGGGTCAGGAGATCGTGGGAAATGGGTTTGTTGAGGATGGATTATTTCGGATGGGTCTCGTTGATGAGCGTTCATGTGGAAATCAAGCGTGGCGTGGTTGTTTAGATTGTCACTTTGGCTACTGGTAGTTTAGTTTTTGTCCACAAACTTTCTTTAAGTGCATACTTTTGACTTCATGTATGCGTATTGAATCTTAAGTTGTGGTTATCTCGTAATGTCTTCTTGAATTTAATACTTTTGCTGAAATTTCGTATCCTTTTGTGCTAGCTTGTTAATCCTTTAGCTTCTTTTCTTGCCATTATATATATACCACAATGCATCGCTTATGTTATGCATATGGGTATACTGTACAGGTTTGGTGGCTATAAAGATGTAGTGCCTTACAAACTGGGTGCAGTTCAGAATATGGATCTGCAATAATTAAGTGTAGTTGTATTATGAGATGTTTAATGTACATCTAGTAATGTTAAAAAGTTAGGTTAAAAACTCAGGTATGCTTATCGTTTGTCATTGCCTCGGTTTATACTAGTTACATAGGTGATTCAAAGATCAATCTAGTATCAATAAACAACAGATACAGATTTTGTTATGAAGGTCATTAAAAATGAGTGTGCTGATGATATATTGATGTGTTGGATTGATTGTTTAGATCTTTGCATGATCTATATGAGATGTTTCAACTTTATGTTTTAAGCTATCATGCAATGTGATCTCTATATGGTTGCTGATTTACGGAAGGAGGGCGGTACCTCAATCCAGTAAATTTATTAATCACAAAAAAGTTCTATATTTAGTGGTGGAACTCACATCTCCTCTAAACGTCCACATTGATACTTCGATTTGTCCCCAATTTTTTTTTTACAATACAATGATAATACATAACGTCAAGTGCACAAGTTACTCAGTAAACACAAATCATCAATGCATGCGGCGCATCAACATCTCTCGACGTCTCAAGTCCGAATCACTTAATGTATGTACAAACAATAATTCAAACTTGTTAAGTGATCAAAGAATTATTTTTGTCCTTAAACATCATATTTTTATAAATGTGACAAAACCTTTTTACAAAAATAAGTTATACAATTTATTTTTGTATTTATAAAGAAATGTTTTAATAAGAAAAATAAATTTGAAATTTGAAATCACCATAAAACTATTTTTCCCGCCCAAAAGATAGCACCTATACAAGATAAACATTTCACTATAAAAAGAAAAAAACAGGAGCGTCCTAGGGACGGTCCCTTAAATAGGTGGCGTTCCCATATATATAAGGGACCTTCCCATGTTTAAGGGACCGTCCCCCGCTCCTCGAGTTGCCTATAAATATTGGGCCATTTTCAACAAATTTATTAACCCTCTTTAGCACAAAACTTTCTGTTCTTTCTCAATCTATTCTTTCATCTTCTTTGATCACATTAACTTGTTTTAATCTTGTTTAAATGTGATTCTTTCTTTCTTTCCTCAAGTGCAAAGAGAAGAACTTTCGTTATCATATAAATACGAAGTTATGTAGTCTAGTTAGTCCACATATAACATTTGTTACATATAGATTGAGTCCATATCTTTTAATCATGTATATTATGTAGATTCGGACGAGGTGTAAGTCCGTGAAGTGTCGTGTGTAGATCCGGACGATGTGTAAGTCCGTGAGGTGTAGTGTGTAGATCGGGTAGATCATGTAGATCGGATTGATCGTGTTGATCATGTAGATCGTGTAGACCGGGTAGATCGTGTAGATCGGGTAGATCGTGTAGAACGGGTAGATGGTGTTGATCGGGTAGATTGGGTTGATCGAGTAGATCGTGTAGGTCGGGTAGATCGTGTGTGAGATTGGTACTAGCTAGATTAGTACTCGACATTCAACTTAGTGTCGAAAATAATGTAAGCAACGGTGTATGGTTTTCTCCGCGAGAAAGGAGCTTGTTGATTAGTGAAGTAACTCCGTATTGGGTACTCGGGAGTGGATTAGGCGAAGAGGAACTTTGTGACGAACCACTATAAATCATCGTGTCGGTTTACGCTTTCTTTTATCTTTACGTTTTATTTTTGCATTTATCGTTTTACATTTATACTTGCATTGAGTTTAGGTTTGTGTGGCTTGTTGATTATATTGTGTTAATTATACTTGTGTCATGGCATGGTATTTATATTGTGTCTATGTTTGTGTTATTATGACATGCTTTACTTATTACACTATATTATCTCTAGTTGTTGTAAAACTATTGGTGACACTTTTCATATTACGTCACGCTTAATCGGTCATTTGATCTGAAGTTTTAATATTTTAAGCGGAACGTATTCACCCCTTACGTTTCTACAAGTTTAATCCGATTCAACCAGCCGGTCCTGTTCGATTTTCAAAATACTAAACAAAACAAAACTCGGTTACAAGTAAGGGTGTTAAAAAACCTGACCCACTTAAGCATATTTAAGTTGGGTTACTCGGTTCAATAATTGTATTCGGGTTATTCGGATCAACCCAGATAACCCAAATACTAAATAGTTACTAACATTTCCCAAAAAGTAAAAAGTAGCGTACGGTAATAAAACAAGGTAAACATCCACAGTATAAAACCATCATATAGCTCCACCATAACCCCAAAAGCATCACTACATTTCAAACAAGCTAGGGTTTATATCTTCTGCTGCTGCTGCATTCACACAACACAGGTACAATTCTTAACTTCATTTCTTCCTATATATGCATCTTTCTTTCATTTTTTATAAGTTAATAAATATATAGCACAAGTTACTGTTGGTGTTTACCGACGTCGTCACGGTGACGTCATCATCATCGTAAATGTATTTTATATATAATTTTATGACTAGTTATTACATGATGATCCTCATTTTTTAAGAAAGGTTATGGACCTCTAACCTTTTTTTTTTAAATAATTCTGTTATTTTTTAATTTAGCCCTTGTAGATTTGATATTTTCATTTAAGTCACTAGATCTGAAACTTTATAAATTAGTCACCTAACTTTCTAATATTTGTCAGTTTCGATATAAATTGCGTAAGCGTAACGGCTATGTTTGGCGACAAGCTTTTGGAGCATCTAGAATTTAGATTTTGTTTAAATGCTAATAAAAGAAGAGTTTGGCGTTAGGGAGGAGGGAGTGGTCTCGGGTAAGGGATTTTATGGCCATTTTACCGAGAGGTAACACACCGCCACCACCTAGGGTAGCAAAATTGGGTAGCAATTTCGATATATCTGGCCGAGCTTGATGAAGGGTTGTTTGTGTGAGTGTATGTGTTTTATGGAGTTAGGGTAGAATTGGGTAGGATCGGTTACCACTCCCTCCACTTAGGGTAGTGATAGGGTAAAATTGGGTAGTTTTGAGTTGTATGGTTTTATTGGATAGAGGTGATGTGGCACCTAGGGTATTAGGTGACCTCCCTCCTCTCTTAGTGATTAGTTTTACATTATTTTACACGTTATACTTACAACTAGGTAAGGTACCAATTGTTAACGGACTTATGTTTACGTTTAATTAGCCCACTTATGTTTTATTAACCGCTTAGCCCACTTTGAAGAGCTATATCTACATTATGTTTATTATTTCATAAGGAATAATAGTGTGTATAAGCTCAAAGTGCGCTAATAAAACATAAGTGGGCCTAAGCATAAACATAAGTTTGTTAACAACAATCGCTTTTAAAACAAATAGCTACTAATACCGCTTAAACCTACTAATTTTGCCAACCATATATGTTTGATAAACTAGTAGCTACAACTAGCCACAAGCATGTTGCACTTATTTGTTTTATATAAATACAAAATACTTGGTAACATAGGTGTAGTTGTAACTATAAAGTGTAAAATATCGTACAAGCTAAGCAAAACGCTAAACGTGAAACGCTCCTTTAATTAGCGTTGTGGCCAAATAAGAGTTATATTCTAAACGTTAATAGATAAACGCTCCCAAAAAGCTCTTAGCCAAACACAACCATAATCAATACAAATTTGTTTTATACATGTTTGATATTCTGTTGCATAGTTTATGTTATGTTTCGGATTGCGGATTTTATAGCATTTTTATGGTACTGTATATTTAAGGAATAAAGTTGGTAAGGTGTACATTTGGTAGTTGTTTAATGAATGTATTGAGGTGAGATTATGTATGTTGAAGCTGAAAATGTTTATACTTTATACTATGATAAATAGCTAGTTTTTTACGAAGATGCAAAAGCATATAACTGTTTGATTGAATATATGAAGTTTTACCATGAGTGGAGTGTTATAGTGGGAGTAGGATTAATGGGACTATAGCTGTGGCATGTGAAATTGAGAAGATCTGAACATGATTTATGTGAGGAACGCTAAGATTGTGTTATGGTGCTTGCTTGCTAAATTGTCACGACTTCTTAAAGGTTATTCTTACCCGTCTTTTGATGAAGGTATTGTGTTGAGATGAAATATAGGCAGGTCTCTTGTTTAGCGATACACATAGGTTCTTAGGGATAAGATCATGTACACGTGCTTTGTAATTGATGCTTACTATTATAATTCCAGTCATATGAAATCTACACATTATTGATTCTGCTATTTGATCTGAAAATTTACAGATTGGCCTCTGAACTTTACAATGTGACAATTTATTGTTAATTAATTGCCTAGCTTATGATTTAAAAGAATTTGTTTTATACAGATGTGATGTTCTGTTTCTTTAAAGCTCTTATAGTTTATGTTTTGATCCCTGTTTGCGAATTCTATTACATTTTGATGGCACCAAATCTTACACAATATAGTTGGGGAGGCGACGAGGCGTACATTTAGTGGCTGTTTGATAAATTAATGTAATGTGGTGATATTATATATATTGGTATGGTAGGTGTCTTGTTAAGCTATATAGGAAGATTCTTAGGGCTAAGATTAATACAAGAGCTACATGTGTGTGACTTTTTTTTTTTTTTTTTTGACGGGTGTGTGTATTATTAGTGCACGCATCCTTGACGATTCATGTTTATGCTATGATAAATAGTCATTTGAAGGGTTTGATATGGAAATTGAAGTGTCCAATTATTTGGTTAATTTGGAATTATACTATAAGTAGAGTCGTACAGTAGGATTAGGTCCATTTGGATCATGGAATTGCACGATAGTTGCATGTTTTACAAGAGTTCGGTAATAGCATTGATAAAATTGTCACGGCTACTTTTACTGAAAGGGCAAAGTAAACTGATTGAACGGTTAAATAATACTCACTATTTATATTATCATGCATATTTTTGTAAAGGATTTTAGCATCTCCAGATGTGATAATGGCTGTCATATAGAGTGGATCGAACAATTGAACAGCCAAAATATTTTTCAAACTATGTTAATTTCCGGTCAAGGTGTGCTGTCTGTTTGTCGTTAACTAGGACCAATATACTAATTGCTTTCCGACTTAAATGAAAAAGAATAATTGTGAAAAATTTGTCGATCAACAAGACAAAGTGTAAAAGGAATGTAAAACCTTTCTGAAAATGAAAACGTCATAAGAGGCAAAAATCGCTGTAGTCTTGTGTTGTATGATGCTTATAAGTTACCCTTTGTATGCGATGACATGAAAATGTCATAATGTTTCCATGTTTGCAAGCATTTTATTATGTGGCTATTATATTTCTGTTATCTTGTTACTTTCATCGAGCATGATCGATTCAATGTTTATGTAAAGGCTTCTATTTTATGTTTCATAAGATCTAATATAAATATTAAATTTTCATATTTTTCTTGTAACAATCAGATAGAATGAACATGCCACATTCCAAAGCCACGAGGACTGAGAAAGTGGTGCTTAAGGCAATAATAGGCTACGGGACTCGATCCAACAACAAGGCTCAAGGCTGGTACTTGAATTGTGGCTCTTCAGAGCATGTTTGCTACTCTAGGGACATGTTTGTGGACTACAACCCAATGAGAGATCACGAGGTGATTTTGGACAACGATGATCATCTTGAAGTAGCTGGAATTGGTACAGTGGTGATTCGATTCGACACAGACAAGGTTTTGACTCTTTCAAATGTTCTTCATATACCCAAAATCAGTAAATGCTATGTATCTGTCGCCAAACTCGATGATCTTGGATTCATCACGTCTATTGTGGATGGGATAGGTGTCATTACTAAGAGCCACGAGGTCATAGGTAAAGGGTATAATTTAGGGAATGGCGTGTATCGGTTGAGCTTAAGGGGAGATCCTCCTGTTAGGAAAGTGATTGCCAATAAACATCCAGGTGCAATGAGTGATCACCAGGTTAATGCTGAAGTAGCCAGGATTGGTATATCGTCCCTTAGGTTCAGCCCGGACAAAGCTAATGATTCGGAATTCAGAGTTACTTTTGGGGGTGGGCAATGTGTCATTAAGCAGGGTGATGTGGTCGTTCAAAAAGGGTACAAGGATGACGTTTTATATAAGATGGACTTTATGAAAGAACCACCCACACATGCCAAAGTAGTGCATCATGAAAAGATAGGCTTGTTGATGGGCAATGAACACCCAGAGTTGACCAAAGCTCGGGCTCGAGGGTGGTACTTGCTTGCTAGTTGCACAATGCATGTTTGTAACTCGAGGACATGTTTGTTGACTACCAACCGCGACTGGTCATGAGGTGGTTCTGGAAGACAAAAGTCGTGTTGACGTGCTCGGGTATGGAACGGTGAAACTTCAGTTGACTACTGGTAAGGTTTTGACTCTTGAAAGAGTTTTCATATGCCTGCAATCATGAAGTGTTGCATATCCGTTAAAATGCTTAAGCAGATGGGATTTAGCGTGGGCTTTGATGATGAGGGATGCCATGTGAAGAAGGGTCAGGAGATCGTGGGAAATGGGTTCATTGAGGATGGATTGTTTCGGATGGGTCTCGTTGATGAACGTTCAGGTGGAAATCAAGCGTGAGCGTGGTTGTTTAGATTGTCACTTCGGCTACTGGTAGTTTAGTTTTTGTCCACAAACTTTCTTTAAGTGCATACTTTTGACTTCATGTATGCGTATTGAATCTTAAGTTGTGGTTATCTCGTAATGTCTTGCTGAATTTAATACTTTTGCTGAAGTTCTGTATCTTTTTGTGCTTGTTAATCCTTTAGCTTCTTTTCTTGCCATTATATATATACCACAATGCATCGCTTATGTTATGCATATGGCCATATGGGTATACTATACAGGTTTGGTGGCTATAAAGATATATTGCCTTGCAAGCTGGGTGCAATTCAGAATATGGATCTGAATAATTAAGTGTAATTGTATTATGATTCCATTTTTTTTATGTGTTAACAACTTGGGTTTTCCAAGATTATCAGCAGTTTAATGTACATCTAGTAATGTTTAAAATCGGGTTAAAAACTGATGTATGCTTATCGTTTGTCATTGCGTTAGTTTATACTAGTTACATAGGTGATTAAAAGATCACCAATCTAGTATCAATAAACAAACTTGATTGTATCAGATACAGATTTTGTTATGAAGGTCATTAAAATGGGAAAATGAATAGGCCAATACTATTGAGCTGTTGGATTAATTGTTTAGAAATACTCTTCAAGCTATCATGCAATGTGATATCTTCAATTCGTCATTTTACATTTTTTGAATTTAATGGTAAATATGGTTGCTGATTTACGGAAGGAGCACGGTACCTCAATCTGCTAAATTTATTAATCACAAAAAAGTTTGATATTTAGTGGTGGGACTCCCATCTCCTCTTACTGTAACGGGACAGACCCCGAAGTCCTTCACATAGTTAAGAAATCTAAATACACAAACATAAGGTCTTACTGCAAATATAGATACTTTGAAATATGTCAGTGCACAGTTTTACGAGGATTGTTGATTAAGTTGCTAGTTAACGACGTCTGTCGTTAAAAAGAAAATATTCTAACAAGCTCTCGTACAACATATAGATAGGAAGTATTTTTATCTGGGCGAACATTGGTAACTTTTATAAACCACCTTAGCAAAGGTTGAAAAAAATATATACATACACAATTCTTAACATATCATCTTACGAATGTGTTTAGATTGTACATGATCTACCTACACAAAAAAGATCATGAACATATCTAGACCACCAGACCTTGATACTTCTATTTGGATGACATTGAACTGCAGTAATATGGCTTGTTGTTCTTCCCATGAGTAAAATCGAAATGCATTGTAGATTTGTAGATGTATAACCTAACTACCATAGGACACGACTATAGAGTTACGGAGTTATCATTGAAAAAACTTCATACCTTGCTTTCTAGAAATGACAAGCAATGCATGAACCTCCAACTTGTGCCTCTTAGGCATTACCTCGATCCTTTTAACGATGAAACTTGAAAATACGAAGGTACCAACACACTTTCGACCATTGAAACATTCATTTTTCTACCGCCCATGTGAGATTAAGAACATGTTGCCGAAACAATCTCACTTGAGTTTCTTAGACTAGAATAATGTCTAAATTTTATTTTCTCCGTCACAAACGAAACGTCCACATTTATACTTTGATTTGTCCCAAAATTGTTTTTTTACAATACAATGATTGTACATTTTTGAACTGTGTGAATTTTTAAAGTAAAATTTTAATTTGAAACATACGGATGCTTTGTTGTGATCTTGCCTTCCATGAAATCTTAAGACATGTGTCAAAACCTCATGAAGATTCTTTGATCCACTTTTGGAAACAAGTCAAACAATATTTTCAAGTGACAGTTATCCACACCTCCATAGAACACCCTCCATAGAGAGGTATCTAATGATAGTGTATGTATCGGCTTATACGATGTGCATTGCGGGTTATACGGTTTGTGAAAACCCTCCGATGTGACAATATAGAAAGGGTATTTATAACACATCTGTATCTTCAAAGTTTATCAAATTTTCGGCAATTTTACTAGCTTCTGGCCTATTGGTGATGACGCTTTGATTTTGACCCTTCTTATGAACAACTAGCTAATCATGTATGTTATAAAAAGTTAATTAATAAGTACTACGTATATAAGTATATGTTAATAAAAACAACTTCTAATTTAGCAAAACTTGTAATTAAAAATAAGTGTTTTGATATATGCAGTCTTAAGTGTTGCTTTTAAGTTTTAAAAGTTAAAAACATGTAATAATTGTGGGATATTAGATCATAAGAAAAGTTGGTCTTAATATAAAAGTGATAAGTAACTATGGGAGTGACTATCATGTCACTACTACATCACCCCAACCTCCACCCAACTTCAAAAAAATAATAATAATAATAATAAAATAAAAAATTAGGCCAATTTTTTTTTTCCCGTCAAAATTCCTAACTGTGATGCTTTTTTTTGGGTGCATTACAGTTAAAAAAGTTAGTATAACTATGATGCACCAATTTTATAATCGAAATGGACAAAAAATGTACATCACAAGTAATAAATTTTGGTGGGAAATATTTTTCTCCTCGAACTTTTTTTTTTTTTTTTTTTTTGGAGGGATGCACCTTAAAATTGGTGCGTCACATTTTCTCATTTTCTTCCTAAATGCATTTTCTCTTGATCCACACCCATAATTGTGATACATTTAAGGTGTGTTTGTCAAAAATAGTAGTAAGTTGTAGCAATGAGCAGTAATTGTATTTTTTTTATTAAAAACTTTTGGTAACATAGTTATATTAGTATAATGTATATAACAACACCCAAATGCTCAACATTTTAAAATGTTATTTTATGCAGCGTTGGAAAAGGAACATTCCGAAAAATCGATAAAGCTATTTGTTGCTTGCTAAATGGGCATTAAAAATCACAACTATTAACCCCGACGACTTGTTGGAGTCTTTCATTTGTTATGTTGAAGACACGTATTCCAAAAGGACGATAATAAGGCTCGACACGCTTTGAAAATTAACGTTTGTTAAGTGACCCAAAATAAAATTGGAATTCGGTGTTGTTAGAACGTTTTGTTGGTGTCGGGTTTTAGGAATTTTTGAGACATTTTATTAGTTGAGAAGATTAAAATATATAAATAAAGATTGTGTTTGAAATTGAGAATAAAAATGTAGGAGTATTGAGATATTTATAGATTAGTTGTTAAGATTCGATCTTGATCTTAGGATCTTACGATTCAAAAAAAAACACGATCCGGATCCTATGTAGGATCTTAACAAGCTTAAAATCTTTTAGGATCCCGATTTTGACTATAAGATCTTAATATCTACTACAATCCGATCTTACTTTTCTCGAACAACAAACTAAAAACTACAAGTTTATGGTTTATGTTTTATATAATTTAAAAATAACATGTGATTCTTCTTAAACATTTCATATTCATAATTTAGGTCAACAATTTCATGAAACATTCATATAATTTCATGTTTATAATATATAATAATTTGTAGATTTGAATAATATTACAAAGATCATTAAAAAATGACATTATTGTAGGATGTTAGGATCCCTAT
This sequence comes from Chrysanthemum lavandulifolium, assembly GCA_022545495.1. NCBI lineage: Eukaryota > Viridiplantae > Streptophyta > Magnoliopsida > Asterales > Asteraceae > Chrysanthemum > Chrysanthemum lavandulifolium. The sequence goes on from CM040238.1 coordinate 66,280,905, forward strand.
CTGATCTTACGATCACGATCTTGCAAAAAAGAAAACGATCCTAGGTAAGATCTCGATCTTAAAAACCTTGATTTAGAGCACAAGGTGTCATCACCTCGGGTTAAAGTTTCACTCAGTGTCACGTCAGTGCCACATCAGCTTTAACTTTTTCACCTTAACTAAATAAAAACACCCCTTATCATAACTCAACCTTAACTCAACATTTTGAGCCTCACTTTTATTATACGGAGTAATTAAACAAAAAAAACTAAGCTAAAGTTTAACTCACCACACGGTGTGGATGTTAAAGCTTAACTTACAAAAAAACATCACCTTTAAGCAGCGTTAAAGCTTTAACGCAAGGGTTTAACGCGATTTAATGCAGGGGGCGGTGTGGGTAACGCAACTTTAACGTGAAAATGTTAAGCTTTCACTTGGTTCTTGAGTAATGATACCGAGTGCACTTATAGGGATAAATTTCTATAAATTGTTAAAGATTTTTTTTATTTTTTTTTTAAAGTAAAAAAATGAAAAGAAAAAGACAAATTACCCCGTGTAATTTTACTCTTATTTTAAATCACAACATTTTGTTAAAAAGTAAAAAACTAAAAAAGCATAGTGCGGTAATAAAACAACCACACCATAAAACCATCATATACCAATACCACCACCAGCATAACCCCAAACACCATTACTCTACATTTGAAACTAGCTGCTAGGGTTTATCTTCTGCACTGGTACAATTCTACCTCAAACCTTCCTATGCATTTTTCTTTTTCATTTTCAAGTTACAGCTGCTTGTTCTATGTTTGCCGACGAAGTCACGCTGACGTCATCATCGTAGTATTTTTATTTATTTATATTTAAACCAAATTTTATATGAGAAAATTACTAAAAAAAGTTCTTTCTTATAACGGTTTTTTTTTTTTTTTTTTTTTGTTAATAATTTTCAAATTTTATTTTTAGTACATTTTCAAATGTTTGTAAATTTATCATGAACCTGTAACTTGTGTTATTTTGTTATTTAGTCCCTGTAGATTTGATATTTACATTTTAGTCACCAGATCTGGAAATTTACATATTAGCCTCTCAAGTTTATAATATTCCAATTTCGTCATAAACTTATTGGTTGGTTATCATGTTTGGCGAAAAGCTTGTTGGAGCATTTATAAGCCTTCTAAATATAATGGTTGCTTGACAATGAGTGTTTACAGTTTTGTATTTTGAATGCTAATAAAATAAGTGGTTAGCTTCAGCGATTACTTTTTACGTCATTTTACATATGCATCTTTGGTACCAAACACTTTTTTGAAACATAGTTGTAGGAGTTAGCTATTTGTTTTATAAAAGCGTCGGGTAACATAGTTGCCTTAGTTGTGGTTATAAAGTGTAAAATGTGATAAAAGCTAAGCAAAACGCTAAAGGCTCCTTTTATTAGCGTTTCAATAGGAGCTTCTAAACAAAAACCAGTTGCCGAATGAACATTTTATTCTAAACGCTCCAAAAAGCTCGTCGCCAAACAGAGCCATAATTAATAGACTTTTCTTCATATATTTTTGATATTCTTTTTGTTAAAAGTTTCTGTAGTTTACGTTTTGATCTCATTATGTGAATTTTATTATAGTTTCATGGTACCGAATATATTAGCGATGTAGTTGGGATTTGAGAACTAGTTGTTAGATGAATGTATTTTAAGTATATTGGTAGGTCTCTTGTTTAGCGAGATAAGAGGGTTCTTAGAACTAACATCATGTGCTTTCAAAATGTTCCACGTCCGTGAGATGTTGAAATCGTTAGTATACATGCTTGCCAACTGATTTTTATTCTATTTGTTTAAAAAAGTTGATGTTTATACTATGATAAATAGTTAGTTTATGAAATTGAAAAAGCAAATAACTATTTCATTGAGTATGAATTCATACTTGTTTGATATTCTGTTTGTTAAAGGTTCCTGTAAATTACATTTTTTGATGGATATAGTGTAGTTTGATGTTTAGCGTTATAAGAAAGTTCTTAGGGCTAAGATTACTACACGAGCTTCATGTGTTTTTCTATTGAAAGGGTGCTTATGTTATTGTATGCATGCTTGACGATTGATGTTTATGCTATGAAAATTTGAAAGCGTCAGAATCATTTAGTTAATTTGGAACCACAGTATAAGCAGAGTCCTACAGTAGTTGGTTTTAACAGTTTGGAAAAGGGCTGTTTTGACGAGGTACCACTTGGATCACTGGGAGATACCGCAATAGAGTTTGTTTTGACCCGTAACGGTCTCGTATAGACACTCTTGTTAACGAAATCAAAGTTTTATCCCACCTTTGATTGATTGGATCAATGATCCCTGTGGGCTTGTAATACTTTTTGATTCCTTTTATCTAGCTTCTTGCTAGCTTAATGATAATGTCGTTAAAAAAACAGAGTCGTGCAGTAAGGGTAGGTCCAGTAGGATCATGGGAATTGGACGATAGTTGCATCTTTTGAAGAGGAACGGTAAACGCATTAAAGTCTTGTTAGCGGTAGGTGGAACTGAAAATTTGGCTGGAAGGATGCATCCTTGATAAAATTGTCACGATTACATGAAAGGGCAAAGTAAAATTGTTACAACTGATCGATTGAACGGTTTGCATATTTTTTGTAAAGGATTTGTCATAGCACGATAACATAAGATTCTTAGGCCTTGCTCTAGGATCCTCGAAGCTATTATAAAATTCTTCAACATAGGAAGGTCGTTGCTCAATTATGAAGATAGAGACGATCAGAGGTAGAAGTGTTGGCTCAAGCACTAGATGTGATTTTTGAGATTTTGTTTTGCAAACACTTTAATGATTGAGGTATGTGCACTTACTTTTAACCTTCACAAAAGACGAGGAGAGAGGGATCACACACTCACGTGAAACTAGTCCTTCATGGTACAGAATCTGTTTATAAGCCCTTGTATTTAGTTTGAATTGTTATTTAGGCATACGGAATTTATTTCTTATTAGGTTTTAATACACATCGTGTGAAATCTGGAATTTTGTTGTTCATGAAGATTTTATCATTTCGGATGTGATAATGGGATTAATGGCTGCCATTTATAGAGAAACAATTGAACAACCAAAATACTTTTCAAACTATATTAGTTTCCTTTCAAGGTGTGTTGTCTGTTTGTCGCTCACTAGGACCAATCTACTTGCTTTCCGACTTAAATGATAAGGTGTATTTTTTAAACCGCCGCAGTCTTGTGCTGTATAATGCTTATAAGTTACCCTTTGTATGCAATGACATGAAAATTGTCATAATGTATATCTTGTTTACTTTCATAAATCATGATTGATTCAATGTTGCATGTAAAACTTTCTATCTTATGTTTCATAAATACCCAAAAATATTAAGTTTTCATATTTTTCTTGTAACAAGCAGGTAGAACGAACATGCCACAGAAAAAAATTCCAAGTCCAAGAACACTGGGAAGTGTCACGTGTGGGGACACAGGGCACTATGCTCGCGACTGCAAAGAAAGAAAGTCAGGTTCTGAAGAAGTGGTGCTTCAAGACACAACCAGGAAGTGTCACGTGTGTGGGGAGACAGAACATTATGCTCGGGAATGCAAAGACAAAAATCTGATTCTGTAAATTGGTGCTTCAGGACACCACCAGGAAGTGCCACCTGTGTGGGTACACAGGACACTATGCTCGCGACTGCAAAGAAAGGAAGTCAAATTCTAAAAACTGGTGCTTCAGGACACAACCAGGAAGTGTAACGTGTGGGGAGACAGGACATTATGCTCGGAAATGCAAAGACAAAAATCTGATACTGTGAAAGTGGTGCTTAAGGCAATAATAGGCTTTGGGACTCGATCCAACAACAAGGCCCAAGGCTGGTACTTGAATTGTGGTTCTTCAGAGCATGTTTGCTACTCTAGGGACATGTTTGTGGACTACAACCCTATGAGAGATCACGAGGTGATTTTGGACAACGATGATCATCTTGATGTAGCTGGAATTGGTACGGTGGTGATTCGATTAGACACAGCCAAGGTGTTGACTCTTTCAAATGTTCTTCATATCCCCAAAATCAGTAAATGCTATGTATCTGTCGCCAAACTCGATGATCTTGGATACATCGTGTCTTTTGTGGATGGGATAGGTGTCATTACTAAGAGCCACGAGGTCATAGGTAAAGGGTATAATTTAGGGGATTGTGTGTATCGGTTGAGCTTAACGGGAAATCGTCCTATGAGGAAAGTGTTTGCGAATGAACATCCAGCTGCTGACAAAGCTAATGATTCGGATTTATCATTACTTTTGGGGTGGGCAATGTGTCATTAAGCAGGGTGATGTTGTCGTTCAAAAGGGTACAAGGATGACGTTTATATAAGATGGACTTTATGAAAGAACCACCCCACTTGCCAAAGTAGTGCATCATGGAAAGATAGGCTTGTTGATGGGCAATGAACACCCAGAGTTGACCAAAGCTCGGGCTCGAGGGTGGTACTTGCTTGCTAGTTGCACAATGCATGTTTGTAACTCGAGGACATGTTTGTTGACTACCAACCGCGACTGGTCATGAGGTGGTTCTGGAAGACAAAAGTCGTGTTGTTTACTTTATTTATACTTTATTTTGTAAAACATTTGATGACAATGTGTCTATGCATGAGATTTTGTGTTTTATACGATCAACAATGTCCCAAGAAAGACTTAGTGGATTGGCCATGATAGCTATCGAACGGAATCTTAGGGGATATAAAGCGTGAAGAGCTAATCAACCAATTTGCTATGAAGAATGCTAGAAGAGCTTCACGGATCGTGGTTAACTACGATGGTATGTATTTTTAATACTATGATTTGTTATGGATATAATTAATTGTTATAACATTAGTTATCATTTATAAAAAAGAAAATTTGCTATGAGTTAGGGGCATTTTTTCTTGGCTCTGCACTGGGTACTCAAATCCTCGGGGCCGCCCTTGTGTTGACGTGCTCGGGTATGGAACGGTGAAACTTCAGTTGACTACCGGTAAGGTTTTGACTCTTGAAAGAGTTTTTCATATGCCTGCAATCATGAAGTGTTGCATATCCGTTAAAATGCTTAAGCAGATGGGATTTAGCGTGGGCTTTGATGATGAGGGATGCTATGTGAAGAAGGGTCAGGAGATCGTGGGAAATGGGTTTGTTGAGGATGGATTATTTCGGATGGGTCTCGTTGATGAACGTTCATGTGGAAATCAAGCGTGAGCGTGGTTGTTTAGATTGTCACTTTGGCTACTGGTAGTTTAGTTTTTGTCCACAAACTTTCTTTAAGTGCATACTTTTGACTTCATGTATGCGTATTGAATCTTAAGTTGTGGTTATCTCGTAATGTCTTGCTGAATTTAATACTTTTGCTGAAATTCTGTATCCTTTTGTGCTAGCTTGTTAATCCTTTAGCTTCTTTTCTTGCCATTATATATATACCACAATGCATCGCTTATGTTATGCATATGGGTATACTGTACAGGTTTGGTGGCTATAAAGATGTAGTGCCTTACAAACTGGGTGCAGTTCAGAATATGGATCTGCAATAATTAAGTGTAGTTGTATTATGAGATGTTTAATGTACATCTAGTAATGTTAAAAGTTAGGTTAAAAACTCAGGTATGCTTATCGTTTGTCATTGCCTCGGTTTATACTAGTTACATAGGTGATTCAAAGATCAATCTAGTATCAATAAACAACAGATACAGATTTTGTTATGAAGGTCATTAAAATGAGTGTGCTGATGATATATTGATGTGTTGGATTGATTGTTTAGATCTTTGCATGATCTATATGAGATGTTTCAACTTTATGTTTTAAGCTATCATGCAATGTGATCTCTATATGGTTGCTGATTTACGGAAGGAGGGCGGTACCTCAATCCAGTAAATTTATTAATCACAAAAAAGTTCTATATTTAGTGGTGGAACTCACATCTCCTCTAAACGTCCACATTGATACTTCGATTTGTCCCCAATTTTTTTTTTACAATACAATGATCCTACATTTTTTAAATTGTGAAATTTTAAAATAAAATTTTAATTCAAAACATTTATGAATTTTATGCTAGGATCGTCATTCTTACATTTGTGTGGGCTCTTCATCGCTAGTCATAACTTTAATATATTCTTGCGACATCTAATGTTACGCATTGTCTATTTCTAGTTTTTAAGATATCTATAGAGGATTTTATTTAATATTTCCAATATTTGTTATTTGCTTGTCAAAGATTTATTTTTTTTTTGGCAAAATTTGATGTATTGAAAATGAATCACAAAAGGATCCAAACGATGAAAGACTTTTGAAAGATGAGTAGTTGATGAGGCTTGCTATTATACATTGGGTAAAAGATTATTTGATCCACCTTGTGAAACAAGTCAAACAATATCTTCAAAGTGTATCAAATTTTCGCAACTTGTCACTTTTTAGCTTCATTGGCCAATTGGTGATGAAACCTTGATTTTGACCCTTCTTATGAACAACTAGCTAATCATGTACTAGTATGTTGTAAAAGTTACAAACAATCGATAAGGAGTATATGTTAATAAAAAACAACTTCTTATTTAGCAAAACTTAATAACTAAAAATAATTGTTTTTATATTCGTAGTCTTAAGTTACATTTAAAGTTAAAAACATAATAATTGAGATACACTATAGTGAGCAGTAGTAAGACCATGGGGTATCATGGCATGCCAAATTTACTTTTTCAGTGCCAACTCAGCGCCAACTCAGCATCCTCCCTTTTAACACTCACACATCAAAACACCCCTTCACTCATAACATGCCATTTGAGCCCCACCCTCCCTAAATTTTATTTTCTTTTACATTTTTCAAACCAACTTAATTTCATTACTTCAAATAAAAATACAATACGAAAAAAAAAAAAAAAAAAAAAAAAAAAACGAACTTAAAAAAATACATTGACTTAATTTTGTGGAGGTTCTTGAAAATATTTTGCCATTATTGCTTCTTTTTCTTGTTAATGACCATGGCGTGGTGTTCGACAACCGTCGGTTTTAACGTAAACTCAATTCTTTACACTCCATTATTGCGCGGTCTTTTTCCTTCTTCATCTCGTACGCAGCTTCTGCGGCTTCCCGTTTGCGTCTAAATTCCTCTTGTAAAGTCCCCGATAAAGACTCCGATTGACTTCCCGCAGTGCTCGACGTTGTTTCTGATTTGGTTTTTTTTGCGGGACGAGGTCTACCGGGGGGACGAGGTCTTGTATCATCGCCGAATAGTTCGGTGAGATCAACCGGATCAATCGGTTCGGGCGAGTCCCATTTGGGGCGTGTTTTTAAGACACGCCACGCGTGTTCTTGAGTAAACTTTTTTGTTCCGCCTTTTGACTCTTCACGAAATTGGAGCTTTGCACGTTCCAAAAGATCAACCTGACTTTCCCCGCTTTTACCATTACGTTTTAAACGCATGTAAATACCGTTGAACTTTTGGCAATTACCATTCAACGTAGCCCACTTCCCTGTTATCATATCCTTTGTACGATGACAACCTTTTGAAGCCTTGTTGAAATCGTCCGTAACTTGCCACCAAAACGAATCGTCGGATCGATCAGATCCAATCTCGTTATTCTCGGAAACTTCGACCCAAGTCTCACATAACAACTTTTCTTCCTCCGGTGTCCAACGTTGTAAAACCCGTGTCGGTGCCACCACCTCGTCCAGGTCCACGTCTACGTCCAAGTCCAAGTTCACCGTGGGTGTAGTTGTTTTTTTTGTGGTTCGTTTTCCTCTACGTCGTTGTTCACGGGTTTCTTTTGTTGTTTGTTGTGGTACTTTGAATTGTGGTTCTTGTTGTTGGAATTGTGTTTTAATAAAAAAACTTGTGTAAAAAAACTTGTGTAAAAATTGTACTCCGTAGTTAAAATGAGGTAACATCACTCTTTTATATAGCCACACCAAAATATTAAATGAATCTTATCTTTTTTACCAACCCACCAAATAAATCACTCATACTTTTTTCAATAACTCATACTATACAAATAAATAAAGCACTCAATTTTTTTTACCTACTTACCAAAATGAATCTTATCTCATAAGGATTCTTATCCTCTCATCTTTTTACAAATGAATAAAGCACAAACACCAAACAGTTTTGACCAAACCGAGATATCTTTTCATCTTCATAAAGCAATATCTTCTCATCTTCCTTCATAAACCAAAAAATGAGATATCCTCAAAAACAACAGCTTTCGATCAAAAAAAAAACCAAGAGTTTGATATATTCTTAAATTTATTCAAATGAGAATCTTATCTCCATAAACTACAAACACCCATTTTCTCATCTAGGCTTTTAAATTTATTCAAACATGTGTTATTCAACCCATCGATGTTGGTGGCCATTTTATGATAAATGGCGATTTGATGATGATATGTCTGATGATGATATGTGGTTCTTGATGCAACTTCTTGTTGGATAATTTTTTGAAAAAAAAAAAGTAACCGTTGGTCCAACGGTTTGATTTCTTTTTTTTTTGGCCTTTTCCTCCTTTCATCCACGCCAATTCAGTAACGCTTGACAAGATTTTGAGAAGTGATGGTATCATCACTTGAAGATAGCTGCGCCAATTTCTTGGCCACATAGGATTTGGCGTGAATGTTAGCCATGGTACCCCATGGTCTAATGAATAAAGGATTAACTGTCTTTTTTTATAAAAGCATTTGGTAACGTAGCAACTCTAAAATGATCAACATTTCTAAATGTTACTTCATAAAGTGTTGAAAAATAGCATGCCGAAAAATAAATTAAGCTATTTGTTGCTTGCAAAACGAGCATTAAAATTTACAACTCTTAGCCCTCACCGCTCACCACTCCTAAATGCTCATAAACACTTTCCTTAATTGTTTGGGAGCAATTTAATTCAAATGATGAGTTTATTGTGAAAATATAAATATCGAGTTAAGATACTGCTGCGTTGCCGAGTTTTTGGCTTTAAGTTTTTATGGAAAAATTATGAGAAATGAGTATATGTACTCATGGTGCTACCGACGTCATTTTGATCCCACGTTATAAATAATTACCATTATGTCAAAGTTAGCTCCCCCGCAAAGCAATACATCAAAATGACGTCATTTTCTGAAGGCCAAATACCCATCAAAACTACTAAATTGTGCAGAGTTGTTGGTAATATGATTTTAATATGGCAAGAAAAATGACGCAATTTTGAAGGTGTATAAAACAATGTCGTTTTGAGTTTTAAGTTTTGTGAGAGGGTATCGAAAGGCCAAATACTCATCAAAACTACTAAATTGTAAAGAGTTATTGGTAATACGATTGTAATATGACGAGTAAAACGACGTAGTTTTGAAGGTGTATAAAACGACGTCGTTTTGAGTTTTAAGTTTTGTGAGAGGGTAATTTACTTAACATAAAATGTGAGATGTAATTGGTGTAGACACCATTTTCAAAACATCAAAGAAAATTGGTTATGGATTTTAATGTTCTTAATTTCATAATATTGGGAAACGACGTAGTTTTAATGCTTGCAAAAACAACGGTGTTTTGAGCTTTTTTGTCGTTTCATGTTTTGTGAGGGGATAGCGATTATCTTTTTGATACTAACTTTCCGTTAACTTAACATGTGTAACTGATTGGTTATCATAAACACACTAAAACCAAGATATATGGGTCGAATATTTGAAGATGTTTAGAGAAAGAAAGTAAGTTGGGAACTTCTAAAGAGAGAAAGGATAGATATATTATGAAGCTCCAACCCTCTACCTTGGAGGGTAGAGGGTATTTATAGTTTTTATAAAATACGCCTCCTACGGGCTGTGGATCAGGTATACAGTGGGTAAAGACCCGTCCGTCATCCACGGTGTTACTTAACTAACTAGTTACTAGTGACTAAAAGTCTAAGACTACGAGCTTTCTAATGCTAACAAATACCAGAGGTGACCGAGTCTTTTACTTTTGGATTTACTAAATCCTAACAATCTCCCTCTAAGGGAGGTCACCCTTTTTAAATACATTTTGAGTTCTAGCATTCTATTACAAGTTGTTGATCTTCAAGCGCGTAGTCTTTGATTCTTCAAAGTCCGCAGTCTTTGTACTTCAGTGGTGATCTTTGAATGTTCCATGACTCGGTGATCTTTGAGCTTTCTTTGAGATCATCAGTCATAGTAAATCTCGGGATCATCCTTTGTTGTTATGCCTCCATGTGATATTGTGACTTCTGGACCGACATACTCACAATTTGTTGGATAATAATATTTTGCATCAGAGTTGCGGAAACATTGCTTAAGGTCTTTAGATTATCATGATTTCTTTAAATGTGAGTGTGAAATGTGAGCATGTGGTTATGGATTGACTTCTCAATTTCCATCAGCTGCAACTGTCATATGTTCCTTCAAACAACAGTTAACAATAAAACACACGAAAGTGTCTTTGTTCACTTTCGTTGAATATGGTTGCAAGAACCACGGTTTCCGTTGATCAAGATAAATATTGCTTGTGATCGTGTAGAATTCGAGGAATCTCCTTGACGAGGTTTCGCTGACTTGAGCTAGCCATTCTCAACCCGGGCGTCTCAAAGTAGACAACACGGAGTGAGTGAACCAATAATTGAAATTCACCGATTGATGAGAAATTGATTTGAAAACAATCCGTATTATTTGAAGAGAGAGAGTTTTTGCAATACGACGAGAGTTTTATGAGAAAAATCAAGTTTCAATAATAAAGACTTTTTGTTTGAAACATTTAAGCGCATTCGATGTGCTAGAAAATCAATTGTTGAGCACATCAAAAGGTTTTTTTAAACAGTATACGTCAATCCATTTCCTGGAACAAGGTTGATTCAAAACTGAATCGCCCCATTGTGAATACTCTACCTGCTCGTCACCAATGGCTCCTCGTCACCAATGGCTCCTCGTCACCAATGGCTCCTCGTCACCAATGGTGTTGTTGGCTAACTTCGGTTCTAATGCTCGTCGTTCTACTCCTTCTACGAAAAAGGTACACAAACCGTGTGTTAATACAAATAAGCCGTAAAAACGTTTATTTATATTTTACGATCTTCTAATATTTTGTCGATAACAAACGTAAAATCATTTTAACGAAACAAATAAAATACGTAAATGGTTTGAGGCAATAGTTTACTAACACACTTACGTTTCACATAAAACACTAAACAAGTAATAGTGTTTTCATGATTAAGTAATACATATGTACAACAATTAGTGTTTACAAATTGAGTAGATATATACATAATTACTATGTATTATAATGGGTAGAAGTTTAAGTATTTGACCCATTGACCAAATACATTGAATGTAGTTGAGTATAGTCCAAAGTCCATGGCCCATACCCATGGAGCATAACCCATAACTCATTGCATGACATCATGCATAAGTCATAAATGGGTATTATCCATGACCCATGGAGTTAACCCATGACCCATGGACTAGATGCATTGCACCTACTAGATACATTGTATCTACTTGGATACCCATGGTCCAAAGTCTAGGACCCATGACCCATAACCCATGACCCATGACCCAAAACCCATGGGCAAGAGGAGCGCCCACGGTTCCCCAGTTTATCGGACGGATCCTCAAGTAAGGGATCCGTGGGATCCGTGGAACAATAGCAATAGTTTTTACGTAAATAGTGAGTCATTTCTTCATTGTAACTCACCCTTTCACATATTTTCTCGTGTGTTGTAAACTCTCAAACCACATATCCATGTGATCTTTCTATGTAGTTTTGTGTTTGTGTGATTCTCTAGATTCCTCTTAAAGGCGAGATCACCACCTCTTGAAGTCGAGCAAGCTCAAGTCCATGAGTTGCCTAGCTTCGTCATCATCAAGACTGCTAATGGTATCTTGTTGATAGTTCTTCTCTTTCCCATTAGAAGTGTAGTATCGAAGACATAGTTGAAAGATGTCTAAAGGGTCAAGACAAATACATTAGTAAAAAGTGTCGAAGAGTCAAAGTAAAGGCATTAGTGAAAGGTGCCGAAAGTCCGTGTTGAAGGCATTAGTGAAAGGTACCTAGAAGTCAAGTCAAAAGGCATTAGTGAAGGGTGCCTAGAAGTCAAGTCACAAGGCATTAGTGAAGGGTGCCTAGAATTCGAGTCAAAGGCATTAGTGAAATGTGCCTAAGGTGTACATTCGATATGGTGTGTCGATGTACAAGATAGATTTGTATTGGGTCAAGGGATATTGATATCCTTGTTGATGTTGTCATAAGGAGTAGATCTCCTTTGGGATAGGAGTTGTGTAATGTTGGGTAGTAGTTCCACCTTTGTAAATGGAACTCGGAATCTAGCCTTGTACCGGATAAAGTGTAGGCGACGTAGTGATAGGTTTGGTTCTACCTTGTGGAATAACCCGTGTCTAGCCTTGTACGGATAAAGAGTAGGCGGCGTTGTGAAGGCTTCTCCACCACAAGGAGTTTGTGTTGTGTAGTGATTATGAACTCTCGAGTAGGTGACTCGGGAAGTGGAGTAGGGCAAGGAAGGTGTCCTTATAGCCGAACCACTATAAATACTCGCGTTGTGGTTTTGTGCTTCTTACTCTTTATCTTAGCTTTTATTTATCTATACGCATGTCTATCAACATCCAACACACACATTCAACTAGATTAACATAAGTAGATCTAAATAGTTTAAAACCAAGTTTTAATCAGAAACTATTCAACCCCTCTAGTTTTCTACAATTGGCATTAGAGCTTCGTTACCAAGTTTTTAGAGTATGTTAATTTGATACGATCCGTATAATTGAAAACTATAAAGAAGGTCTTTACAAAACAAACACCTATGTCTTAAAAACACTTTTGTAGGATGTTGATTAGATGACAATGTGACAACTCACAATTTCAGGTCATTTCTCAAGTTTTACTATTTCATCATTTATCGTAAACTGGGTTTACGAGTATCAAATTCACGTAACCGTAATGGTTTAGCTGTGAATTCATGATCATATCATCGAGGACATTTCATATAGACTAAGTTTAGTCTACATTTCATTAGCATCATTATCATCATATTAGTTCATGCATGGTTTTGCATTTTACGTTAAACGTATAATTCTCATATTAAATAAACGTTATCGCGTAATTAATTATTTTGAACAATTGATCCGTTACTTCCAAAAATTATCCCGATATATTTTTATACTCATATTAAGTTTATAAAATAATATTATGAGTTTACCCGGTGTTTTAAATGTATTTTGTATATAAATTGTTATATTTATATAATTACGATGGTTTTCTATTACACGATTATTATTATTTCACTCAATTTTTGCAAGAAATGTATTTTTATAGTTTTTATGATCTCAATATATTTTATCTTGACCCGTGAAAATTTATTTTTAACTAACGCTACCATATATACTTAAATGTGTCTACAAGTTATCATTGATCTTCATTTAACTTTACTAAACATTATATTGTACAATAAAAAAAAATGTATTAAGCTATGACTAACACCCCCTTGTCGACAAGGGGGGTGATTCATGTGATTTGCCAAAATATCTACTAAGTGTATAATGTATTATACTTCTAATTCACAAACACTTTCACCTCATTTATTCACAAGTAAAAGATCAAAATCTCTCTTGCTCTCTTCTCTTGCAAAACCGGCCAACCTAAGGAACCAAGAAGATCATCATAAAAATTTTCAAGACAAGGTTTTAACACACTAGTATCACTCTTTGTTTAAGGTTTTGCAATATAAACCTTGGGTGATTAGGAAAAATCCTTTGTTCTCACAACCTCATCAAGTTACTAGTAAGCATTCATATTCATCATAATATTTCATATTCATTGTTATGGTCATTTCATTTTATTTGAGAAAACATGCAAGTCTCATGAGGTTTATACCACTTTTTCATTGATTTCAAGAGTTATGTATATATAAGTCATCCTATAATTACTCCTTGTTATATATTATTTTTGGTGATGTCTAGGAACCTATGACACCCTAAGAAGGTGTATGGTAGGATTAGAATAGCTTCGGAGTTGTTTTGAATGGGTTAGAATAGGTTTGGCGCGAGAAAAACTCATTTCGACACGTTTTAAAAAGGGTCTGTCCTTATTTTCGAAATCTGGAATTTTTGATAGTGAAAAACATTTTTGGCTTAGATATTTAGAAAATACACTTTAAAACGAAAACGTGGCCGCTTGAGCGGATTAAAACGGAGCTATAACGAAGAAGTTATGAATTTTCAAGTTAGCGGCGAAAACTATAAATTCGAAATTTCGGCATGTATTGTTTATTTTGTACGAGTCAAAATGAAACTTAGGCGTTATAAATTATGTCGACTTGTCAAAATATGTTAGTATACTTTGATACAAAGCTAAGGACCTTTAAAACGTAGAAAACGGATTTGTAACGATTAAATTATACACGTTTTCACAAAGTTGCCGTAACTTTATTATATAAGAAAAACTATATTATTTCTAATAGGCAAATATTATGGCAAAAACTAGAGACCATGTTGAAGGTTATTTTTAACATTGATGTAAAACTTTTTATAAAGTGATGTCTTCTAATAAAAGTAAGTTCGCCAAACATATTTTCCAAAATGTCCGACCGTTTGTCTAGCGGAGTTGTAATGAATTAAATACGGTTACTCAAACTTGGCCGAAAACCATCCTTTAAACTATACTTAACCTATATTTTCTTTGTGATCGAGACCTCTAGGATGGAAACTTAAACACTAAAACTTTGAGATAATGATACGAGCCCGAAACCGTTGAGTTTGTTTCCTAACGCTCGACGTGCACCATTTTACGACTAGCTTTTAGAGGCCGTTTTAGTCACTTTCATGGAAATTTCAACGACATTATTTTACGACGAAAAGTTATAAATTCATAATAAATCATTAAATAACTATTGTAGGATGTCATTTTGACGTAAATACTTGCAAAGTAATTTAAGAATGGTCAAGACGTCAAAAGAGTATTTTTCGACGAAAAGTATTATTTTCAAAAATTCACAAGTGGTATAGATATCGTATGAATTGTATGCATAACATTACATCATAACTTATTACATATCATATCATTCATAATAGGTCAGTTTCGAGATTGACGCTACATTTCAGTGTATCCACTTTTGTCATCATAATCATTGCAACAGGTGAGTTTTCATAGCCCCGATTTATTCAAGTTTTTACTTATTTCAAACCTACGGGGGAGAATACATTGCACATCATTTTTATTACGATGCCAAGTATATCAAATTCATTACACTGCTTAAGTTACCTCATTGCCAGTTAAATGTCCCCATTTCATAAACATGAACCGTTAATTTCATAGAAGCGTGGGTGAGTGGATAGATCTATCGGTGACACCTCCATCCGGGTTGGCGGATTCCAACCGGACGGATGCATTTCATTTCATAATCATTATTTGAGTTGTTTGGCAAAACACTCTGTTGAGCGAACATCATAATCGGTCAAGCTTCGTGTCATGTGCTTACAATTGTATCATTTTGTGACATCATTGTCATACATAATTTATACTTGTGGTAGTCGTATTAACATTTACATAAACTCTATGAACTCACTCAACCATTGTGTTGACACTTTTAGCAATGTATTTTCAGGTAACTAAGGCATTCACTTCATGGCATGCATGTGGACATATCATAGAGTCGCGGTGACGACGCGTCTCACATTGGATTTATACACTTTAAAAACATCGTTTGACTTGTACCAAACCTATTTTCCGCACATAGTAACTTTCATTTGGGACCTATCTTTGTAACTCGAATGTTTTAATATATCAAACGGTGTTCTTTTCAAACGACACTTTAGGTCGCTCAATATAACTCGTGATTGTGATGCTATGACGGTCAATCCCGTGAATTCCATTCCACGCAAATCGTGTAATTTGGGGTGTGACAGATTGGCATCGAGCTTGATTATAGAGAACTAGGTTGCATCATTGACCTAGACTATAACTACATCATCATAGCATCTCATCATTTCATCATAAGTGCATATTCACTTTACATGCGGTTTATACGTACATTTTTTTGCGTTATTTACTTTCATTTCAAATCGATTGTCACATATATGCCTTCAAATACCCATTCCATTATCCTTTCTTTAGATTCTAACGTGGAGAATGCCTTGTCATTTCCTATCACAAATTTAATATCAGCTGATTCATCATCGATAACGTCGAATGCCGAGATAAACCTTTAAGTAGGGCAAAGTCACTCTCACTCCTTTGTTTCACCACTAACATGTCGAGTTACACGCTATTCACACATTAAGTCACTAAACTATCATATATTTGAAGCACTTACAACATCTCATAATCCATCTTTTAGGAAACCGTCGATTATTTTGAAAAATAACCTCAAACTTATCACCTCATATCATATCTCTTTGGAGCGTTTATTATTAACATCGGACTTTGCTACGTCTCACCTTTCCTCATATTTTGAAGAGTTATGGCGTCAAGAAAGTGCACGAAATGACACCGGTGCTATCCAAAAGTACGTAGAGGATAGTATATCCGAGGCACTAAGGAAAGAACGAGCAATGGTAATCACTTTGCCGAGCCGCGATATCTTTGAAAGCTGCTAGACTTGCTTACATCAAAGGTTTCAAGAGTTGGCTGTTCTTTGTCCAGCTATGGTTTTGGACAATGAGAAACTATTGGAGAATTTCATTGGAGGATTTCCACAAAGTATCCAAGGGGATGTAACTTCTTCCGATCCACAAACAATTGAAGAATCTACCCGGATGACTCAAATACTCATGGCTCAAGTTGTGAAGAGGGAAAACATTATCGACAATAATAACAACAACAACAACAACAATCAAACTAACAACAAAAGGAAATGGAAAAACGACCAAGGAAGTTATAGTAATGACAAACAAAACCGTAACACTAACCATCACCAACAACTGAATAGAAGACAAGAAGTCGCCAGGGTCTATGTTGCTGCACCAACAAAGGAAAGAGCTTATACTGGAAACTTACCACGATGCCACCAATGCACGCTACATCATGATGGTCCATGTGGTATATGCTTTAGCTGTCACAAAGTGGGACACCTTACCAAGGACTGCAAAGGAAAAGGATATATTGGAACTCAACCACTATGTAATCGATGTAAGTTTCATCACTCGGTCTTTGCCTCGCTAAGTCAGAATGTCAAAAAAGGACACCTCGCCAGAGATTGTAGAGGTAAAGTGATGAGTGTCTAAATACTCATCATTTTGTATAATCTAAACGCAAAATCATCTCGAAAACACTCGAAACACATCAAAATGATCAAAATATCACAAATCAGTGTTTTATGTGTTTTAAATGCAAAAATATCAAAATCAGATGAAAAATGTATAAAGTTTGCAAAATTGGCAGTTTTAGTCCCTCAAGTTTTAAAAGTTGTCAAATCTAGTCCCTGGAATTCAAAAATATGGAATTTGATCATTCAAGGTCCCTGAAGTATTTTAAGTTGTTAAAAATGATCCTTGAATGATTCTTTGGTCAATTGGCAAGAAAGGTCCCTAAACTTTGGAAAATTGCAAAATTAGTCCTTGGACCTTTTAAAATGAATTTTATGCAAAAGTGGTCCTTGTTCTATTCATTTATGTCATGTTTGGTCCTTGTGAAAGCATTGAAAAAGTTCACTTTCAGTCCTTGAGTTTGGATAAGTTACACTTTTGGTCCTTGTTATTACTACTTAACCAAACGGATCCAAATCAATTATAACCAAATCCAAGCCCAACAACCGGTGGCCCAAACCTCTTGGCCCTTGACCCTTTGGTCGACCCTTGAGCCAGTCACAACCATTGTGACCCCACCAAACCCTTTTGACCTCCCGTATTATTAAGCTTCGTCACCAAGTCAAACAACACAAACCGCCCAAGATCATAGTAGCTTGTCTCTCCATAGCAGATATCCAAAACCCCATGGTTTTGCATTTCTTTCTCCTTCCCCATCACCTTGTCCCTCCACCTCCTCTAAACAACAAAACTCTTAATTGACTCAACCAAACCCATTAATTCCTCAAAACGCTTTGAAGAAATATTTGGCGCCAAAATCACAAGTGGATGGTTCGATGAGTTTGAGTGATCCAATGGCTAGAATTTGGTGGGAAAGATTCGAGAGGACATCGAGGATGCAAGAAAGTCATTATATAGAGAGAGAGATGCAATGTATTTGGATATCTAGTGTAATTTTCATTTAAGCTTATGTCGTTTTTGTAAAATTTAAATTTCCAGTACATTTTTAAAGTTTCCAAGTGCTTTGTAATCTTAGTTCAAGTAATAAAAACATATTTGCAGTTTCAATTTCAGTAAAGGAATTCGAATCAAGTTTATGCAATTTTCACCTTAAAAAATCTCAATTTGGTCAAATGATGTTTGTAGTTGTTACTTTGGATTCTTAAGCTAAAATAAGCTCTTCTATAGTTTATATAAACCATCAGATATATTTAAGCTCAGTTTAGAGTTCTAATTCAAAAAAAAATTCTCAAAAATAAAAAAATTAGCTTAAAATAAAAAATCATGAAGAAGGTGCAAGGAAGTCAAGCATGGTGATTTCTGGATTGCTTATGGGTTTAGAGCTTCTTTGGAAGCAATAGGGTGGGTTCTCAGATCTTGGGTCTCCATTTTGTGCATAAACTCATTTTGTAAGGCATTTCCTCAAATTTTCCAATTCTTAGTTTAAGCTTTTAAATAGTGTTAATTTCGGCCCAATCTTTTATTATAACTAATTTAAGATATTAAGCAGTTATTTGGTCTACACATTTGATTTAATACTAAACTCTTCAAAATAGCATCATTAAGGACTGTTTGGTTCTGCTTAATAATCTGTGGAAGAAGTCATTTGAGTTGTTAGTTGTTGTTGTTCTGTGTTACTATACTTCCTAATAACTCATTTTAGTCATAAAATCTAGTTCTTGTTTTATAAAAGTCAAATTTTAGTTTAATCTCTATTTACCTTATAACCTGTAAGATATTAGATTTAATAATCTCATCAAATCGCTTGTAACTGGTTACTTTAGCTTAAAATCACCTTAACATAGCTTAATATAACATATATAATCAGTAAAATCAATCTTAAGTTCATAAAAGTCAACTAGTTAGTGTATTTAAAAAGTCAAATTTCTCATTTGGTCGTTTTTGATTAAAACAAATATTTTCATTGTGTGTTTAATAGTGAGTTTCAGTTTAAAAGCTTTGGGGTATTATAGTTTAGTTGCTAAACAAAAATACAAAATGCTAGTTCTTGGTTTCTCGACTTTTTAAGTGCTTATTTCTTAGCTTATATTGGGTGCTGTCTCGGAAAAGATGCCTGCACGATTTGGGACAATTTTCATAAGCTTCTAAAAAGCTCACTAGTTAATCTCACCTATGATTTTTAGTTCTTTGGGTAGCCAACCTAGCTATCTTGAGGTCCCAAGTTCATTTTTCCATTTTCTAGCTTGATAGATAGGGTGCACCTAGCTTTTGTTTTGTCCCATAACTCATTATCAATGAGTCGGTTCAAGCTAGCGGTGGTTTGGTACCATTTTCATGAGCTTGTCAAAAGCTCTGATTATTTTTAGCTTGTGATATTTAGCTTTTGGAAAGCCAACCAAGTCAACTTGTTAAATCGGTCTTTGTTTTGAGCTTGTGAGCTTGTTTACTCGACTTATTTTGCTCTTGAAAAATCTGCAGCTGTTTAGTTGAGTGGTAGAGTCAAAAGTGCTTATTGCTTATTTATAGCTATTAAGTGTGCTTATTTGTTCTTATTAGTTTCATTTGAGTATCTCGTATCTTGTTCATAGCTTCTTATACCCTTGGCTTTAGCTTGTGAGTCTATTCGAGCTTAAAACACCCAAATAAGCTCATAAGTCAAAACTGTTGAGTTTATAAGCTACTCAAAACTGCTTATTGGTGATTTGTAAAATTTTTGTGTTCATTAAAGTTTCATATAATCAGTAGTAAAGTAGTTTTCAAAAAGAAAATCCAGAAAAAGGTCAATTTAAAATCAGTGATAGCATTTATTTAATAGGTTTTAGCTTTTTGATTTTTCTTTTTAGCTTATTAATAAGCAAATCTTGTTTTTTCTATTTTCTTTGTTTTCTGTCATCATATAGTATTTTTAGAAAAGTTTCATATTTTCTCTATCTTTTAGTATTTATTATAATTTTAATTAGTTAAAATAGTAATTAATTAGTAATAAATAATTAAAAAGTATAAAAAATATCTTTTCTGTTTTAAAATTAGTTTTATCATATTTTAGATTTTTCAAAGTAAAAATTTTATTTTTCCAAGTTCATTTTATATTTTCTAGTATTTAAGTGTATTTTAAATAGTTATTAATTAGTAATAATTAAATAAAAAGTGTGAAAAATATACTTTTAGTTTTAAAATTAGTTTTATAGTATTTTAGATTTTTCTGAATCATAAGTTTATTTTTCTAGCCTTATTTTGTATTTTCTTCTATTTTAGAGTATTTATTAAATAGTTAAAATAGTTTTAATTAATAATAATTAATTAAATAGTGTTAAAATAATTTTTTTTTCTAATAATTTTCTTTTATTTTTAGGTTTCCAAAATGTTATTTTTATATTTTTAGGTCTTTTATTTCTCGATTTCACTTTTTATTTTGTACTTATCGTAGTTTTAAACTTACGTTTACGTTTCTCTTATCTCGATTGTTGTGCTTTCTGTTCGTATCCTATTCCATTCCAATCAATCAATAGTGTAATATTTCTAATCATAACCTTTACTGATCACTATCCTTAGTGATCACTCCATCATCTCGAATCGCTTTACACACCATCGAGTCTCCGTGGGACTAAACGACCCGGAATTCATTGTATTCTCCGGACTTCATTGCATTTGTGTCTCGAGCTGTTTTAAGCTTCTTACGGTGGTCATTCACAAGTGGTTGGCTTGTGTGATTAGACTTGACGGTTTAGCTCAAGATCAAATTTTGGCGCCACTTGCCGGGAGGCTTTAGCGTGTGTTTAGCCATTTTCGGATCCATTGTTGCACATACCCACCATTTGTAAAAGTTTTTGTAAAGTTATAAGAAAATCAAAAGTTCATTAACACTTTTCCTAAAGTGTTAAAACACCAAAAAATATAAAACAACAAAACAATCGTAGCGTTTTCTATTTTGTATTGTTTTTAAGGTGATTCTTAAAACAATACGATTTGGTTAAACGAGACGATCCCAAAAATATTGTCCAAAAGTTTTAAACCCATTTGCACAAATCTTACCTACGTCTTTTCGGTGGTACTTAATATACATAAAATCAACCACCGCAAATCAAGGCAAAGGCATTACCTAGCTGGGGTGCGACCATTAATAAGTTCCCGAACATCGATTTAAAACTTGCCTTTGTGTCACTTGTGATTTGGTGTACCTTTTTCAAAAAGCCATTTCATTTGTGATTATTGGTTAAGTTCACTTGTGTTTTGCCTCATTTGTTTTGAAAATTGATTTTTATACATAGTGCATGCGCACTCGTTCTTCCAGTTCTACAAGTCCACTTTTCGAACTTGGAAACATTCCTCGAGACGTGAGGACGTTCGGCTCCTTCACCGTGGATCGAGGAACGTCTACCACCACCACCACCGCCGAAATGGCGAAGACAAACCCATGAATGAGCTTCCAAGCACCCATCGAGGGTTACGGAGATGCCATTGTTGTCCCAACCATCGTGGTCGACACTTCGAGCTCAAACCGGGTTGCTCAATCTAGTAACCCAAAGCCAATTCTATGGTTTTGAGCGGGATGATCCTCATGCACACATTCGATGGTTTAACAAGATTGCATCTACCATCAAGTACAAGAATGTCCCACATGAAGCTATCAAGCTTCTTCTTCCCATTTTCTGAGGACAAGCCCGAATTGGCTTGAGAAACAACCCCTCGATCTATAGAGACATGGGAAGATCTTGTCACCAAGTTCGTTAACGAGTTCTATCCTCCATCCCGAACCACAAGTCTTAAGAATGAGATAATGAAATTTTCTCGAGATTTGATGAATCATTCGGGAGGCATGGGATCGTTACAAAGAGTTGCTTCAAGTGTCCGCATCACGGTTTTACCGACTTAATGCAAATGGATACTTTCTACAATGGTCTCAATCGACCAATCAAGACTCTTTGAATGCCTCCGCTGGAGGTAATTTCTTGAGCAAGACCACCAAAGAGGCCTTGCAAATCATTGAGAACAAATCTCGTGTCCGTCCTTCGAGCTAAGACATATCGGTCTAATCTTGGACCTTCCTCTTCTTCATCTTCCGTGAGTACATCTAGCACCGATGCTAAGATTGACAAACTCACGAGACATTGTTCGAGCTTTGGTTCTTGCTAACCGGAAGAAAGTCTCCTTCACTCGAGACACCAACACATGTCAAGTGAAGAAAGTCGAGAGTTGTGTTACTTGTGGTGGTCCTCATGCTTACTACAATTGTACCGCCACCGATGGTAGTCCTTTTGAGGTCAATGCTCTAGCCGGTAGTTCACAACAAGGAGGTACTCAATACCGTCCTCAAAATGAACCACACTACCGTGCTAACACTAATCGAGCACCACCCGGTTTTAACCGTAATCATAACATGCACAACCGAATCAAAACCAACCTAGAATGAACCAAGGTTATCAAAACCAAGGTAATTTCTATCCTGGACCCAATCAAGGTTTCCAACATCAAGGAAACCCCAATCAAAACAATTTCAATCGAGGAATCAATTTCATGGGAATATGAATCCTAATCAAGGGAATTTTGGCTATAATCAAAACATACGGCCTCAAATTATCCCTCCAGCTCCTCCCATCATTACTCCTCCAAGACCATCATCGATGAGTTCTCAAGCGGTTCATGAAATCCCAAGATGAAATGAACAGGTTGTTGGTCACCGATTGTCGATCCGAAGAAGTCTTTAAATGATCGACCCTCGGGCTCGGTACTTTACCGAGCAACACGATCGCTAACCCGAGGGGCGATGCCAAGGCGATCACAACCAAGTGGTGTTTCATATGATGGACTCTTGTTCCTACTACCTCTTCTTCTTCTCTCCCTAAGGTAGTGGAAAGTGAACCGAGGACACACAATGGACCCACGACTCCAATGCCTCCTCCACTGTGCCAATGAGTCAAGTTACCAAGGATACTACGGACAAAGTGCATAATTCAAGCCCACGCAGTACATCACACGTCCTACCTTGGTAGTCCAACCTCAAGTGGTCCGAAACCCAAGTCAAATCAAGGAGTTGTTTTGAACCTCCTGTAGCTCCTGTTGAGAATCGAATCCAAATCTTCTATTCCTTACCCATCACGTTTGAATGAGCAAAAGTTCCGTGAGAAAGCTAGTCATCAAATGGATAAATTTTTCCAAATTTTCCAAGAATTACATTTTGACATAAGCTTTGCGGATGCTATCATGTCGATGCCCAAGTTCGCATCGACTCTCAAACACATGTTAAGCAATAAGGAAAAGTTGTTTGAAATGGCAAAACTCCTCTTAACGAGAACTCGCTCGTGATTATTCTAAAGAAGCTTCAAAAACTTGGAGATCCCGGAAATTTCTCCTACCTTGTGTATTCCTCAGAATTGTTGAATGCTTTGCCCTAGCGAGATCTTGGTGCAAGCATTAATCTTATGCCATATTCGGTGTGGAAGAAACTTTCTCTCCGAACTCACTCCTACATGCATGACTCTCGAGCTTGCGATCGTTCCATATCCCGTCCTCTTGGCATTGCCGAGGACGATTGTGAAAGTAGGAAAGTTCCATTTTCCGGTGACTTCGTGGTTGTTGATTTTGATGCCGATCATCGGGTTCCTCTCATTGTTGGTCGAGGATTCGAGAACGGGCCGTGCTCTCATAGATGTATTTGAGCAAGAAATCACATTGCGTGTTGGTAATGAAGTGTCACCTTCAACCTTGACCAAACTTCGAGGTACTCGCAAATTATGATTCGAATCGGTTAACCGAATAGATATCATTGATGTTGCTTCGAAGAGTACTCTCAAGAAGTTCTTGGTTATTCTCATAATTCGTGAGTGGGATTCCACCACATCTTCTCAACCTATCATAGCCAATTCTACTCCTTCTATCACTCCTTTTGAGGGAAATGACTCCATCTCGGAAGAGATTGAGGCATACTTGGCTAGTGATTCGTGCCTTGGGAAATTGATCACGCTCCAATTGATATTGAGGGGACATACTTATTGAGAAGTTGCTCAATGATGATCCATCATCAACCCCTCACCCTAGTGATTCAATCCCGATGAGATTAATCAAAATGAGATTAACGGAGGAGATATTCTTCTAAAGAAAGTGTCAAACTGGATACTTTTCCTCCTCTCCCTCCCATCAAACTTCATAACAAGGAAGTCAAGTCGGTTGAGAAAAGCAAGAATTTCACGAGGTTGAGCTTAAGGACTTACCTCCTCATCTCGAGTATGCATTCCTTGAAGGTGATGATAAATTACCCGTCATTATTGCTCGAGATTTGAGTAAAGATGAAAAGTCGCTCTCATAAAAATCTTGAAGTCACACAAGCAAGCAATTGCTTGGAAACTCTCCGACATCAAAGGTATAAACCCTGAGTTTTGCACTCATAAAATCTTGATGGAGGATGACTTCAAACCCGCAGTTCAACATCAAAGACGAGTGAATCCAAAAATCCATGATGTTATTAAACAGGAGGTTATCAAACTTCTTGATGCAGGATTGATTTACCCGATCTCAGATAGTCCTTGGGTCAGCCCAATTCATTGTGTTCAAAAGGGTGGCATTATGTTGTCACAATGAAGATAACGAGTTAATTCCAACTCGATTGGTTACGGATGGCGTGTGTGTATTGACTATCGTAAGTTAAATGACGCCACCAGTAAAGACCATTTTCCTCTACCCTTCATGGACCAAATGCTCGAGAGATTAGCAGGAACGAATACTATTGTTTCCTTGATGGTTTCTCGGGTTACTTTCAGATCCCTATTGATCCACGGGATCAAGAGAAGACCACATTCACTTGCCCATACGGGACTTTTGCCTACAAACGTATGCCTTTTGGCTTATGTAATGCTCCCGGCACGTTCCAACGATGTATGATGGCCATATTCCACGACATGATCGGAAACAATGGAAGTGTTTATGGATGACTTCTCGGTCATTGGGGATTCTTTTCAATCATGTCTCCCATTTAGATAAAATGCTCAAACGGTGTGAAGACACCAATCTTTGTCTAAAGCGGGAGAAGAGCCACTTTATGGTCAAAGAAGGCATAGTCCTTGGCCATAAGATTTCAAAGAACGGATTGAGGTAGATAGAGCAAAAGTCGATGTTATTGCTAAATTACCTCATCCTACTACCGTCAAAGGTATTAGGAGTTTTTAGGTCATGCGGTTTCTATCGCAGATTCATTCAAGATTTTTCCAAAATCGCCCGACCTATGACCCATCTTCTTGAAAAGGATGCTCCTTTTATCTTCTCACCGAGTGCATAGAAGCTTTTGAAACATTGAAGAAAAAGCTTATCAAGCACCCATTCTCGCTGCTCCGATGGGACTTGCCTTTTGAGCTCATGTGCGATGCAAGTGATTTTGCTATCGGTGCGGTCCTAGGGCAACGAAGAAACAAACATTTTCACCTATTCACTACGCAAGCAAAACTATGGTGAGGCTCAAACTCATTACACCACCACGTAAAAAGAGCTATTAGCCGTGGTGTATGCTTTTGAGAAGTTTCGCCGTATCTTATCTTGACCAAATGCGTAGTGTATACGGATCACTCGGCTCTTAAATATCTCTTTGCAAAACAAGATGCAAAGTCGAGATTACTCCGTTGGATTCTCCTCCTCCAAGAATTTGATATCATTATACGTGATAAAAAGGAGCCGAGAATCTAGTCTGCGATCATCTGTCTGCATTAGAAAACCTCACCAAGATGTTTTCGAGAAGAAGGAAATAAATGAAACATTTCCTCTCGAGACACTCAATACGGTTTCTTTTCGTGGAAATTCTACCACCCCATGGTTTCTCGACTTTGCAAATTACCATGCGGGTAACTTCATTAATGAAAGGGATGTCGACCCAGCAGAAGAACAAATTCTTCAAGGATGTTAAACATTATTTCGGGACGACCCTTTCTTGTTCAAAATTTGTGCGGATCAAGTCATCAGCGATGTGTTTATGGACATGAAGCTATTGACATTCTCACGACTTGCCATTTGGACCCACCGGGGCCATCATAGTCCAAACTACACCGCCAAAAAGGTGTTTGATTCCGGGTTCTATTGGCCCACAATCTATAAGGATGCCCACGATTATGTCAAAACCTGTGACGCTTGTCAACGTCATGGTAATATATCTCAAAGAAATGAAATGCCACAAAATGCCATTCAAGTTTGTGAGATATTTGACATATGGGGTATTGATTTTATGGGGCCATTTCCATCTTCTCGTGGTAACAAGTACATACTCGTGGCTGTTGACTATTTGTCAAAATGGGTTGAAGCAAAAGCTTTACCCACCAATGATGCCCGAGTTGTTGTGAAATTTTTGAAATCTCTGTTTGCGTGTTTGGAACTCCGAGAGCGATAATCGGTGATCATGGTACACATTTTGTAATGACCAATTTGAAAGAGTCATGCAAAAGTATGGTGTTACCATCGTCTCTATCGCATACCACCCCAAACAAGTGGGCGGTGGAAGTTTCAAACCGTGGTATTAAAAGGATTCGGAAAGGATGAGGTGAAAATCGTGCATCCCGGTCGGATAAACTTGATGACGCACTGGGCCTTCCGTGACGACTTTCAAAACACCCATCGGTGTACTCCATACAAGCTAGTGTACGGAAAGGCATGCCATCTTCCGATTGAGTTAGAGCACAAGGCATACGGGCCTTAAAGCATGCAAACTTCGATATACTGAGACACCGGTGATCATAGAAAAGTTCAAATGAATGAATTAAATGAACTTGTGATCAAGCTTACGAGAACTCTTTGATCTATAAACAAAGACAAAGAAGATTCATGACTCTAAAATCAAGAACCGCGTTTTCAACGTTGGTGATCGAGTCCTTCTTTTCAATTCAAGATTGAAGATTTTCTGAAAGCTCAAGTCCCTACTGGTCCGGTCCATTCACTATCGCTAAGGTTTATCCTTATGGTACCGTTGAGTTATCTCAACCCGATGGTCCTAATTTTAAAGTGAATGGTCATCGAGTGAAGCATTACTTTGGAGAGGACATTCCCCCGTGGTTGTCCCGGATTTACAAACTTTCCCCATGAACCAATGAATGCGGGATCGAGTCAAGCTAGTGACTCGGAATCAAAAACATTAGCACGCACCATATGGGTTTTCACCCATAATTCGTCTTCTTACCCCTTTCTACCACCCTAGTGTGGGGAGTTTCCCACTGTTGTATATAAAATCATGTTCTAAAAAAAAAAAAAATCCTTCTAAATAATGGCCGTAATATTTCCTTTTACGTTCTTTGTTTCGGCATAACCGCGGTACTTTGAATATTGAGGGCAATATTCATTTCTAAGTGGGGAATTCTCACAATTTCATATATTATCTACCCAATTCCCGATTTTGGCCAAAATTTTTTTTTTGGAGTAAGTGTTCTACACTTACTCATTTGGTTATCGATCCGCCATGTCAGTAAGACAAAAGGATTAGCTAATCCAGAGCAAACGACTCTTGGTAAAGATTTCTCAAATCCGTTTATATGGCTTGTAATTTGCCCAAAATTGTATGGTTCTCAACTCACCATATCCTTAAAAGTGAAGAGTTGGCTAGCCCAAGGTTATGGCTTGTGGTAAAGGCGATGGAAAAACCATAATTGGTATTCACTCACCAAAGATAATTCGATAATTTATCTAAGAGTTGGCTAGTCCGGAAGGGTACGGCACGGTAAAGACACATCAAATCCGTTATATGGTTTATGATTTGCCAATAAATCATTTGGTTATCGTTGTACCAAGGTTCTTACTTGAATCAAAACAATTGGCTACTCCAAAGAAGTGATGGCTTTTGGTAAAGAGTTTTCAAATCCATCAAGATTTCTCAAATCATTGCTAGGGACTAGCAATATCTCGATATGGGGATTGATGAGTGTCTAAATACTCATCATTTTGTATAATCTAAACCGCAAAATCATCGAAAACACTCGAAACACATCAAAATGATCAAAATATCAAAATCAGTGTTTTATGTGTTTTAAATGCAAAAATATCAAAATCGATGAAAATGTATAAAGTTTGCAAAATTGGCGCTTTAGTCCCTCAAGTTTTAAAAGTTGTCAAATCTAGTCCACGAAATTCAAAAATATGGAATTTGATCATTCAAGGTCCTCAAGTATTTTAAGTTGTTAAAAATGATCCTTGAATGATTCTTTGGTCAATTGGCAAGAAAGGTCCCTAAACTTTGGAAAATTGCAAAATTAGTCCTTGGACCTTTTAAAATGAATTTTATGCAAAAGTGGTCCTTGTTCTATTCATTTATGTCATGTTTGGTCCTTGTGAAAGCATTGAAAAAAGTTCACTTTCAGTCCTTGAGTTTGGATAAGTTACACTTTTGGCCCTTGTTATTACTACTTAACCAAACGGATCCAAATCCAATCCTTAACCAAATCCAAGCCCAACAACCAGCTGGCCCAAACCTCTTGGCCCTTGACCCCTTTGGTCGACCCTTGAGCCAGTCACAACCCATTGTGAACCCCACCAAAACCCTTTGACCTCCCGTATTATTAAGCTCGGTCACGAAGTCAAACAACACAAATACCGCCCAAGATCAGAGCATTGTCTCTCCCCATGAGATATCCAAAACCGGTCATGGTTTGCATGACTTCTCCTTCCCTTCCATTACCTTGTCCCTCCACCTCCTCTAAACAACAAAACTCTTAATTGACTCAACCAAACCCATTAATTCCTCAAACCTGCTTTGAAGAAATATTTGGCGCCAAAATCACAAGTGGATGGTTCTGATGAGTTTGAGTGATCCAATGGCTAGAATTTGGTGGGAAAGATTCAGAGGACATCAGAGATGCAAGAAAGTCATTATATAGAGAGAGAGATGCAATGTATTTGGATATCTAGTGTAATTTTCATTTAAGCTTATGTCGTTTTTGTAAAATTTAAATTTCCAGTACATTTTTAAAGTTTCCAAGTGCTTTGTAATCTTAGTTCAAGTAATAAAAACATATTTGCGTTTCAATTTCAAGAAGGAATTGAATCAAGTTTATGCAATTTTCACCTTAAAAATCTCAATTTGGTCAAATGATGTTTGTAGTTGTTACTTTGGATTCTTAAGCTAAAATAAGCTCTTCTATAGTTTATATAAACCATCAGATATATTTAAGCTCAGTTTAGAGTTCTAATTCAAAAAAAAAATTCTCAAAAATAAAAAAATTAGCTTAAAATAAAAAATCATGAAGAAGGTGCAAGGAAGCTGAAGCATGGTGATTTGGATTGCTTATGGGTTTAGAGCTTCTTGGGAAGCAATAGGGTGGGTTCTCGATCTTGGGTCTCCATTTTGTGCATAAACTCATTTTGTAAGGCATTTCCTCAAATTTTCCAATTCTTAGTTTAAGCTTTTAAATAGTGTTAATTTCAGTTCCAATCTGTTTTATTATAACTAATTTAAGATATTAAACAGATTATTTGGTCTACACATTTGATTTAATACTAAACTCTTCAAAATAGCATCATTAAGGACTGTTTGGTTCTGCTTAATAATCTGTGGAAGAAGTCATTTGAGTTGTTAGTTGTTGTTGTTCTGTGTTACTATACTTCCTAATAACTCATTTTAGTCATAAAATCTAGTTCTTGTTTTATAAAAAGTCAAATTTTAGTTTAATCTCTATTTACC
Source organism: Chrysanthemum lavandulifolium (assembly GCA_022545495.1). Taxonomy (NCBI): domain Eukaryota; kingdom Viridiplantae; phylum Streptophyta; class Magnoliopsida; order Asterales; family Asteraceae; genus Chrysanthemum; species Chrysanthemum lavandulifolium. The sequence goes on from CM040238.1 coordinate 66,310,692, forward strand.
TTATAACTGTTAAGATATTAGATTAATAATCTCATCAAATCTGCTTGTAACTGGTTACTTTAGCTTAAAATCACCTTAACATAGCTTAATATAACATATATAATCAGTAAAATCAATCTTAAGTTCATAAAAGTCAACTAGTTAGTGTATTTAAAAAGTCAAATTTCTCATTTGGTCGTTTTTGATTAAAACAAATATTTTCACTGTGTGTTTAATAGTGAGTTTCAGTTTAAAAGCTCTGGGGGTATTATAGTTTGGTTGCTAAACAAAAATACAAAAATGCTAGTTCTTGGTTTCTCAGCTTTTTAAGTGCTTATTTCTTAGCTTATATTGGGTGCCTGTCTGGAAAAGATGCCCTGTGCACAGATTTGGGACAATTTTCATAAGCTTCTAAAAAGCTCACTAGTTAATCTCAGCCTATGATTTTTAGTTCTTTGGGTAGCCAACCTAGCTATCTTGAGGTCCCAAGTTCATTTTTCCATTTTCTAGCTTGATAGATAGGGCTGCACCTAGCTTTTGTTTTGTCCCATAACTCAAGATCAACCGAGTCGGTTCAAGCCTAAGCGATGGTTTGGTACCATTTTCATGAGCTTGTCAAAAGCTCTGATTACTTTTAGCTTGTGATATTTAGCTTTTGGAAAGCCAACCAAGTCAACTTGTTAAATCAGTCTTTGTTTTGAGCTTGTGAGCTTGTTTACTCAGCTTATTTTGCTCTTGAAAAAATCTGCAGGCCTGTTTAGTTGAGTGGTAGAGTCAAAAGTGCTTATTGCTTATTTATAGCTATTAAGTGTGCTTATTTGTTCTTATTAGTTTCATTTGAGTATCTGTATCTTGTTCATAGCTTCTTATACCCTTGGCTTTAGCTTGTGAGTCTATTCGAGCTTAAAACACCCAAATAAGCTCATAAGTCAAAACTGTTGAGTTTATAAGCTACTCAAAACTGCTTATTGGTGATTTGTAAAATTTTTGTGTTCATTAAAGTTTCATATAATCAGTAGTAAAGTAGTTTTCAAAAAGAAAATCCAGAAAAAGGTCAATTTAAAATCAGTGATAGCATTTATTTAATAGGTTTTAGCTTTTGATTTTTCTTTTAGCTTATTAATAAGCAAATCTTGTTTTTCTATTTTTCTTTGTTTTCTGTCATCATATAGTATTTTTAGAAAAGTTTCATATTTTCTCTATCTTTTAGTATTTATTATAATTTTAATTAGTTAAAATAGTAATTAATTAGTAATAAATAATTAAAAGTATAAAAATATCTTTTCTGTTTTAAAATTAGTTTTATCATATTTTAGATTTTTCAAAGTAAAAATTTTATTTTTCCAAGTTCATTTTATATTTTCTAGTATTTAAGTGTATTTTAAATAGTTATTAATTAGTAATAATTAAATAAAAAGTGTGAAAAATATACTTTTAGTTTTAAAATTAGTTTTATAGTATTTTAGATTTTTCTGAATCATAAGTTTATTTTTCTAGCCTTATTTTGTATTTTCTTCTATTTTAGAGTATTTATTAAATAGTTAAAATAGTTTTTAATTAATAATAATTAATTAAATAGTGTTAAAAATAATTTTTTTTTTCTAATAATTTTCTTTTATTTTTAGGTTTCTAAAAATGTTATTTTTATATTTTTAGGTCTTTTATTTCTCGATTTCACTTTTTATTTTGTGCGTATCGTAGTTTTAAACTTACGTTTACGTTTCTCTTATCGATTGTTGTGCTTTCTGTTCGTATCCTATTCCTTTCCAATCAATCAATAGTGTAATATTTCTAATCATAACCTTTACGGATCACTATCCTTAGTGATCACTCCATCTTCGAATCGCTTTTACACACCATTGAGTCTCGTGGGACTAAACGACCCGGAATTCATTGTATTCTCCGGACTTCATTGCATTTGTGTGCGAACTGCTTTTAAGCTATTACGGCTGGTCATTCACAAGTGGCCAGTTTGTGTGATTAGACTTGACGGTTTAGCGCAGATCATAAAGCTATGATTACATGTTTCGGATGTGGGGAGCAAGGACACTATCGGAACCAATGTCCCCAAAACAAAGGTCAACAAGTGGAAGGTGCTCAAGAGAAAGCATACATGTTAGAAGGAGGAGAAGCTTAACAGGATTTCAACAACGCAGAAGACTGAAGAAGTTCGGAAACTAACAGTCTTATTTTCCTTATCTATTATGTCGTACTAAGTTTATGTCTTCCATCGTATCCGAAACTTTATAACTTAAGATGTACTACTTTTGATAAACCACTCGTTGTAAAATATTCTCATCTACCGTACTTTATTTTCTTTCCGATTTGTTATTACTTACGAGAATTTTAATTCCTTTTACTTTAACTATCATTTTAACGACACGGTTTAAATCTTTGTAAACATTGAGAGTTATAACAACTAAACCGAACGTTCATCATCGTTCCATAATTATACATAGCCTTGCTAACTATGTCTAATTCGGAGGATCATGTTATGTTGGGAGCGATTATTTATAAATCTTAGTGCAAGCAAAATGTTCACATATTCCAAAGTCAAAGTGATGCTCATCGAAGATATTCATCCAATATTTTCTTTACTACGATATTTTGTATGCTCTCAATCACCGATAACCGTAACGACACCTCTTTATGTCTTCTCTCCTCGTTATTCATCACAAACTCAAAATTCGATAGACTAACACGAACTGAATTCAGGGATGAATTCCTTTTTGATGGGCGAATGACAACTGCAATTTCGTGTCATTTCTCAAGTTTTACTATTTCATCATTTATCGTAAACTGGGTTTACGAGTATCAAATTCACGTAACCGTAATGGTTTAGCTGTGAATTCATGATCATATCATCGGGGACATTTCATATAGACTAAGTTTAGTCTACATTTCATTAGCATCATTATCATCATATTAGTTCATGCATGGTTTTGCATTTTACGTTAAACGTATAATTCTCATATTAAATAAACGTTATCGCGTAATTAATTATTTTGAACAATTGATCCGTTACTTCCAAAAATTATCCCGATATATTTTTATACTCATATTAAGTTTATAAAATAATATTATGAGTTTACCCGGTGTTTTAAATGTATTTTGTATATAAATTGTTATATTTATATAATTACGATGGTTTTCTATTACACGATTATTATTATTTCACTCAATTTTGCAAGAAATGTATTTTATAGTTTTATGATCTCAATATATTTTATCTTGACCCGTGAAAATTTATTTTAACTAACGCTACCATATATACTTAAATGTGTCTACAAGTTATCATTGATCTTCATTTAACTTTACTAAACATTATATTGTACAATAAAAAAATGTATTAAGCTATGACTAACACCCCCTTGTCGACAAGGGGGGTGATTCATGTGATTTGCCAAAATATCTACTAAGTGTATAATGTATTATACTTCTAATTCACAAACACTTTCACCTCATTTATTCACAAGTAAAGATCAAAATCTCTTGCTCTCTTCTCTTGCAAAACCGCCAACCTAAGGAACCAAGAAGATCATCATAAAAATTTCAAGACAAGGTTTTAGCACACTAGTATCACTCTTTGTTTAAGGTTTTGCAATATAAACCTTGGGTGATTAGGAAAATCCTTTGTTCTCACAACCTCATCAAGTTACTAGTAAGCATTCATATTCATCATAATATTTCATATTCATTGTTATGGTCATTTCATTTTATTTGAGAAAACATGCAAGTCTCATGAGGTTTATACCACTTTTCATTGATTTTAAGAGTTATGTATATATAAGTCATCCTATAATTACTCCTTGTTATATATTATTTTGGTGATGTCTAGGAACCCATGACACCCTAAGAAGGTGTATGGTAGGATTAGAATAGCTCGAGTTGTTTTGAATGGGTTAGAATAGGTTTGGCGCGAAAAACTCATTTCGACACGCTTTAAAAGGGTCGGTCCTTATTTTCAAATCTGGAATTTTGACAGTGAATAAAAATTTTGGCTTAGATATTTAGAAAATACACTTTAAAACGAATACGTGGCCGCTTGAACGGATTAAAACGGAGCTATAACGAAGAAGTTATGAATTTTTCAAGTTAAGCGACGAAAACTATAAATTCTGGAAATTTCAGCATGTATTGTTTATTTTGTACGAGTCAAAAATGAAACTTAGGCGTTATAAATCATGTCGACTTGTCAAAAATATGTTAGTATACTTTGATACAAAGCTAAGGACCTTTAAAACGTAGAAAACGGTTTTGTAACGATTAAATTATACACGTTTTCACAAAGTTGCCGTAACTTTATTATATAAGAAAAACTATATTATTTCTAATAGGCAAATATTATGGCAAAAACTAGAGACCATGTTGAAGGTTGTTTTTAACATTGATGTAGAACTTTTTATAAAGTGATGTCTTCTAATAAAAGTAAGTTCGCCAAGCATATTTTCCAAAATGTCCGACCGTTTGTCTAGCGGAGTTGTAATGAATTAAATACGGTTACTCAAACTTGGCCGAAAACCATCCTTTAAACTATACTTAACCTATATTTTCTTTGTGATTGAGACCTCTAAGATGGAAACTTAAACACTAAAACTTTGAGATAATGATACGAGCTTCCTAAAACCGTTGAGTTTGTTTCCTAACGCTCGACGTGCACCATTTTACGACTAGCTTTTAGAGGCCGTTTTAGTCACTTTCATGGAAATTTCAACGACATTATTTTACGATGAAAAGTTATAAATTCATAATAAATCATTAAATAACTATTGTAGGATGTCATTTTGACGTAAATACTTGCAAAGTAATTTAAGAATGGTCAAGACGTCAAAAGAGTATTTTTCGACGAAAAGTATTATTTTCAAAAATTCACAAGTGGTATAGATATCGTATGAATTGTATGCATAACATTACATCATAACTTATTACATATCATATCATTCATAATAGGTCAGTTTCGAGATTGACGCTACATTTCGATGTATCCACTTTTGTCATCATAATCATTGCAACAGTGAGTTTTCATAGCCCGATTTATTCAAGTTTTACTTATTTCAAACCTACGGGGAGAATACATTGCACATCATTTTTATTACGATGCCAAGTATATCAAATTCATTACATCGCTTAAGTTACCTCATTGCCATTAAATGTCCCATTTCATAAACATGAACCGTTAATTTCATAGAAGCGTGGGTGAGTGGATAGATCTATCGAGGTGACACCTCCATCCGGGTTGGCGGATTCCAACCGGACGGATGCATTTCATTTCATAATCATTATTTGAGTTGTTTGGCAAAACACTCGTTGGGGAACATCATAATCGGTCAAGCTTCGTGTCATGTGCTTAAGCAATTGTATCATTTTGTGACATCATTGTCATACATAATTTATACTTGTGGTAGTCGTATTAACATTTACATAAACTCTATGAACTCACTCAACCATTGTGTTGACACTTTTAGCAATGTATTTTCAGGTAACTAAGGCATTTACTTCATGGCATGCATGTAGACATATCATAGAGTCGCGGTGACGACGCGTCTCACATGGGATTTATACACTTTAAAAACATCGTTTGACTTGTACCAAACCTATTTTCCGCACATAGTAACTTTCATTTGGGACCTATCTTTGTAACTCTTAATGTTTTTAATATATCAAACGGTGTTCTTTTCAAACGACACTTTAGGTCGTTCAATATAACTATGATTGTGATGCTATGACGGTCAATCCCGTGAATTCCATTCACCGCAAATCGTGTAATTTGGGGTGTGATGGACAACAATATTTTTTCTCTTAATTTATCTTACTAAACCGCACTAACCTTACTTGTCATTTTGCTTAGTTAAGCTCATGTTTATCAAGCCATAGGAATTGCTTGGTAACAAGATTACCTTCCCTAAGAAGGTATCTTAATCACGAAGGAACCGAAGTTGTCTATTGACATTTTCTTGTCAAAGAAAGACACTCATAATTACATTAGAGGTATGACTTCCTACTTATCTTTAAATAACATTAACTTAAGAATAAGTATGTTTACATAGGAACTTATATGATTATTTTCTTTCTTCACATACTCATTTATTACACATAGCTTTGTTAGGAAGCTTTTCTTGCATACGTGTTACTCTTCCGTTTATAGTCTAGGTTTATAAACATGTGTCTTATTTTACTTAATCCAAAAATCAAATCTTTCTAATAATAAAACAAAAAACAAATCTAAAAAATTTCTCCTTCCCCATAAATACTTCCTCCGATCGTCAACTCCACCAAATCCTCATTTTTCAAATCTTCCACTTTCAAAAATTACCTCTCATTCAAACTTCATCTTCCTTCTCATCTCATCTCATCTCAAATCAAAATCAAAGTAAAACTTCATCATCATGGTTTACATTGCCTTCCTGATCATCGTCTTGACACTCATCGCTCTCGTGTTCCTCATGATCAAGTTTTCTTGTGGAGACATGTACTTTGTGTTGTTAATCTACATTGGTGTTATATACCCAATCCTTTGTATCGTCCTTAGCATTGAAATAAAATATTACTAATGTTTTAGTTTATCTAATTTATTTTTCATAATGTGTTTGTCATTTCTTCTACTTTTTGTCCTTCGTACATTTGGCCATTAGATATCTTAGAAACCTACAATGCATGCTTAACTAAGTAAATATTGGCTAAAATACATTTCTTTTTATAAACCTATAAGATGCAAAAACCTATTTTTTCGTTAAAATCTTTTCTGTCATTACAGATCCACGGATCCCTATAGTTCAACTAGCCGGATCCTCTTGGAAGGAACCGTGAGAACCGTGGGGCTGGAAACAGATTCGATGCAACATAAAAGCAGTTTTCATCTTAAAAGATAAATCCCACTAGAATGTTAAATACTAAGTGAGTTAATTGTCATTGTTAATAGAAATCTAGTAAAACGTTAGGTGGTCATCCTTTTGCTTTAATGCGTCTCATCATATTCTTTTCACTTCCATAGGTCTCGTCATGTCTCATGAGTATGAGTTCGACTTTTCACTCACTTATGTCTACATTCCTAACATTTCTCTTGAGCCCAACACACCGCAATCATGTCCGTGGGTTCAATAATCTCAAACTCGTCACTTCCATGAAGGACTTATTGTCGACACACCTCTACTATCTGAAGAAGGTATCAATACCTCTTTCCGAACCATAGGACTAGAAGGCCTTCTCGGAATTAACGAGAAAATCTATCCAAGGTTTGTATTGGAATTCTTCCGTCAAGTTGAACTCGTTCGTAACGAGGATCGATCTCTATCTCTTTGGTTTTGGATCAAAAACCAAAAGTTTGTTTTAACCCTTGGGCAATTTGCTCACATTCTTTGAATTCCAAATCATGGACAATGTGCCTTCACTGAAGATTGGTCTCTTGATTCTCTCTTCAACCATCGTGAAGAAAATAGTCCATATTGTTCACACATACCTTCCCGTCAAGACTTGACTCGCATGTTATGCAAACCTCGACCCTATTACTCTGATCCAAACATAATCTATACATCGGATATCCGAGATGAGTTTAAACCTCTCGCACTCATCCCACGTGAAAATGTTTGAGTCTTAGGAAATCGAGAAGTCGTGAAAATTCAAAATCAAAAGTGGAAAAATAATTGGGACGGAAGGAGTATTTTTTTCTTTTCTTTCCGCTTCAATAAAAAACTAGAGTTATCTTTGAGTGTTCATATATTACTATCCATGTTTGTAAGATTTTTTTTTTATTATTATTTTTTTTAATAAAAAAACGATAGTAATTATAACTATTTTATTATTTTATCTTTTTAATTAAAATTGTGTTAGTTATTCATGCCTAATGTGCATGGCAATTTTTGAGGTGCGTAAGGTGTGTGATCACTCAGGGCCTTAAAATTTTTAGGGGCTTCAAAATTTGTGCCGTTAATAATTATATGCATGTGTCGACATATTTTTAACGAAGAAACGAGTATTTTGATAAAAAAAAATATTTTAAATGGGTAATATGTTAAAACGTTTTGATAACTGATTGTATTATATCTTATAAGTGGTCACCCTTTATATATAACATTACTTATCGAAATGTCTCATTATATAATTTCGTACAAGACCTTCAAAAATTTTAACAATTCATGAGGCGATCCTGCTAATGTGCATCAAATGCCGGGTAATAATTACTATTTATTAATAAAAATTTATAATATTTACCAATATGATAATTTGTTCATTTTTTTTAAAGACACTCATTTTAAGATGGAATACACAGTCATGAAAAGCTAGTGATTTATCATGCTTTATGTGTTTTCCAAGTTGATTTATGAAATATTTCATTAGTCTCAATAATTTAAGACAGGGTATGTTTGGCACGGAGGTGTGAAGCTTTTGGGCGATAAGCGGTGGAATGATAAGCATTTTGATTTTTATTAGTCGTTTGACAAAGGAGGTGAGCTTTCCTATTTTTAGGAACGCTCAATTTTCCAATGCTTCTTTAAGAAGGTGAGATGTTCTGTATTCTGTTTTCACACATTCGCATTCTTCTTCACTACTTATAATTTCATAGCTACTTTTGCCAAACACACCGATAGTAACTACAAGATTTACAAAGAGAATTTTACCTTTGTACCATTTATTTATCTATTCTATGATTTTACTATGATAATGATTTCTTTAGCAAATATAATATTAACGGAGATGAAAAGTTATCAAGCCATAAATTTCCATAAATTAAAATCAAAAGCTATAAATGGAATTAAACGAAAAAAAAAAAAAAAAAAAAAAAACTGCTTTTTAAACTACAGTACTCAATTATTACCCACTACATTTTTTTTTTTGAGCGGTGACTTTCATTTTGGGCAAGAGTCACACCTACCACACGATAGGCCTCATCCACCACATACCCGCACTATGTTGTGCGAATCGGTCCCACCGACGTAGTGGGGATTATTAGCGGCGTCCGCCGGAAACCGCATCGCCTCCAGACAATAATTATCATTTGAGTGTGGTCGGATGAAAAGCGGGGCGGCTTGGATTGAACTCGCAGCCTAATGGCTTCTGTGCTCTCCTCTTCATTGCTAGGTATCGTGAAGCTTATGGTCCTTTAGTGAGGACTTCGGTGAGGTCACCCACCGTCTACTCTCACTGTGCTCCCTTAACTACTTAAGCATCTACGACTAGACCACAAGCCCACTGATTATTACCCACTACATAACCCCCCACCAATCACCATAGAAAATTCTTCCAAACAGAGTGTGTAACACTAAAAAATCGGAAAGTTTCATCTATTTCAATCACAGGTATATAATAATCTACTTCTAATCTTTCAATATATGTTTCTGCATTTTTATGGTGTTGATGATCAGTCAACTTTATACTACTAGTATATGATATAATTAATGACCTTAGAAGAACTTTATAGGGTGTTTCTTTAAGCTTATATGCGGCTTATGAGCTTATTTATGTTTCGGTTTATATATCTTAAGCCCCAATTTATAAACTTATATAAACCCACAAGTCCCAAAATAAGCCAGAAAATTGGGGCTTATGAAATATAAGCCGAAATCAAATACGCTCATAAGCCCACATATAAGCTTAAACAAACACCCCGTAGCGGGCTTATGGCTTATTGGTTTCGGCTTGTGTTTTATAAACTTATTTTTGTGGCTTAGTTGAAACTTATATAAGCTTATTATGTCATAATAAGCCATAAAAATGAGGTTATGAAACATATGCCGAAGGCCAAACAAGCAATAAGCCCGCTATATAAGCTTAAACAAATACTCCCTAAGTACCTTTAAATTGTGACAAAGTTATTTTAGTGAGATGTCTTTGTTTAGCGTGTTTAAAAAATTATTATTTTTGAAGGTTGCATGCAATTGATATGATATTATTTGGTTGATATGAATTTTTTACACAACAACTACAATTGGATTAGGGATCGTTGATAGAAACATTGCTATAACTATAAATACAAATGCTTAGTTATTATCGAATTTGAAGAGTCGAGATTAAATATCGCTAGAAATAGGCTGGAAAAATCTTCGCTTGTTGGACTCTCCTGTGTTTTTTTTTTAATGATTTGACTTGATTCATGAAACCAATGAACTCCCGTTAAGGTTTACCCCTCATAAGTCATAATGGCATGTTCAGTATGAGAAGGTATTAGTGACAGTGTAATCTAGAGCACTGCAAGGCATTATATTTGAGAAGTTAATTATGATTTAACTAGTGCATTTACCGCATGGAATCTGTTATTTAAGACACTGTATCTGGTCTGCCCTGATTTTGTGAGATTTTCTTTCTTATTTAAGCTCTGTTACAAATCGTGTTAAATCTGAATATTTTTTGTTTAGAGAATTCTAATATTTTACAAGTGATAATGTCTGTCATGTATAGAAAGATATGAATGAAACAAATAATTTTAATCGTAAAAACCAAAAGGGAATGAAAACAAACAAAACTCAGTGAGAAATTTGGAAACATTCTAAATGGGTAAAAGTTTACTTTCATATGCTAAAATGGAAAATATTCATGGGTTGAAAGTGCTTGTTGTGTGTTACAATGCTTACAGCCTTCTATCCTGTTTTTATTAGTAGAATAAAAGGATTATCAATGCAACTTCCATCTTTTAGTTGATAGCAATGGAAAAATTTACGACAAGTCAATGCATGAAACATCAGTTAAAATTGTTTTGACTTTTGTATGCATTTTGTTATGCAAGCATTTGATCTTTGTTTGTCTTGTTAAAAATTTATGTTCTGATGTCTCTGATGTAATCTTAGGAATCAACATGCCACACTCCGACACTGAAAGGGTGGTGCACAAGGAAACAATAGGCTTGTTGGTTTGCAATGAGGATCCAGAGTTAACCCAGGCTAGGGCTCGAGGGTGGTACTTGGCTACTAGATGCACTGTGCATGTTTGTAACTCAAGGGACATGTTTGTTGATTACGAACCAGTGACTGGTCATGAGGTGATTTTGGACAACAATAGCCATGTCGATGTGGTTGGGTTTGGAATAGTGATGCTTCCATTAACGACAGGCAAGGTTTTGACTCTTGAAAATGTTTTCCATATTCCCACAATCACCAAGTGTCTCATATCTGTCGTCAAACTTACTGATATCGGATTCGGTGCGTCTTTTGGGGGCAAGGAATGTGCCATCTATAAGGGTCGCAATGTCATTGGAAAAGGGTACAAGGAGGATGGATTGTATCGGTTGAGTGTCTTGGAAGAAAACTCAGGTGTAAAAGTGGTGCATGATGAAATTATAAGTTTGTTGGTTGCCGGTGAGAGCCCAGAGTTGACCAAAGCAAGGGCTCGCGGGTGGGTCTTGTCTAATATATGCACGGTTCATGTCTGTAACTCGAGGGACATGTTTGTGGACTACCATCCATTGAATGGCCATGTGGTGAAGTTGGAGTACTGCAATGAGCATGTTGAAGTTGCTGGGGTAGGTACAGTGAAACTTCGGTTGGCCACTGGCAAGGTTTGGACTCTTAGAAATGTGTTTCATATGCCCAAAATCATCAGGTGTATCTTATCCTTAAGCAAACTTGGTGAGAGTGTAATCACCATGAATTTCGCGAATGGTTTCCTTAAGATTGGTGATGAGGTCGTGGAAACAGCATACGATGAAGGCGGATTGCTTCGGTTGAGTGTTGTGGATGAATGCCAAGATGCGAATGAGGGGTCCGAACAGTGATATTTCAGATAATGGCATGCTAGTTACTACGTGGTATGTTATTTGGTGTTTTCCTTTGAACTCTTCTATGATAGCATGAAATCTAAATAATTTGGAAGGATAGTTTTAGTAGAGCTGAGACTCACTTAAAAGATGTATCTGCGATTTTTAATTTCCTTTCACGTCTATGAATGTAACTCTGGTTGCTAGCTATGATATTATCCGTCCGTATGTCTCGTGCTCAACTACAAAATCTAAAGATGTGTTTATACTGGTGGACTGATAGCAAGCAATAAACATTGTTTTATATTTTGAATTGTGTACCAGGCTTTATAGTCAGTTCTATACTAATACTTGCTGAATATTAATTCCGCTGCAATTTCATATATTTGGGAAATGTGAGTAAGCCAGAGCAAGTATTACTAACTAAACATAACGAAAACAAACCTATTTCTTTTTGGTATAACACAATTGTTCATTTTGACGGTAAGCCTAGTTGTAACCGAAGAGGATGAAATTATTGAGTTCCCCTTGGTCCGATTTGGATCAATGCAGCAACAATTTGCTTGATTCTTGACCTCAAATCATCCTGAATGTGACTGAGCCGGTCTCCTTGTTACAAGCCGTTAGGATATCACCCACACGATTGCGAAAATGCCCAACTACGAAAACCTCAAAGTTCTGCACACGTCATGCAACATCTCATTAAGTAAACAAACCAACAATAATGCTTTCAAAAAGAAGCTAAAAAAATGTAATATTTTTTACCATGGGTGGGTTTTTTCATGGTACAACCATGGACGGACCCACATGTATGCCGGGTGTGGCACGGGCTACACCTGATTTTAGGTTACGAAGTGCAAAAACATTTCAAAACTGTCGTTTTTTTGCTACGTGCAACCCCTAAAATTTTTTTGCTACTTTCGTTTCTTATGATGTAACTTTAGTTAGCCCAACGTTTCTTTTGTGCAACACCTTTTTTAAAATCCTGAGTCCGTATACAACCTTTTCTTTATATATAGGTATTCTGATTGTAAAAATGTGAAGACTATTCTCCATAGACAGAACTTCTCCTGATCGCGTATGTAATATCTATCTACCTAATTTATTTGTAGAAGTGCCAATTTCACTGTAGTCTTCAAAAAAATGCTATGTGGCACCAAATAGTTGGCCAGTATTCAAGCCATTTGATGTTTTATATCCTCTTTTGAGGTCTCATTAATTCAATTCAGCAATGCACTCATTTCTTAACTCAATATCCTTTCTCACAATAAAACCAAAAATGTGACCGCTTCTTCAAATCAAGGATTAAACATGAAAAAAAAATCATTTTCTTCATCTTCCTTATAAACAATGTTATTTTTTCCTTTAAAAACAGTTATTGTGAGCTGCTTTTAAGACATTTAATAAGTTTGGATGCATTGTGAGTTACTTTATGTTATGGTTTGTAAGTTGCTTTTAAGGCATAATTTGGGCATGTACATGCCTTCTAATTTTATGCACAATTGAAACTCTCTTATGTTGACTTGCACTAGTCAAACATTTTATTTTTGAATGCTTTATTGGTATATAAAGGGTCATGAAATATCAATTATATTGATTTACATAAGTCAAAATTAGTGACACTTAACAATTTAATCTTTAGTTGAGTATAGAATCATAGCCACCATACATAACAACCAAAGTTTTTTCTTTGACTTTTTTAAGTGATCTGAGCTAAAAATACCCATTATATATCACTAGACAAACATAATACCTAAAGTTTTTTCCTTTGACTATGTTATTCAACCGAGATCAAAATATAGAGGAGTCTAATTAACCCATTCACAACAACTAAATGAACAAGTATTGAAAAACCATTAATAAGATCATTCACATTCACCCACAAAGATCGTTCCAAAAACAGGGATTAACTATATCCCACATAAACATACCCAAAATACAAACAACCTAAACTACCACATTCACAACTAGCAGGACCCACGTCCCCAACCATCCTAGAAATACTTATAACCAATAAATATCATAAAACAAGCAATGACCAATACATCTTCAGCTTGTTCACCAATGTCTCTTGCTCTCTAAACATCAAAACATACTCATTAGGGTCCTTTCGAGCGCTTTTCTAGCCTTAAGAAGGTCAGGAATCACATCAACAGCTCTTTGGCACATACGGGGATCCACCCAACCGAATGTACCACAGTTAGAACACTAAAGCATACAGACAACACACACTGAGTCACATTTAATAAAAACAACTCCCTCTAATTATGTATAACGAGTCTTACCACGTTCGGGCAGCAAAAGAACCTTCTTTCTGTATTTCGGTCGGTCCAGGATGTCTTAATTTTTGCCACATTACCTCATTCGCGTATAACCATTCTTAAAGCTATGTTCTTTAAGTGTGTGTGCGTGAGTGAGTGAGTGTGTGTATGTGTGTGTGTGTGTGTGTGAATTTTGATCGATAGTAGTAAATTAATCGGTGTTGGTAGCTTATATAAAAACAAATGTTTTGTTGCAAATTATGTCCATGAAAAATTGGTTTGTTGGGAAACCAAATCCAAGTGGACTAGCAGGAGCAGGTGTAAAAATGGCGGGACAACTGAAATGACGAAAATACCCTCACGTAAGGACTTACAAACGGGATTTTTAACAGATTTTAGTGAAAATGATAATAATTGCAACAAAGTGTGAACACCAGAGACATTATTCGCTATTTAAGTTTTGAGGTGCTCACAGAGCAAAAATGACTTACCACATATATAGTTTTTTGCAATTTACCCTTACACTTATGTAAATTGTGATTTATTAAACCGAACATGTTTCTCAAATGAATTATGGTTTTTTCGGAGATTTGGCAAAACGGGCGGGCACGGGCCATGGTCTAAACCGGCACAGGCTTAAATTGGCATGGGCCAAACGGGCACATGTTATACGAACCGCTTTAGAAAAGACCCAAAATGACGAAATAAATTGCTCAAACGTAATACCACATTTATATTTAAAAAATTAAATATATTATATCTGTAAGTTTTCCGTAAAAAACATTTGTAATACTCTCAAGTTAAGATAAAATATGTGCCCATTAATGACCATTTAACTTTTAAATGGGTTATAAATGCTCATTTAAAAAGAGAAGGGGCAAAATGTGCCCAAATCTTTTACAAATTAGCCTAAGTTGGCCTATTTTTTTGATTTTGGACACAAATTGTCACTTCTATTTTTCCTTATTCATTGGCTCATTGTTCCAAAAAGACTATGCAAGTGTGGCAAAAGAAGACAAGAATTTTGGAAAGCGAGAAATCTCTTCGTATTTGAACAAGTGAAAATTATTTAGTGTAATTTTGGAAGATCAATGATGGTGTTTTTCATTCAATTGTTTCTTCTGATGCTGCTTCTATGGCGAAAACCCAGGGGAGGCCCGGAGGGTGTGCAAACCGATTCCATATGAGGCACATTTTGAACGGGCATAATTTTTAGAAATTTTTAATATATATTATTATTATTATATATAATTTTTACATAGTGCATCCGTTGAAACAATTGTACTTACAATACAAAATACATAATGAACCCACCAAATTGTTTACTTTATTTATATCTTTCTTGCAACGTGAGTGGGATTTCTTGATTTTCTTGTTGGGTGGGGACGATACCAACACAACCACACCTCGCATTTTCAATTTGTGAAATTATTTTCTTGACTGTGGTGTGGACCAAGCCGGAAGCAAAGACACACCTTTTTATTTTCGTTTCTTTTCTTGGTGTCGCACACGACCAAGAGAGACACATTTTCATTTTGATTTTTAGACAACTTCATAAAAACACATACACACCGACCCCAAAGGGGAAAACCCTATTTTTTCTTCATCCACTAAATCATTAAATTCATTACCATTATTCCACCATCATCAAATCCCTTGTATCATCATCATCTTCATCACCATCTATACAAAACCCACAAACCATTTTATCTCATTTGTTGAAGAACCATCACTTTTGGGTTGATTTGGGGCTTTTGAGCTTTGTGGAGTTTTGGAAAAGAAGATCTATCATCCATCATCATCCATTGTTTTTTGCATCTATTTGGGTTGTAAACTTATTACTCTTTTTATCTTATCACTTTATTTTGTAAAACATTTGATGACAATGTGTCTATGCATGAGATTTTGTGTTTTATACGATCAACAATGTCCCAAGAAAGACTTAGTGGATTGGCCATGATAGCTATCGAGAACGGAATCTTAGGGGATATAAACTGTGAAGAGCTAATCAACCAATTTGCTATGAAGAATGCTAGAAGAGCTTCACGGATCAGCGGTTAACTACGATGGTATGTATTTTTAATACTATGATTTGTTATGGATATAATTAATTGTTATAACATTAGTTATCATTTATAAAAAAAAAGAAAATTTGCTATGAGTTAGGGGCATTTTTTTCTTGGCTCATGACTGGGTACTCAAATCCTCAGGGCCGCCACTGCGAAAACCAATGGCATCTCGCATGAAAGTTCACGTAAGTGGACCCCCCACTTCGAATCTCGTGAAGCTTAATTGCGATGCATCTTTTAAAGACTCTGTTAATACAAATATCGTCATTAAACGTTATTTATATTTTTGATCTTTACCTAAGTTTTGTTAACGACAAAAGTAAATTTAATTTTTATAAAGCTTAAAGCTTGTCAAGTTTAATAGATATTAAAACAAGCTTTTTCAAACAATATCTTAAAAACTCTAACCATATCTTAATATGACTCTAACCATAATGTATGATAGTAGTTTTTAGAATGTTTTAGTTTCTTAAAAACTAAACATTACTTATGTATTTGCATATTTCTAAAAATAGAAAAACAACACATGACATCATGTAATGCATCATGGAAATCATTGGAAGATTTCATTAGATATTTTGTGTAGATTTGGACTCTTCATATCTTACACAATCTTGCATAGATATGGTTGACTTTGGCAAGATCTTGATATCTTGTTTGTCGGACCTCGGCGGCACTAAAAGTTATAACGGCGGAACCCTTTTAAGGGGTCCGCGGTCCGTGGTGCTGGCGATGGTTTTGGCTATAAATAGCAAAGCCAAACCAAGTAGTTTTTCATCCCTTTCTATCATACTCTCATACATATATTCTCTCTAACCTTTCTAACTCAGTTTCATATCATATTAGTGATCTCTTTTGTAGCAAAGAAGATCAAGTCACATTCAAGCTTCAACGAGAAGTTAGAAGTCTTGTTTGTTTAGTGTTGTATGATCTTGTGTTGATTCATACTTTATTGTTGTACTAAACTATCATAATCTTGTGAGTGTGAGTGGTTAGTATTTTAGTCCTCAAAATACATTGTGTGTGGGAGTGGTTGTACCCTTGGAAAGAACTCGACATTTAGCTTAGTGTCGGAAATAGTGTAAGCGAAGTGTAAAGGTTTCTCCACCGGTGAAAGGAGCTTGTTGACTAGTGAAGTTAAACTCGAGTGTGAGACTCGGGAGTGGAGTAGGCAAGGAGAAAGAGTCCTTGTAGACCGAACCACTATAAACAACTTGTTGTGGTTTGATCATTTCTTTCCTTATTAACTCTTTACATATTTCTTACATATTTCATTAATATATCTAAGATCAATATCAATTGATCTTTCAATAAGTTTCAAAACAAAGTTTTTAATTGGTAAACTATTCAACCCCCCTTCTAGTTTTTTACAATTGGTACCAGAGCCTCGTTGCTCAAGAATTTCTAAAATAATTTGTATTTTATAAACTTGAAACGATCTATGGATTCTGAAAACTTTAAAGAAGGGCAATCTATGCAAACCACCACTCTTTGAAACCAATGGATTTATCTATTGGAAAAACCGTTTTGAAACATATGTAAAATCAAAAGATATAGATCTTTGGTTTGTTATTGTTAAAGGGGATTTTAGTTCTACAACAAAGGATATTTCTATTGATGAACAAAAGAAATTAATTGCTAAAAATAATGAAGCTAAAATGATGCTATGCTTTACCTAGAAAAGAATATGAAAGAATTTTTATGTGTGAAACCGCCAAAGATATTTGGGAATCTTTGATTGTTACACATCAAGGTAATTCACAAGTCAAGGATAACAAAATTGATCTTCTTGTTCAACAATATGAATAATCTGTTATCCCTGAAGATGAAACCACTGATTGTGGCTTTGCTCGCTTTAATACTATTATTACATCACTTAAAGCACTTGATGAATCTTTTCGTAGTAAGAACTTTGTTAGGAAATTTCTTAGAGCACTCCATCCGAAATGGAGAGCTAAAGTGACCGCTATTGAAGAATCAAAAGATCTCTCAAAATGTCACTAGGCGAGCTAATCGGTAACCTCAAAGTACATGAAATGGTGATGAAGAAATATTCGGAGATCATCAAAGGAAAAAGGAGAAGATCAAATCGGTTGCTCTAAAAGCAAAAGCGGAATCAAGTGATGATGACGAATCTTGCTCCAGTAGTGAAGATGAGGAGTATGCCATGGCCGTTAGAGACTTTAAAAGTTCTTTAGAAGAAGAGGAAAGTGTGTAAGACAACCTCGAGAAGAAAAGAAGCCATTCAAAAGATCGGGATGACAAAAGGGTAAAGGTGAAAGAAAGTGTTTTAGATGTGGTGATGCAAGTCATCTCATGGGAGAATGTCCCAAGCCACCTAAAAGCAAAACTCAACGAGCTTTTGTAAGTGGTGCTTGAAGTGATAGTGAAGATGATGAAGTGTCAAGCAAGGAAGAGATCGCTCTAATGGCACATGAGTCAAACGAGGTACATTCCGACTCTTCTTATTCTTCTATTGATGATGACACTTTGCAAAAACAATACAATCAATTGTGTGAGCTAAGTCTAAAATCATAACTAAAAATAAATTTTAAAAACTAAAAGGAATTTTGGAAAATAAAGTCTATGAGTTAAAAGAAAAGCAAAACGACTAGAAAGGGAAAAGCAAATGACGATGGTTGTAAATCATGTCAAGAGCTTAATCTTGAAATAGAAAACTAAAGCTCACGCAAGATGTTCTAATTGAACATAATTCTAAATTTAAAGGTTTAACAAAACATCGCTCTTGCCGATGAAATAGTTAAAATACATAAAACACCGGGAGACATGAATGGGCTAGGATTTAATGAGGTATTAATTCCAAAGAGTCAAAACAAAACGGCCGAAAAGGACGAACAAGCATTAAAATCATTGCGATGATGAAGACGGACGAGACGGACCCGAAATAAGGGTTCCGTCCTTTGAACGAAATGGTGCCGTGGGTACTTGACGAGGAAAGAATGTTTGTGATACGGACCGTAATGAATTTGTCAAAGTAACAAAGAAAACCAAGGATAGTGTTAAACTAAAACCATCTCATTACATCGAGTAGGACTTGCTAAAATGAATTTAGATCAAAACTACTCAACAACGACATAAAACACCTTTTGCCAAACGCCTTTCCTAAGAGCAACCACAACGTACAACCCAACTACCAACACAACGGTTGGAATCAAAACTTTCCTAGACCATATCAAACTCCAGATTACATGTCATGGAACTTTTACCCATCGTTTCCATACATGAATCAAATAAATGGTATGTTTAACCCAAACGGACCCATGAGATATCGGGGACCAAATGCTTGAGTTATTTGCTTCTTAGGTATGCTTGAAAGTTGGATTAGAACATGATGAGTGGATAAAAGATAGTGGATGCTCACGACATATGACGGGCAACAAAAGTCTCTTCTCATCATACCAAAAGTATGACGGAGGTAATGTCACTTTTGGTAGCAATCTCAAAAGCAAAATCATTGGCAAAGGTACGATCGCTCATAACTCCCTAACTATTGAAAATGTTGCTCATGTAGATAGGTTAGGATTTAATCTACTTAGTATTAGCCAATTATGTGATAAAAAGTATAAAGTACTATTTGATGAAAATGGTAGTAAAATACTAAAAGATGGTATCACCATAGCTAAAGGAGTTAGGAAAAATAACATATACGTCATGAAAATAGATAAAACATCTAATGACAAACTTTGTCTAACAACGTTAGATGATAGCTCATCTCTTTGGCATAGATTCTTAGGTCACGCTAGTATGAGACTTATACAAAACCTATCTTCAAAAGAGCTAGTTAGGAATTTACCAAAACTTAAATATGACCAACACTTTTGCGACGCTTGCAAAATTGGTAAACAAACCCATAGTAGTCATAAATCTAAAAATATGGTGTCCACATCTAAGTGTCTAGAATTATTGCATATGGACTTGTTTGGTCCATCCGCTATAAAAGCTACGGAGGCAACTTATACACTTTGGTCATAGTAGATGATTACTGAAGGTTTACTTGGACGTTGTTTTGAAAACCAAAATGAAGCTTTTGATAAATTTGAAATTCTTAGCAAGAAAATTCAAAATCAACTAGGTGTTAAAATTGTGTCGATCCGAGCGGATCATGATCGTGAATTTGACAACGAAACTCAATTTGGAAACTTTTGTGATACAAATGGTATAACACATAACTTTTCGGCTCCACGAACACCTGAATCAAATGGAGTAGTAGAACGTAAAAATAGAACAATTCAAGAAATGAGTAGAACAATGCTTAATGAACAAAACATTCCTCTAAAGTTTTGGTGTAACGCCGTTGACACTTCTACATATATTTTGAATAGAGTCTTAATACGTCCTTTCTTAAACAAAACACCATATGAGCTTTATAAAGGTAAAAAGCCAACTTTAGGATATTTTAGAATTTTTGAATGTAAATGCTTCATTCTTAATACTAAAGATTATCTCACCAAGTTTGACCCAAAGTCTTATGAAGGTGTATTTCTTGGTTATTCTCAAACTAGTAAAGCTTACATTGTCTTAAACAAAGAAACAATGATAGTCGAGGAATCGTTGAACATAACATTCGATGAAAGTCCACCTCCCTCTAAGACATCACCTTTAGTAGATGATGACTTAGTTGAAAGTCAAATGATAGAAAGTCAAGAAATAATTAAAAATGATAAGGAAGATGAACCATTAAATAAAGAGATTATAAACATTAAAGAATCTAAAAGTCATCCTTTAGAAAAGGTCATAGGATAACTTAATCAAAGAACCTTAAGGTCACAAGCCCAAAATCAAAGTAATTATTTTTGTTTTGTATCCACCATTGAACCAAAAAACATAAATGAAGCAATAAAAGATGAATCATGGGTAATTGCCATGCAAGAAGAGTTAAACCAATTCGTTAGAAATGATGTTTGGAAATTAGTTCCAAAACCTAAAGATCAAACTATAATTGGAACGAAATGGGTTTTTCGAAATAAAATGGATGAAAATTGTATAGTATCTAGAAACAAAGCTAGGCTTGTTTCACAAGGTTATAATCAACAAGAAGAGATTGATTATGATGAAACTTATGCACCTGTAGCTATACTTGAATCTATTAGAATATTACTTGCTTATGCATGTGCTTATGACTTTAAATTATTTCAAATGGATGTTAAAAGTGCATTTCTTAATGGGTTTATTAACGAAGAAGTATATGTTGCTCAACCTCCCGGTTTTACCAACTTTGAGAAACCACATCATGTCTTCAAACTCAAGAAAGCATTATACGGTCTTAAGCAAGTACCAAAAGCTTGGTACGATCGACTTAAAACTTTTCTTGTTGATAACAAATACACTATGAGATTAGTAGATAATACTCTTTTTACCAAGAAAAAGGAGTCACATATCATCATTGTTCAAGTATACGTTGATGACATCATATTCGGATCAACTTGTCAAGAGCTATGTGATGATTTCTCTAAAATCATGCACGACGAGTTTGAAATGAGTATGATGGGCGAATTAAACTTCTTTCTAGGACTTCAAATTAAACAACTAGAAGATGGCATATTCTTTAACCAATCTAAATATATAAAAGACATGCTTAAGAAATTTGGTCTTGAAGATTCCAAACCAACTAAGACACCCATGTCCTCGGACACTAAACTCACCAAGGATGAGGAAGTTGAATCCGTAGATAACACTAAATATAGAGGAATGATTGGTAGCCTACTCTATCTTACGGCTAGTAGACCCGACATTATGTTTAGTGTTTGTCTATGTGCTCGATCGCTTTCAAGAAAACCCAAAGGCATCACACTTAGAAGCCTTAAAAAGGATTTTTAGATACATTAAGGGAACAACGTGTTTAGGATTATGGTATCCCAAAGGAGGTGTAGAAACCATAGTGTATCTTGACTCGGATCATGCCGGTGACTATGTCGATAGAAAAAGTACAAGTGGTATTTGTACTTTTGTTGGACATTGTCTCACCTCATGGTTTGCAAAGAAGCAAAGCGGCTTTAGCCATCTCAACTCTCAAGCCGAGTACGTCTCGGTAGGAAAAGCATGTCAACGAGCTCTTTGGATGAAGCAAGCTCTCGTGAGATTACGGAATTCATCTCAACAATATTGTTATACTTTGCGACAACAAAGGAGCCATCGATCTCAGCAAAAATCCCGTTCAACACGCTCGTACAAAGCATATTGAAATCCGTCATCACTTTCTTCGCAACAATGTTCAAAAAGGAAACATCTCAATCGAGAAAGTATCCTCCGAAGACAACATTGCCGACATCCTAACTAAGCCTCTCAAACGAGAACCATTCAATCTTCTTAGACTTGGTTTGGGGTTAATGGAACCAAACATGTAGGATGAACATAGCCTAAACATTAGAATAATCAAAACAAAACAATTTTGTTTTATACCTGCTACTATAGCCACGGCACCAAACGACAACAAAGACGGAACCATTTTTATGGTGCCGTCTGGTCCGTGGTGACTACTGTACAAAAGCGCTACCTACAAAACATCTTCTTCCTCAAAACACACTTTACCAAAATGTATAAACATTAAACCCAACTCATTATTGACACCTTCTCACCCACTAATCAATGGAGATAACATCATTGTAAGTATCCTAACTACATTTTATCTCTTAATTCTGAGTCTAGGATTCTTATTTGTGCACAAAATCACTACATGGGGTTTGTATATATTCTTATATAAAACATGGATTCAATTGGCAAATTGCATAACTAGTCATTGAAATTAGGTACTACATTATCATATTGCATAAACAAATCATGCTTCCCACTAATCAATAGATAATGACTATAAGGCCTTATTCAAATAACCAAACACCCCATGTCAAAATATTTTGAAAAGCTTCTCACTTGTAGGAAAACAATTTTTCATTGTTAATACAAATGGAAACGTTAAATTTTCATCACTTGCATGCTCTTGAATACTAAAGGTATTGTATAACTAATATGCAATCCCGGGTATATTCAAATGAAGCCACATTGAATTAGGAGCATTTGGGTTATCTCATGGTATTTGCCAAACACCCCACTAAAACCATTTTTTTGCATAAAATGAGTCGAGATAACCGCAACTCCAAATCGTTTTCATATAGGCACACACTAGAACCAAAACGTTAAGTTTATTCTCATTTTTAACATGTTAATTCTTGCTCCTAGGAATAACCATGGTAGCCGCAAGATTCTATGATCACAAGGATACCCTTAGCTACATTCCCAAACATCACAAAACCAAAGGACTCACCAAGGAACAAGTCGAAATGACTAGGTACTTCCATTAGGGTAGAACCATTCACTCCTCTTTTATCGAAAATACCAATCTCCGTGAAGAGCTAGCAGCTATTCAATTCGATTGTCTCCTTGACATCGATGAACCTATTTGTCCTAGGTTTGTGTTAGAGTTTTATGCTAGTGTCACCGGTTTCATTGATGAAGATGATGAGTTTAGGCTTAGGTTTAAGATCAATCAAAACGACTACACCATCTCCTTAACCAACTTTGCTCAAGTGCTAGGAATTCCCAACCGAGGGACATGTGTCTACTCGGATAAGTGGTCACTCACCATCCTTGATGCAATCAATGACCGCTCTCTTCCCTACCAAACACCTTTAGCAAATAAGGATGTCATCCATGAGCACCTATTTATCCCAAGGGGAGATACAACCCGAGTCACCCGAAAAGGAAAAGAAGTGAACCGAGATCCATATGGAATGGAGCTCAATGAACTTAAGCTCGAATTTAAGAAATGGGAAGAACTACTTAGAGCCAATGTCATTAGCACCATAGGGAATAGGGATCACATCAATGTTTGCCTTTGCCACATGCTCTACAACTTGTCCACCCGTCAACCATTCAACTTAGCCTACTACATCGCTAGGAGAATGATTGATATCCCAACTCAAGGATCGGTTGCTCTTCCGTACGGGATGCTTCTCACCCGTCTCTATAGAGCCTATGCCCCAATTCCACCAAGCCCAAAAGGGATGCACCTTCACTATGAGCTCATCCTCACATTTTTTCCCTTGAGTGACGGCGAGTTTCTAAGACAAAAGGCAAGAGAAAACCTCCAACTCCATCATCATCATCATCATCAAATAGCTCGAGGATGGTCTTCCAAACTCGCCTTCCACCTCATGAGTATTATGCATCTCTTCCGAGATCGAGAATGCATCACGGAGTTCAAGCAAACCAAGGGATGTTCAAGTGCCTTGGTAGGATGATGAACAAGATTTACAAGAAATTGGACAAGCAAAGGTCCTTTTAAGGAGTGTTTGGAACAATACATTATCTTTAATGTTTGATACAATTTGGTTGTTTTTATTTTGTAGGATGATAATATAACTAAAAACAATGATGTATGCTAACAATCTTATGCAGGGGGATAGCACAAGTATGCTATCAAATTTTACCCATTTTCACTATAATGTGAAAATCGCTTGGCTTCGCTCAAAATCTATGCTCCATTATGTTTGTGTATGTGTTATTTACTTTTCCTAACTAGAAGTAATTAATGTCACATGTTTTGAGCAAAATTTCAGGTTTCGAAAATATCCCCGACACTTAAAAATGTGTTCTGTCTGCTTTTCTGGTGTCCACGGATCAGACGGCACCAATTTTTTGGTTCCTTCTGTTATGCGAATTGGTACCGCCGTACATGTACAGACGGACCAGGCGGCACCCTTTTAAGGGTTCCACCTGTGTAAAATTTTGGTGTCGTGGATCCTCCAGGTAATTTTCTGAATTTCGGTTATTTCGACATTCCAAATTACCATACATTGCTTGTAAGTTAATCTTAACTAGCTTTTACCCATATTTAGACTAGTATAACATACTTAGGCATATAAGAAATCCACTTCCCACCAAAATTCAAAAATTTGAAAAATTCACCCAAGGAGCCCTTTTGCATTAAGGAAGGAACCAAAATTTTGGTACCTTGCAATCCGTGAGTAATCTGATTGTTAGGATCTTACAATCATTAGAACACATTTATTGCAAATCTTTGCCTCTTCACTCCATCCCTCTTGTATGGCTTGACTTGGGTGATATGACTAGCATTCAACCCACTTCCAAATCATTAGGAACCTCATCCCTTCTATGGTTTAACATCAAATCAAACACATTTCTCCATAATTTTTCACTTCTATAAATTAAGAAGTTTTACCATGATCATCTTCACACCTTCTTCATTCTCACCATCATCTAGCAAAAACACAAGTCAAAATGACAAAATCTTCACCTTCAACCAAGCCTTGTAAGAAAACCGCTAGGATTAGCGTAAGGCCTTGTTGTTTCGTCAACTTGAGCTCCTCATCCGAGTCATCTCCACTCACAATCTCATCTCCCATAAGGGATGACACAAGCCTAACCTTGGCTACTCCTACTCAATCACCCATTTTCATCACCACTCCACCACCCACAAAAACACCAACCTCACCACCACCGGCACCCCTCCAAACATCAAAAACACCATCACCACCAAAGTCTCCAACCCTCATTCCTTTGGAGTTATTCTCCACACCTCCCACTTCTCCAAATCCTTTCTTGGAGGACTTGGAAGATTTGCCTCCTAGGCCCAATCATCCACCACCATTGCCATCATTTGGCACTATTGAGCGGATCGCTCATGAGTCTCCTAGACCCTCGTTTGACCCAAACGCCCTGTTAGGGCCAAGACCTCTTCTCTTCCACCCCATTCACAAAGACATCCATGGTCCTTTGTGTGGGGATCAACCACTCCCACATCAATGTCCCTCACATGAGGACATTGAGGAGTCCATGTGGGATGATCATCCCACAAGAGAGGAGATTCAAGCAGAACTCCAACATCTCCACCAATTCTCAAATATGGTGGATTCTCACCTAAATGAGACTATGCAAATGCAAAGTGCTTTGCTATCCTCCATAATCACTGGCCCAAACACCAACACCAACATCAACACATCTACCATTCCACCACCACAACCTCATCAACCATACTACCCCCTAGGCATGGTTGCTCATCTTGTGAGCAAACCGCCCAAACCGTTGATCGGACCCAGGTAATGGTCCATGAATTCCAAGAGGAAATGAGGTTCATCCTCAATCACATCCTTGAGCGGCTCAACGCTCTTTCTCATCCATCATCTCATTAGAATGGTCCTACATTAGCTTTTCTAAGCATTTTTTTCTTTTTTATTTTTATAGGATTATTTTTTTTTCTCTTGTAAGTTGTACTAAAACACTTCATTGTGTTCTCTTTTCATGGTTTTTAAATCATGAAAATTTTTAACTAATGAATGGTGTTTTTTATATTGTTGGTGCTTATTACATAGTGTTTGGAAATGCTTGTGAATGATGATTATTACTAACAAGTCTTTTTGTAGCTTTTTCACAATCCATGTATCTTCCCATTGGCACCCAATTTAGGGGGAGCTTTGATCCAAGGGAGATAATGGCTCGGGCTCATTATACATTCCGCATCGCATATTCTTTTTGTTGAGACAAAAAGGGGGAGAAATATATAGAACTTGGTTATATTTGACTTTTCTGAAAAAGTCAAACTGCATATATTTGACTTTCTGAAAAAGTCAACATGATACTTCATTGGTAATACTTGACTTTCTGAAAAAGTCAACTGCATACTTTGACTTTCTGAAAAAGTCAAACATCATGCCTCAACTAGTGAAGACTTTGACCGTCTGAAAAAGTCAAACATCATACACTTGCATTATCATTTCTTTTTCAAGTTTTAAAACTAATATTTTTATAACTCTTGTACAATCTTTTTATCATTTATAAAAATAAAATTTCTATTTTGTCCTCAACAAAAAGGGGGAGATTGTTAATACAAATATCGTCAATAAACGTTATTTATATTTTTGATCTTTACCTAAGTTTTTCTAACGACAAAAGTAAATTTAATTTTTATAAAGCTTAAAGCTTGTCAAGTTTAATAGATATTAAAACAAGTTTTTTCAAACAATATCTTCATCACTCAAGCATTACATTGTGATTAATCATATCTTAATATGACTTTAACCATAATGTATGATAGTAGTTTTTAGAATGTTTTAGTTTCTTAAAAACTAAACATTACTTATGTATTTTCATATTTCTAAAAATAGAAAAACAAAACATGACATCATGTAATGCATCATGGAAATCATTGGAAGATTTCATTAGATATTTTGTGTAGATTTGGACTCTTCATATCTTACACAATCTTGCATAGATATGGTTGACTTTGGCAAGATCTTGATATCTTGTTGTCAGACCTCGGCGGCACCAAAAGTTATAACGGGCGGAACCCTTTTAAGGGGTTCGCGGTCCGTGGTGCCTACTGATGGTTTTGGCTATAAATAGCAAAGCCAAACCAAGTAGTTTTTCATCCTTTCTATCATACTCTCATACATATCTTCTCTCTAACCTTTCTAACTCAGTTTCTTATCATATTAATGATCTCTTTTGTAGCAAAGAAGATCAAGTCACATTCAAGCTTCAACGAGAAGTTGGAAGTCTTGTTTGTTTAGTGGTGTATGATCTTGTGTTGATTCATACTTCATTGTTGTACTAAACTATCATAATCTTGTGAGTGTGAGTGGTTAGTATTTTAGTCCTCAAAATACATTGTGTGTGAGAGTGGTTGTACCCTTGGAAAGAACTCGACATTTAGCTTAGTGTCGGAAATAGTGAAAGCGAAGTGTAAAGGTTTCTCCACCGGTGAAAGGAGCTTGTTGACTAGTAAAGTTAAACTCGAGTGTGAGACTCGGGAGTGGAGTAGGGCAAGGAGAAAGAGTCCTTGTAGACCGAACCACTATAAACAACTTATTGTGGTTTGATCATTTCTTTCCTTATTTACTCTTTAAATATTTCTTACATATTTCATTAACATATCTAAGATCAATATCAATTGATCTTTTAATAAGTTTCAAAACAAAGTTTTTAATTGGTAAACTATTCAACCCCCTTCTAGTTTTTTACAGACTCATATGTCGCTATTGAGATTGTTGCTCGTAATTGTAATGGGTCTTTGCTTCATTGTTTGGGTGAAAAGTGTCGTGATGAATCGGTTCTTGCTGCTGAGTTGAGTGCCATTTGACCAGCTTGTATCCTTGCTGCTACAAATGGATGGAATCATTCTTTTATTGAATCTGATTCGCAGTCTACGATTTCGCTTGCTTCTACAAAAGATGTGTCACCCTGGTCTTTAACTGCGGCTCATCAAGTTGCAAAAGTTGCTTATGTTTCTGATGTAAATTTCATTTGGCTTGATAACTTTCCTTGTGAAATTACCTCCATAGCAAGGAGTGATGCTTTGTAGTGTTTTGGCTTCGGCTTTCGTTTTATATATTTTGATGTTAAAAAAAACTTGTTTAGTTTTGTTAGTGCAAACGTTACGACATTTAATCTATATAGTCTCTTTTTATTTTAATGATGACATACATGTAACTTTTAATACATAACGTCAAGTGCACAAGCTACTCGTAAACACAAATCATCAATGCATGCACGCATCAACATCTCTCGACATCTCAAGTCTGAATCACTTAAGGTATGTACAAACAATATTTCAACCTTGTTAAGTGATCAAAGAATTATTGTTGTCCTTAAACATCACATTTTTATAAATGTGACAAAACCTTTTTATAAAAATAAGTTATACAATTTATTTTTGTATTTATAAAAAAATGTTTTAATAAGAAAAATAAATTTTAAATTTGAAATCACTAGAAAACTATTTTTTCCGCCCAAAAGATAGCACCTACACCAGATAAACATTTCACCATAAAAAAAAACAGGAGCGTCCTAGGGACGGTCCCTTAAATAGGTGACATTCCCATATATATAAGGGACCGTCCCCCGCTCCTCGAGTTGCCTATAAATACTGGGCCATTTTCAACAGATTTCTTAACCCTCTTTAGAACAAAACTTTATGTTCTTTCTCAATCTCTTCTTTCATCTTCTTTGATCACATTAACTTGTTTTAATCCTGTTTAAATGTGATTCTTTCTTTCTTTTCTCAAGTGCAAAGAGAAGAACTTTCGTTATAATCTAGATATGAAGTTATGTAGTCTAGTTAGTCCACGTATAACATTTGTTACATATAGACTGAGTCCATATCTTTTAATCATGTATAATATATAGATTCGGACGAGGTGTAAGTCCGTGAATTGTCGTGTGTAGATCCGGACGATGTGTAAGTCCGTGAGGTGTTGTGTGTAGATCGGGTAGATCGGATTGATCGTGTAGACCGTGTTGATCGTGTAGATCGGGTAGATCGTGTAGATCGGGTAGTTGTGTTGATCGGGTAGATTGGGTTGATCGTGTAGATCGGGTAGATCGTGTGTGAGATTGGTACTAGCTAGATTAGTACTCGACATTTAGCTTAGTGTCGGAAAATGATGTAAGCGACGGTGTATGGTTTTCTCCGCCGAGAAAGGAGCTTGTTGATTAGTGAAGTAACTCCCGAGTTGGGTACTCGGGGAGTGGATTAGGGCGAAGAGGAGCTTTGTGACCGAACCACTATAAATCATCGTGTCTGGTTTACACTTTCTTTTACTTATCTCTTTGCGTTTTATTTTTGCATTTATCGTTTTACATATATACTTGCATTGAGTTTAGGTTTGTGTGGCTTGTTGATTATATTGTATTAATTATATTTGTGTCATGGCATGGTATTCATATTGTGTTTATGTTGTTATGATGACATGCTTTACTTATTGCACTATACTATCTTTAGTTGTTGTAAAACTATTGGTGACACTTTTCATATTACGTCACGCTTGATCGGTCATTTGATACAGAGGTTTTAAGATTTTAAACAGGAACGTATTCACCCCCTTACGTTTCTACAAGTTTAAATCCGATTCAACCAGTCGGTCCCGTTCAATTTTCAAAATACTAAACAAAACAAAAACTCAGTTACAAGTAAGGGTGTTAAAAAACCTGACCCACTTAAGCATATTCAGGTCGGGTTACTTGGGTCAATAATTGTATTCGGGTTATTCGGGTCAACCTAGGTAACCCAAATACTAAATAGGGTCGAGTATCGGATTGAAAGTGTTTAGCTAACTCGGGTCAATCAGATTGACCCGAATAAAAGTTTTTTTTTAATAATTTTTTATAAGTTATCTATCTAAAAGAGGTCAAATAGGCAATTTTGTTACATTTTACTCATGTTTGGGTTGACCCGAACTCGAATAAACTAGACTCATGTTGACCCAAACCCGAGTAACCCGAATTCAAATAAAATCGAGTTCAGTTATGTTATTTTTAGCCTTAACTCGATTTTGACCATAACCAAATTGACCCGAAACCGACCAACACAACCCGATTAACACCCCGTAAATACTACTCTACTAGTAGTTGCAAGTTACTAACATTTCCCAAAAAGTAAAAAGTAGCGTACGGTAATAAAACAAGGTAAACACCCACACTATAAAACCATCACCATAACCCCAAACACCATTGCATTTCAAACAAGCTTAGGGTTTATATCTGCTGCTGCATTCACATAACACAGGTACCATTCTTAGCTTCATTTCTTCCTATATATGCATCTTCCATTTTCATTTTTTATAACTTAATAAAATCAGTTACAGTTGTTTGTTGGATGTTTACCGACGACGTCACGGTGACGTCATCTTCATCGTAAATACGAGTATATTTTAAACAATTTTATGAATACTTATTACATGATGATCCTCATTTTTGAAGAAAGGTTGACGGTTATGGACCTCAAACCTTTTTTTAAAAATAATTTTGTTATTTTATTTATTTAGCCCCTTGTAGATTCGATATTTTCATTTAAGTCACTAGATCTGAAAATTTTATAAATTAGTCACCTAACTTTATAATATTTGTCATTTTCGATATAAATTGCATAAGTGTAACGGCTATGTTTCGCGGCAAGCTTTTTGGACCATTTAGGATTTTGTTTAAATGTTCTTAAGGGGGTGTTTGTTTAAGCTTATATGTGGCTTATGAGCTTATTTGTTTTTCGCCTTATATTTTATAAGCCCTATTTTTCCGGCTTATTTTGAGACATGTGGGCTTATATAAGTTTATCATCATAATAAACTTATATAAGCCCATAAGTCTCTAAATAAGCTAGAAAATTATGGCTTATGAAATATAAGCCGAAATGAAATAAGCTCATAAGACCACATATAAGCTTAAACAAACACCCCCTAAGAAAAGTTTGGCATTAGCAATTAGTTTTTACATTATTTTACACGTTATACTTACAACTAGGTAAGGTACCAATTGTTAACGGACTTATGTTTACGTTTAATTAGCCCACTTATGAGCTATATCTACATTATGTTTATTATTTCATAAGGAATATTAATAATGTATATATAGCTCAAAGTCTTAATCTATACTACTTTATAATTAGGCCTTCTAAAATTAGAAAGCTTAAAAATTGAGACATTTTACTTGCTTATTATGGAAAGAATTAAAAAAAATAAGATAAGGAGCTAATCATCGGTGACATGTGTCACTTCTCTAACTAAAAATAAAAAAAAGGAGAGTTTAACAAACTAAAATAAATAAATTAATAATAATTGTGTGCATATCACTTCCTAACTAATTAATCACATTTATTTTTAAATTTAAATATCTTTAATCCGTTTAATTTTTTATGATCTAATTTCACCATATTTTTAAAATTTTGTGCTCTTTAATTCAACATCCATTTTGATATATTTTATGAGTTTTCTTTAGTAGTTGGGAAGAAGCGGAGTTGAAAGAGAAACTTACTTGAATTAGGCGTAAAATGAAAACATTTGTTCATTCTACAAAATAGTTGGTGACTTGTCACCGCATTCGCGGGTACCTTCTAGTAAAACATAAGTGGGCTAAGCATAAACATAAGTTTTTTTTTAACAAGAAATCACTTTTTAAAACAAGTTACTACTAGCTACTGCTACTAATATCGTACTAATTTTGCCAACCATATATGTTTGATAAAACTAGTAGCAGTACCTATTCGTTTTATATCAATATTTGGTAACATAGGTGTAGTTGTAAATATAAAGTGTAAAATATCGTACAAGCTAAGCAAAACGCTAAACGTGAAACGCTCCGTTAATTAGCGTTGTTGCCAAATAAGAATTATATTCTAAACGCTCCAAAAAAGCTCTTAGCCAAACACAAGCATAATCAATACAAATTTGTTTTTATACATGTTTGATATTCTGTTGCATAGTTTATGTTATGTTTCCGGATTGCGGATTTTATAGCATTTTTTATGGTACTGTATATTTAAGGAATAAAGTTGGGAAAGTGTACATTTGGTAGTTGTTTAATGAATGTATTGAGGTGAGATTATGTATATTGAAGTTGAAATGTTTATACTTTATACTATGATTAATAGTTAGTTTGATTGAATATATGAAGTTTTACCATGAGTGGAGTGTTATAGTGGGAGTAGGATTAATGGGACTATAGCGGTGGCATGTGAAATTGAGAAGATCTGAACATATTATGTGAGGAACAATAAGATTGTGTTATGGTGTTTGCTTGCTAAATTGTCACGACTTCTTAAAGGTTATTTGTACCGGTCTTTTGATGAAGGTGTTGTGTTGAGATGAAATATATAGGCAGGTCTCTTGTTTAGCGAGACACATAGGTTCTTAGGGATAAGATCATGTACTTTCAGCATTCAATGTTGAAAATGATAGTACACGTGCTTTGTAATTGATGCTTATTATTATTATTCCAGTCATATGAAATCTATACATTGTTGATTCTGCTACTTGATCTGAAAATTTACAGATTGGCCTCTGAACTTTACAATATGACAAATTTGTTATTAATTAATTGCCTAGCTTATGATTTAAAAGAATTTGTTTTATACAGATGTGATGTTCTGTTAAAGCTCTTTATGTTTTGATCCCTGTTTGCGAATTCTATTACATTTTGATGGCACCGAATACTTACACAATATAGCTGGGGAGGCGACGAGGCGTACATTTAGTGGCTGTCTGATAAATTAATGTAATGTGGTGAGATTATATATATTGGTACGGTAGGTGTCTTGTTAAGCGATATAAGAAGGTTCTTAGGGCTAAGATTAATACACGAGCTACATGTGTGTGTGACCTTTTTTTTTTTTTTTTTTTTTTTTTTTTTTTTTTTTTTGACGGGTGTGTGTATTATTAGTGCACGCATCCTTGACGATTCATGTTTATGCTATGATAAATAGACATTTGAAGGGTTTGATATGGAAATTCGAAAGTGTCCAAATTATTTGGTTAATTTGGAATTATACTATAAGTAGAGTCGTACAGTAGGATTAGGTCCATTTGGATCATGGGAATTGGACGATAAGAGCATTGATAAAATTGTCACGTCTACTTTTACTGAAAGGGCAAAGTAAACTGATTGAGTGGTTAAATAATACTCACTATTTATATTATCATGCATATTTTTGTAAAGGATTTTAGCATCTCCAGATGTGATAATGGCTGTCATATAGAGTGGATCGAACAATTGAACAGCCAAAATATTTTTCAAACTATGTTGATTTCCGTTCAAGGTATGCTGTGTGTTTGTCGTTAACTAGGACCAATCTACTAATTGCTTTCCCACGTAATTGTGAAAAATTTGTCAATCAACAAGACAAAGTGTAAAAGGAATGTAAAACCTTTCTGAAAATGAAAACTGTCATAAGAGGCAAAATCGCTTAGTCTTGTGTTGTATGATGCTTATAAGTTAGCCTTGTATGTAATGACATGAAAAATGTCATAATGTTTCCATGTTTGCAAGCATTTTATTATGTGGCTTTTATATTTCTGTTATCTTGTTTACTTTCATCGAGCATGATTGATTCAATGTTTATGTAAAAGTTTCTATTTTATGTTTCATAAGTTCTAATATAAATATTAAATTTTCATATTTTTCTTGTAACAATCAGGTAGAATGAACATGCCACATTCCAAAGCCACGAGGACTGAGAAAGTGGTGCTTAAGGCAATAATAGGCTACGGGACTCGATCCAACAACAAGGCTCAAGGCTGGTACTTGAATTGTGGTTCTTCAGAGCATGTTTGCTACTCTAGGGACATGTTTGTGGACTACAACCCAATGAGAGATCACGAGGTGATTTTGGACAACGATGATCATCTTGATGTAGCTGGAATTGGTACAGTGGTGATTCGATTCGACACAGACAAGGTTTTGACTCTTTCAAATGTTCTTCATATACCCAAAATTAGTAAATGCTATGTATCTGTCGCCAAACTCGATGATCTTGGATACATCACGTCTATTGTGGATGGGATAGGTGTCATTACTAAGAGCCACGAGGTCATAGGTAAAGGGTATAATTTAGGGAATGGCGTGTATCGGTTGAGCTTAAGGGGAGATCCTCCTGTTAGGAAAGTGATTGCCTATGAACATCCAGGTGCGATGAGTGATCACGAGTTTAATGCTGAAGTGGCCAGGATTGGTATATCGTCCCTTAAGTTCAGCCCGGACAAAACTAATGATTCGGGATTCAGCGTTACTTTTGGGGGTGGGCAATGTGTCATTAAGCAGGGTGATGTGGTCGTTCAAAAAGGGTACAAGGATGACGTTTTATATAAGATGGACTTTATGAAAGAATCACCCACACATGCCAAAGTAGTGCATCATGAAAAGATAGGCTTGTTGATGGGCAATGAGCACCCAGAGTTGACCAAAGCTAGGGCTCGAGGGTGGTACTTGCTTGCTAGTTGCACAATGCATGTTTGTAACTCGAGGGACATGTTTGTTGACTACCAACCGGCGACTGGTCATGAGGTGGTTCTGGAAGACAAAAGTCGTGTTGATGTGCTCGGGTATGGAACGGTGAAACTTCAGTTGACTACTGGTAAGGTTTTGACTCTTGAAAGAGTATTTCATATGCCTGCAATCATGAAGTGTTGCATATCCGTTAAAATGCTTAAGCAGATGGGATTTAGCGTGGGCTTTGATGATGAGGGTTGCTATGTGAAGAAGGGTCAGGAGATCGTGGGAAATGGGTTTGTTGAGGATGGATTGTTTCGGATGGGTCTCGTTGATGAACGTTCAGGTGGAAATCAAGCGTGAGCGTGGTTGTTTAGATTGTCACTTCTGCTACTGCCTACTGGTAGTTTAGTTTTTGTCCACAAACTTTCTTTAAGTGCATACTTTTGACTTCATGTATGCGTATTGAATCTTAAGTTGTGGTTATGTCGTAATGTCTTGCTGAATTTAATACTTTTGCTGAAGAATTATGTTCTGTATCCTTTGTGCTTGTTAATCCTTTAGCTTCTTTTCTTGCCATTATATATATACCACAATGCATCGCTTATGTTATGCATATGGGTATACTATACAGGTTTGGTGGCTATAAAGATGTAGTGCCTTGCAAACTGGGTGCAATTCAGAATATGGATCTGCAATAATTAAGTGTAGTTGTATTATGATTCCATCTTTTTATGTGTTAAGAACTTGGTTTTACCAAGATTATCAACAGTTTAATGTACATCTAGTAATGTTTAAAATCGGGTTAAAACTCATGTATGCTTATCGTTTGTCATTGCCTCAGTTTATACTAGTTACATAGGTGATTCAAAGATCATCAATCTAGTATCAATAAACAAACTTGATTGATTCTATCAGATACTGATTTTGTTATGAAGGTCATTAAAAATGAATGGGCCAATACTATTGATGTGTTGGATTGATTATTTAGATCTTTGCATGATCGGCTGGGTATAATTTACATATTTGATTTTTGTGCATTGAAGTACTCTTCAAGCTTGGAAATCTATATGATATATATCAACTTTATGTTTTAAGCTATTATGCAAATGTGATCTCTTTAATTCTTCATGTTACATTTTTTGAATTTAATGGTAAATATGGTTGCTGATACGGAAGGAGGGCGGTACCTCAATATGGTAAATTTATTAATCACAAAAAAGTTTGATATTTAGTGCTGGGACTCCCATCTCCTCTTACTGTAACAGGACATACCCCGAAGACCTTCACAAAGCTAAGAAATCTAAATACACAGACATAAGGTCTTACTGCAAATATAGATACTTTGTAATATGTCAGTACAGTTTTACGAGGATTGTTGATTAAGTTGTTGGTTAACGACGTCTGTCGTTAAAAAGAAAATATTCTAACAAGCTCTCGTAAAACATAATTGATAGGGCATTTTTTCTGGGCGAACATTGGTAACTTTCATAAACAACCTTAGCAAAGGCTGAAAAATATATATACATACACAATTCTTAACGTATCATCTAACGAACGTGTTTACATTGTACATGATCTACCTACACAAAAAAGATCATGAACATATCTAGACCACCAGACCTTGATACTTCTAATTGGATGACATATGAATTGCAGTAATATGGCTTGTTGTAGATTTGTAGATGCACAACTTAACTACCATATGACACTACTATAGAGTTATGGAATTATCATTGACAAACGACTTCATACCTTGCTTTCAATAAATGACCAGTGGCGCATGAACCTCCAACCCGTGCCTCCTAGGCATTCTCTCAATCCGTTTAACGATGAAACTTGAAAATAGGAAGGTACCAACACACTTTCCACCATTGAATCATTCATTTTTCTACCGCCCATGTGAGATTAAGAACATGTTGCCGAAACAATCTCACTTGAGTTTCTTAGACTAGAATAATGCCTAAAGTGTATTTTCTCCGTCACAAACTAAACGTCCACATTTATACTTTGATTTGTCCACAAATTTTTTATTTACAATACAATGATCGTAGATTTTTTAAAACTGTGTGAAATTTTAAAGTAAAATTTTAATTTGAAACATACGGGTGCTTTGTTGTGATCTTGCCTACTATGGAATCTTTAGACATATGTCCAAAACCTCATGAATTCCATGCTAGGATCCTCATTCTTACATTTGTTTGGGACTAGTCATAACTTTAATATAGGGAGTTGATATTTACACGGAAGGTTTTACTTCTTACACAGAATTTTAATGTGTAATGACAATTATGTCCTTACACCTCCTTTTAATTTTCTCTTTTGACCACTTCTTGATTTTTTGTTTCTGCTAAATGCTTTCTCTTACTCCTTGACTGATAATTTCTCAAGTTTGATATTCTCTCTAAAATAATAAAATTCTTCTTCTCTTTCACACCGATTGCACACTCATAAAGAAGAACAGTTTTACGAAAAATTGAATAAAAAAACTTAAAAAAGTCATGACTCATGAAACTAAGGGAATCCATTAACCATTATCAATAATATACCATAGTGGTGGGCTCATTCATCTTAAACAAACATCTTTAATCACTTTCATAGTTATAGTCTCATTGCCATAGTGGAATACCAAACGCACCCTTAAATCTTAATGAAAGCCGAGTTCGCTGTATTTTCTGTCAAGAGTCGTACAACCGACGGTCGAGGTACTCCTTATATTAATCCTTCAAAACATTCCGTTCCGACAAAACTCTATCAAATGTTTCACATTGTAGATTTTATTTTTCCATAAAACATTCTCAAAGTTTCCAAAAACTTTGCCATCCACCCGACAGACGGCGACTTTTGAGCATCACGCTGGATCAAAATCATCAAGTCAAATAAAGGGTGCAAGTGAGGCACCACCAGATTCATTAATTTGAATATTCAAGTGGTCTTTACACATGAAATTGCACATCAATTAACTGGGTATATAGAAGACTTCTTGCATATAAAAATTGATCATGTGCGTAAAGAGAAGATTAAACAAAAAGAAGATGGGGGCTGAAGGGATAATGGTCTTTACACATAAAAATTTTGTGTGAGAAGTAAAAGCCATACTTTATTATTGAGTAAAGTCCAAAAAACATCCTTCTGGTTTGCCCTGTGGCTCGGTTTACATCCCTAAACTTTTTTTTGGAACAATTACATCCATCCGTTAGTAAAGTTGGCACAAAATCATCCCTAAGGACGAACGCTGCAAAGAAGTCCCCATTAAGTCCCCCACGTGCTAGTCACGTGAGGGGTATTTTTGTCCAATTATCACTCCCAGCTACCACGCACCTCTTTTAATACCTACGAAACACTAAAACACACACTTGGTTTCCCTCTGAAAGTCATCAACACATATTTTAAGCAGTTTTCCCTCCCAAAGTTAGTAAAACGCATAAGAAAAACAAAAAAAACCCAAATCCTATGTTCAATTGTTGATAAACAACAATGGTGGTTGTGGAATGGGTACTTCGTGACTATGATGATCCTGTGGATGAACAAGAAGCGTATAGTAAGTTATAATTTGATTAATTCAAAGTTGTTTGTACATTCATTAGATGTTTATTAATTGAAGATTACTTGTTGATAATAGGTACACAACCAAATTTTTCTCATTGAAGATTCATCATGGTGGCTTTTCGAACCTCCGTGAACCTCACGGTGGGACCTAACACATAGACTTTGTAGATGTTGACTTATTTTCAGAATCGAGTTGAATGACATGGTTGGGAGGTTAGGTTACAAAAGCCCTAAGTGTAAGATGTACTATCATTGGAGAAAACCTAACACTGAATTAGATCATGGCTTAGAAGCACTAGGTGGTGATGCAGATGTGTTGAAACTAGTTGGGTATGCTGATAAGGTCAAACTAATTGATGTCTACATTGAGCATGAGTTTTCAGTCCTAGATACTTATTTGAAATCACCATTTAATACATCAAAGGGACTGACTTTGGAGGAAATACATGAAGAAGAAGCTACTTCTTTAGTAGTTAGGAATCCTGTTAAGAAGCCTTGTGTGAAGAAATCCCAATTAAAGCCTTAAGAGAGCAACTGCAAAAAAAATATCAAATTGGTATCTCTACTAGCAAGGTGAAAATAGCAAAGGCTAAAGCAGTGATGAAGGTTAAGGGTGACTATACAGAACAATATGCAAGGTTAAGGGATTATGTCTTAGAGCTGCAAAGGAGCAATGAGAACACAACTGTCAAGCTAGATCTAGAAAGAGATTACAATCCAAATGATACTACAAGACAATTTAGAAGGATATATGTCTGTATTGGAGCTTTGAAGAGAGGGTTTAAAGAAGGGTTAAGAGATTTACTTCAATGGATGGTTGTTTCATGAAAGGAAAGTACAGTCGATTACTCACAAATTGTTGGGATAGATGCAAACCATGGGATTTATCCAGTTGCATACGCTATTGTCGAAGCAGAAACCACAAGTTCATGGTCTTGGTTTTTGACTTGTTTGGGTGATGATCTGGATTTGACACCCATGTCTAATTTCACATTTATATCTGACAGACAAAAGGTAAACATGCTTAATTCCTATTTATGTTTCTGATTGTGTTTAATAATTACTAATTCCAATACATGTTATTCTAGGGCATCATACATGCAATTGCAAAAGTTTTCCCATGTCTTTGAGCATAGGTTTTGTGTAAGACATATACATGAGAATATGAAGCATAGTTGGAGAGGTAAACAATACAAGGACTTAGTTTGAAGTGTGCATCGCCTACCACCTATTCAAGACTTTGATAGAGCAATGGAGGAGTTGAAAAACTTGGATGAACAAGCCTATGAGTATTTGAGGAAGATACCTGCACAGCACTGGTCTAGAGCTCATTTCAGTGGTAAAGTATTGCTTATTATATGTAATTTTGTTACCTATTAGATTATTGCTTATTATATGTAATTCTGAATGTAGGTAGAGCACATTGTGATGTTTTGTTAAACAATTTATGTGAAGTGTTTAATAAACAGTTGATGGATGGGAGAGATTCTCCAATTCTCACAGCACTAGAATTTGTTAGGGAATATTTGATGAAAAGAATTGTTAATGTTCAAAAGGTCATCTCAAAAGTCAAGGCCCTCTAACTCCAGTTGCAACTAAGTTATTTGATGCAATAAAGAATGAGGCCAGCTATTACACGGTAACCTGCTATGTTTCTCAAATGTTCAGTAAGTTTAGTCAATCTCCAATTGAATTATTTTAGCTGATTACCTACAACTTGTATGCTTATGGTAGGTGCTTTTCAATGGTGGCACAAAGTACCAAGTGAGTGGCCCATGGGAAGATCAGTGTGTTGTTGATGTCCAAGACAGAACATGCAGCTGCAGAAAATGGGAGCTTATTGGAATGCCTTGCAAGCATGTTGTTGCAGTGATCAATGACATGGCTGGAAACACAAATGATGTTGGGTTGCCAGAGACATGGGTGCATAAGTGTTATTGGCTTACTACTTGGGCAAAGCAATACACTCACACGATCAACCCTTGCTTTGGACAACTTTTGTGGAAGAAACACCCTAGTCCATACACTATCCTACCCCCAAAGATCAAAACACAAATAGGAAGGCCACCAAAAAAAAGGAGAAAGACTGCAGATGGGATATCAAGCCAAAAGATGTCTGCAAATGATAGGTTATCAAGGGTGGGAAAATAGTCATTTGCCTAAAGTGTCACAACACTGGACACAACAAAAGAACTTGTAAGGTGCATGTTACTGGTGTTGCTGGATCACAAGGTTCTGGTGTTGGTGGATCACAAAGGTCAAGTGTTACTGGAACACAAGGTTCAAGTGTTGGTGGATCCAAAGCTTCTGCAAGAACTAAGAGAAAAGCAAATATATGAATTACTTTTGGTGTTGTGTTTTAATCTGATCTGTTTATGTAGAACTGTTGGTAATGTGGTATTTGGGTAATCTAGGGTCTGTAATGTTTCAATACTTTAGATCTTTTGGAAATCTGGTTTGTTTATGTCTTGTTGTTAAAAACAATGGATGATATGGTATGTTTATGGAAATGGTTGACTTTGTTTTTTGTATTTTGTCTGTATTATTTTTTTTCTCCTGTAAATGCTTATGCAGTGGTGGTGGTTGTAAGTGTAAATGCTTATGGTTTTGTGCAGGTTTAAATGCTTATGGTCTTTGATCTTTCAACCACAATCAAGTCACAACAGTTGAATCCATTTCACACATTTGGTTAGTATTTCATAATACTTGGTACATTGCATTCATAATACTTGGTACATTGCATTCATAATACTTGATACAACAGATTTATTAGAGGACATTTAACCCATAGTTAAGCATTTCATACATGCTACTAAAACATAGATAGTAAACCATAAATACTAAACCATAGATAATAAACCAACAACCATAACCAAGCATACTAAAAAATTTTTCCTTTCCCCTTCCCTTTTGCATCGTGGGACTTTTGGGCTCAAATTTCTTGATACCTAGCCTTTCACATGTTGCCTTATTTGGCGAGACTAACACCTTCTTCCTATCAAAGAAAGTCTTGCTTTGGATTAGTGCTACCTTTAACCTTGACTCGCTAACATAACCCTTAGGAAAGTAGCTATACCATGGGTTTGGAGTTGTTGCATCAGATTCATCTTCTGCTGGAAATTGTGATGATATCTTTACCTTTGTCATCCTTCCGGAAGCGTGATAATTTCTTTGCGTTTGTTTGAGTTCATATTTGCAGTTGTGGGATTAGTAAGAAATGTGAGATGAAAATGATATTGTGATTATGCATGTATATAAACACCTTGTGAAAGGGTTTGGTAGTACACTTAGACATAAGATTCTAATCCTTTTAGCGCATTGAGTTGAAAAAAATAGTGTATTGACCGCAACTAATATTCTTACCACGTGGAAATGCTTTTCGGTCATTTCAATATCTTTTACCAACACAATGACTGCAAATTGGCCTATCTTTATGCAGTCTCTTTTAGACCACATCAGTATTGACTGCATTTTTTTTCTGTGATGGTTTTTGCAAATGTATTTTGCTCCATGTGTGGTTTGTCCATGTGTCTTGTTTGCACCTATGCATTGTCCATGTGTCTTGGTTTGCAGATGTATTTTCAACCCATTTACAGTCAACAATTGCAACTCATTTCAACCCATTTCAACCCATTTCATGCATTTCAACCAATGTTAACATATTCATGAAAAAGATGACACCATATTAACACATAAACCAGACATTTCATTCATAACTAACAAGCACATTACATTAATGGATTTCATTTGAACATCAAATACATAACAAAAAAAAACCAACTGAATCCTAACATGAACTTGTATCTTCTAGCTTTTAGTGCATTTTCCCTTGATGCTTCTTCAAGCTGATTCATGTTTCTTAATAATCCAGGAATAATCATGACGGATCTTGGACACATTGGAGGATCCACCCAGTCTTGAAACCCATCATTAGGTACCTTAAAAACAAGTTTAAATTACAAATCAACATTAAAAGAACACATAAAATCAACCAAGTTGATGTCTTACAGGTTTTGGACAACAAAAAACGTCTTCCAGGATTTGCTGGTCTCCAAGAAGTACGAATAACAGTGGGTAACCCACATCTGCAGATCATAGTGTGGGACATTGTTGGGGTTTTGATTTTAGGGATAGGTTAATTGGATTAGATTGGTTAGTGTTTTTGGATTTGGGGATATTGAAATTAGGTTCTGGATGAATTTGGGGAAGAAGATCACTTTATTAAAAGGGGTAGGGGTTATAACACGTCGGGTGGGAGTGATAATTGGACAAAATACCCTCACGTGACTAGCACGTGGGGACTTAACGGGACTTCTTTGCGTTAGTCTTAGGGATGATTTTGTGCCAACTTTACTAACGGAGGGATGTAATTGTTCCAAAAAGTTTACGGATGTAAACCGAGCCACATGGCAAACCACAGGGATGTTTTTTGGACTTTACTCCTTTATTATTTAAGAGTTTAGAGAGAGAGAAAAAGAGAGCCTGATAAACACAAAGAAGATGACACTGGAAAAGTGAGTGATAAGAGGTAGGGGTATAAATGTCATTTCCGTTCAAATTTACGTGTGCAAATAAAATGTTCCGTGTACATATCACTATATTCTTAGGGATTGTATATTTCGAGTTTGTAAGGCATATATAGACGATTTATTTTAATATTTCCGATATTGCTATTTACTTGACAAAGCGACAAAGCGTGTGAAATACTTTTGGAAGGTCAGTGGTTATTATACATTGGGTAAAAGAATCTTTGATCCATTTTGAAACAAGTTAAACATACGATCCTCTAAATTTTAAATTGAACATTTGTGAGAAGAAAAAAATATATGAGCCTTTAATTGTGTCACTTTTATTTTAATCAAATTTAAAATCTCATTCAAAATAACACATATATAATATTCAACTTAAATTTGAGAAGATCTATGTCCTAAACAACAGAGTTAATTACATAAATGGTCTTTATGGTTTGTCGTGTTTTACGGATTTAGTCCTTAAACTTTTTTTTTTGCAGATCTTCTTCCTATGGTTTTGAACCGCTACGGTTTTGGTCCCTTAACCACTTTTTCTATTAGTTTAACCGTCAAGGATGGTTAAAATGACACTTATACCCTCGTTTGTCTTAGCATATGATCCCTATGGAAATTCAAAAATAACAAACAAGACTCATCTATTCCGATCAGAAATTCATTCCATAAAGAGGTAGAGAAAATTGCATCCTCCTTCTACATTACAATTTTCACGATTATGTTGATGCCAAAAGATTGTGGAACGAATGTGAATCATATGGATGTATTGTCAATGCGTTCATTGCAAATAAAAAATCAAAAGCAGGGAAGAGGTTTGGATTTGTTCGCTTTCTAGGTGTAAAGAATGAAGAACAGTTAGCTCGTTCTTTGGCTAGTATATGGATAGGGAGTTATCACATATTCGCATCTGTTGCTCGTTTCAATCGGCAGGAAAAGAAGGAAGCGCCATCAAAGTATACCGCGGGTAAGACGACTAATTTCATTCCTTCTCAAAAGGTAGAACAGGTGGGATCATCTCAAAACAAAAGGTCTTATGCTTCTACTTTGAATGGTGATGGAGATAGCAAGGTGGAAAAACAAATGATCAAGAAGGAGCTT
Source organism: Chrysanthemum lavandulifolium (assembly GCA_022545495.1). NCBI lineage: Eukaryota > Viridiplantae > Streptophyta > Magnoliopsida > Asterales > Asteraceae > Chrysanthemum > Chrysanthemum lavandulifolium. Next base: position 66,354,583 of record CM040238.1, read on the forward strand.
ACTTTATCTGATCAAGAGCTGGTTCAAATTACAGACCCACTAGATGTAGCACTAGTGAAGGTAAAAGATGTGGAGACTATGAATAGTTTGCACCGTCTATGTAGGGAAGAGGATTTTGTCGACATTAGGATTCATCACATTGGCGGATTGTGGCTTTGGATGCAATTCCAAAACGTAGAGTCGTGTAACACTTTCAAAATAAATAACACATTGAAGTCCTTTTTTTCGTTGGTTAAGCCGGTTTCTAAGAACTTCTATGTGGATGAGAGAATGGTGTGGGTGGAAATATCGAGGCTTCCCCTATGTGCTTGGGGATCAAACTCCTATAAAAAAGTTGCTTCAATGGTGGGAAAATTTATGTTTTTCGAAAATGATAACATCACACCTATGAGCTTGGGTAGAGTATGTGTGGCTACTCGACAAAAATCTTTTATCTCTGATGTGGTTCAGGTGACTATTCATGGAGAAGATTATGATGTTTGTGTTCAAGAGCCGGGATCTTGGGTATTAACCTTCAATATGCATCACCTCAAGAGATGAAACAAACTCCACCATGACTCTCGAGTTTGGTAATGATAAAGAGGCGATTCGAAAGTGACGAGAAAGAGGATATACAAGAGGCTCGCATGATACTCGGGAAGGTAAAGATGTGACAAAATACCAAGATGAAAGTATCGAGCAACAATGACAATGTTGTTCATGAAGAGATATACGAAATTCAATTGGACAAACCTAGTACATCGGACTTAAGCGCCCACCGAGTTTTGAACATTTCAAAAATCTTTGAAAGGAACATTCAACTATCTCTCTTCAATCCAAAAGCTGGTAAGTGCTTGACACATTTGATAAAATTAAACGTAATGACATAAGGGCATCTCGGTTATTCATGAAATGAATAGACTCATAGAGGTTGGAGAAAATTTGGGTACTGACGTTAAAGGGTGCCACAATCGCTACATAGGTTGATAGGCGAATTGGTGTTTTGATGGTGGATAAATGAAGATCCTTTCTATTAACATTCGAGGTTCCAAGAAAAGGAGGAAACGAATCTGGATCAAGGAGATGTGCTACAAAAATAACATTCAATTTTTAGGTGTCCAAGAATCAAAAATGACACGTCTTGAAATGTTCCGTATTAAATCAATGTGGGGTAACTATACTTTTGACTATGCTTGCAGTCTTTCTCGAGGTCGCTCAGGGGGTTTAATATCCTTTTGGGATCCCAATCACTTCACCAAGGAGCAAATTTGGTGTGATGATTGGTATATCATTGTTAAAGGGAGATGGGCAAATTCAGATAATATATTTTTTATGATCAATATATATGGACCTCAAGATTCAGTAAATAAAATTGCCATGTGGAATCGGTTATTAGATTTCATTCGAAACCATGATGGTCATTTTGTTCTCTTTGGAGATTTAAACGAAGTTCGGGATCAAAGTGAGCGTTTTGGCACTAAGTTCAATCGTCCATCTACTAACAACTTTAACACTTTTATTGATGGCGTAAGTTTACTAGAGATACCTTTGGGAGGTCGAATTTTACTTGGATGAATAAAGCGGGTTGAAGATGAGCAAGTTGGACCATTTCTTGATATCTCAATATGTCACCGATATTTTTCCGGATGTAAAGTCACAGCTCTTCCTCGTGGATGGTGGATCATAATCCAATTTTCTCCATTGTGATAAGATTGATTACGGTCCGGTCCCTTTCAAGTTCTTTCATTCTTGGCTACATCGTGATGGTTTTGATGAGTGTATTAGGAAGGCTTATAATGAGTCCTAAACACTAATCCTCATATGCCTTTTCATGAGAAGCTTAAATGGCTTAAGGAATATCAAAGAGTAGAATCGCCAAGCTAAAAACAATGAAGCGTCTAGAAAACAAGAGGTCATGAAGAAGATAATTGACATCGAAGTGAAGATTGACTCCAATACAGCCTCAGTTAGTGAAAAGGTGATAACGCTACACGCGTCGTTCGGGGTCAAAGGAACTTCCTTTTCGTCGAGCAAGTTTTATAACACCCTAGGCAATGAACCTAATCGTTGTAGTGTAGTATTAGGGTAAGCCACGGGTATTGATAT